>CM034156.1:162204966-162799966 GCA_019776745.2 Taxus chinensis
GGTGTATACATATGCCCCAACCAAATATTCCCGCGTGTCAGGAAAATTTTACATGAGATGGCCTTTGGAAAAAGAAAATGCATCACCAAAATATAAATGACTAAAATGAAGAGCAATATCTAACTGATAAAAAATATGAAATTAAATAAACCATACCTGCATGTATACTTACTTTCCCATGAGTGTTCTTATATAGTGAATCAATAGAATATAAAAGAGACATTATGTGAACCCAAGTAATACATAATTGAAAATAAGCATTAGAATATAGATTAGATAAATAATAAATGAACTCTAAGCTAAGTGGGAGTTCATAGAACGATGATAGGATATTGTTAGATTAAGAGGATTAAAATATCATAATTAGGGTAAGTTGTGGTTTTATGGTTGGTTGTATATTTACTTTCATTTACCTATGTTTTTTATTTCTATGGTTTGCACAAATGTGATGAAATCTATGGTTAAGAAAATGAAAAAGTACAAAGATAAAATGGATGATAAAATGGACATCTAACAAAAAAATATAGGAAAATTTGTGAATTAAAAGATATACTAATAAGTTGGTAAAAATATATCTAATAGAATCTGTGAAAGAAACCAAAAGATATGTTAAAGTATTGTAGGACACCTAATAAAATATAATAAATATATAATTAAATTAAATGTATTGAAATTATTTTAATACACCTAATAAAATCCAATAAAGTAATCGAAAAAATTACAACATGTGCAAGTAAGGTGGAGATAAATATCAAATAAAATATAAGACGTGGATAGAGAAATAATAAGATATGTTAAAAAGGTTGATAGTACATATCAAATGTGATTTGAGAATAAGACAAAAAAAAACATAAGGTATGATAAAAAAGAATGATAGTAAATAAAAAATATAATCTAAGTAAAAGGAATAAACATAATATATAATAAAAAGGAATCATTCAAATGAATAGGATCACAATCAATGCTTGTGCAAGATTTCTCAAGGGAAAAATTTCTACAGTTTATTATCATGACAAGGATGAGTAAAGGATGGAGTGGATGTAGAAAGAAATATTTTTAGGAAGGCTCGAAGATTTTAAAATCATACTAAGAAATCTACAACAAGGTTACTTGTGTTATAAAATGATAGTAAAGTGTAGTAATAGATAGTAATATATATATATATATATAAGGATATTGATTCCTAGTCAAGTACCAACAATATCTATGAAGGAGAATAAATATAGAGATCTTAAAAGAGGAATAAGTAAGATTCCACAATGGTGATACAATATACTTATCGGGGATGAGACACTCTAATAAAAAATATATGATTAAAGGTTTTTTAAATCTAAGTGAGAAGGCACCTGAATAGGTAAGTTCAGCTTAGGATAATTAGTGAAGTACAAATATATATCCCAAGTCAACTACGATAGTATATGATAGTAACCTATGTATCCTACCTTCTCGTGATGTTTTCCCCATTACTTGGGACCTCAGTTAATGAGCTATAGGAATACTCCAAGGATTAAGTACTAGCATGAAAAGGAAAGTGTAATGAATGATAGATATAAGACCTCCTATCTTAGTCATAAAAACTTACCATGCCCAAAATAGCCTCAAGCTTTGTAATGAGGTTAATTATGGAGTTTTAGCTTTTAAATATGATATAAGATGTGCCAAATATGAGTATATCATGTCTTTTTATTTATGATTATCTTTTTTCTTGTAATAATTACCTTTTTTATTTCCTTGGCCTTGATTTTTCTTTGATAATATGGGTTTTTAACTTTCTTTTGGATTTTACTATTCCTCCTCCAAACGGATTCAAAATAATGATATAATGGATATGAAATATGACTATCACAAGAGATATTACACCTAATAGATATAAAGTAGAGCTTAGAAACCATGATGTTTAGGTACCTCTAGACCTACCCCAAAAAAAGAGTACAATCTCACCTCTAACCTGAATGTTCCTAAAGTGAGATATAGTGTGATAAGTGGAAACTACAAGGATATAAGAGTGATAGAATGATGCATAAAGTTGATATATGATTATAAGGTGTTGTAAAATGGTACTTTATGTTGATTAAAGGATAAAAGAGGTGAATTGGATAATATAGGGATTATAGATCACTAGATATGGATGTGTGTGTGTGTGCGTGCGTGTGTGTGTGTGTGCGTGTGACCTTATGATAGGTCTAATAAGAGCATAAAATATTATAATATATAAGTAAAAAATAAGATTGTAAGATGGGTAAATAACATACTAAAAGATCAAGTAAGAAACAAATGGCAAAAATAAACCCAAAGGATGTTGCAAGGAGTTTGTAAAGCATGAATAAATAATATCATAAATAGATAAATAATATTAAATTATCAAGAAATATGAGAATAGTAAAATTAAATCCAAAATATGTTTTAAGTAGTTTGTAAATCATGGATAAACACCTTACCAAAATATTAAGGATCACACAAATCGTAAGAGTAAATCCAAAGGATGTCACAACGAGTCTTTAAATCATGGTAAGAAAATTTTACTAAAAGATCAAGTAACAAACAGATGGTAAAAGTAAATATAAAGGACTTCATAAGGATTTTATAAATCATGGATAAACAACATACCAAAATATTAAGGAAGAAATAAATGATAAAATTAAATCTAAAGGATGCCACAAGGGTTCTGTAAATTTTAACTACGATGTAAAGCAATAGTCATCATATGTCAACTAACATGACTATGTAATAAGTAGATAAAATAAACTTTTAAGGTGCAGCTAAGAATGTTAGACTAATTAGCCTCTGCCAAATTATGGATGTAAGGACTATCCAAAACATCAAATTAACCAATGTGTTTAAAACTAGGGATGTAAGGGGTAGCTAAAATATCAAACTAATCAACCTATCTAAACTAAATATTATAATTGAATTGTGTAAGAATTAAATATATGAAATTAAAATTCAAAAAATAAAAATAAATACGGGGAAAAATAAATAGGTTCAAAAAGAGTGTGCAAGATGTTTGTAAGCATCCTCGATAACCTCATAAAATTATCATTAAATTTCATAACATGTGAAAAATCACAATTTGCTTGATGTATTTGAGGACACGAGAGGTCCTTTGTTAGATCTCATGACCCGCAACCACCATATACTCTTCCAACAAGATCTCATAACACTTATCTATCATAGATAATGGAAGTATATAAATGAAAGGAGGATAAAATCAAACATGTGGTACCTCAACATTTTATAAAGGTGCATGTAAAAATGAGTAGTCCAAATGAGGAAGGGAAAGGGTAGGTAATGTGGGAAAAGTAAGTGAAATAAAACTCTTAAATCGATGTGGAGGAGAGGGTAATTGGTGATATTTTGGTTTTTCTTCTAGAGTACTCAACATTCAATAGCTAAATGGGAACCAATGCCAGGATGGGAATAAAAATTTTGATGATAAAATGTAGTATGATGTGCTTGATGTTTATGTTCCTCACAATATCTAGCTTCTTAGTCCTTCATGTGACATTGATAAGCTCAACATTCCTTTCATTGTGTCTCGACACCTTATGGCATGTGTAATTCAACATAGACTTGTGTGATGAATATGTAGTCATAGTGATAAGAGCTACAAGTGTAGATATAAGAGAAAACAAGGGAGAATTAGGGATAGTAGGGATAACTAAATATTTCAAGGTGTGTTTTTGTTAAGGTACTAGGTCATAAATAAGATCAATAGTGGGTGAGTTAGTTATAGGAACCACTAATCTTTGATAATGGGGGCCAAAATGGATTTAAAACTGACAATAGGTGGCAACCGCCACCTGATGGATGGGTAAAGCTGAATTTCGACGGGGCTTAGAAAGGTAATCCTGGTCTTGCTAGTAGCGGATGTCTAATTCATAAATATCATGGTAAACCAGTTTTTATGATGGCTTTGAATTGTGGAAATACCACTAATAATATTGCAGAAGGCATTGTTATTCTACAAGGGCTCATGGAGATTGATTCTTTTTGTTGGAGTAGGTTATGGATTGAAGGTGATTCTCGAATAATCATAGATGTTCTTATTTCTTGCTCTACAAAGGCTTGGAAGCTAAATCAGATAATTCAGGACGTCCTCCATAGACTAATTAGATATGAAGAAGTTCATTTTACACACACCCTAATGGTCGAGAAATCCTCCATAGATTATCTTGTTAACATCAAGATGGGGATGTCGGATAGAGAAGGAATTTTTTTAAAGACAAGGAAAGATAATTTTCTAATGGCTTTGCAAAAATCCTTAATTAATGATAGAAAATAATTAATTCATTTTACATTGTCACTCGAGCCTCTCGCACGAGGTAGTTATCCTCTACTCATGCATTGGGATTCATAGCCAAGGGGAGCATTAATGGATACTTGTGTGAATTGAGTGGCATTTCCTCCTTTAGCATTTAAGTACCGATGCATTCACGACATTTGGCACTATGCCTAGTGGTGATTTTGGGGAAAGCTCTGAATTTTCCATTTCAACGATGGAAGGTAGGGGAACTTGAGGGAAGCATCCATTGACCCAAGCCTGTCATAGGTTTGGAAGTGGTTCTCATCATTCTCCCTTTCGTAGGGTTGCTACTGAAGTGTCATTTGAGGACTAGATGGATGATAAAATCAATAACCCTACAATACAACAATGGTTTTCCAAGATATGGTCAATTACTACGGACATAGATGGGCTCAAAGTGGAGGAGATTCTCTCCCACCTACACAGGTTGATGATTGATCCCAAGCAGTCAAGTTGGAGGCACAACATCTTCGACGTGGCCCAGGTGATGTGTGATGCCAATCTACTTTTAAACGCGTCTGATTAATTTTCTCTCCATATGGACCATGTAGATCTCGGGCAAGCAGGAGACAAGAGGGGGGCAGAGGCTAATTTTCATTTGCATGCCATCCTCAGGGAACTGCAAATGCTTATTATAAGTCAAAAGGTGATTGCAAAGCACCTGGGTCTATAGATACCTCCATAAGCCAATGTGAATTTTCCTTTTGAGGACTCCTCTAGCGAATCTGATCAAGAAATTTCTGTTGACTCAGACATGGTATTCCTCGGGTGGATCAGTGGTGAAGGTGCTAGAGATGGCAACCAGTCATAATTCTCTATAGTATTATAATTTTTTTTATCTTGACTTTGTATATAGTTTGGCTTTTTTTGATGTATTAGGTTGGCTAAATGGGAAAATCCTCAATGTCAGATCTTGCCACCTTTTCACAATAAAATGACTATACTAAGACTACCAAGATGAGCTACCCTATCTATGGAAACTATATTGTAATATTTTTGTGAACTAGGGCCCTTTCCCTAGGTACTATAAGCAAAAAATTTAGAGGAACCACTAATGATTATGGATTGGGTTATGAGGAACTTGATAGAGGTGAATAGTTTATAGGGTTATGGAATATTCAATATGAATATATTGCATCCTATGCAAGTAACTCATAATCCTCATCATTTTGTTATTTAATATTTGGTTAGTGAGATCATCTATAATCATATTGTTGTTGTAGTTAAAGGATGATCATAGAGATTATGAAGAAGACGTCAAATCATGAGTATTGAGTGAGGATAATAATGAGTGATTGTATCGGATAACCTCCACATCATCATAATTAAGGGTGGTGATGTCAATGATAATGGATTCAAAGGATATTTCAATAGGTGGTGAGTGGATAGTTCCTTAGGATAAGGCAAAGAAGAAGATATAGTGATGGGAGTTGCATCAGTCATATTCTTATGAGAATGGGGTCGTAAAAGAGGAAACTAAAAATGATCAAATTGGGAAGGTTATAATTTATGATCTTAAGGTTAATTTATTCAGGATCATAATCACCTAAGTTAGGGAGGTTAGGTGGTATATTCCAAATAATCTCAAGGCTCCCACTTTATCCTCAAATAGAATCGATGGGTAAATTAAATCATTGATACTCTCAAAATATGACACAAGGGATTTGCTTGGGACAAGGGATCTTATAGACACTGTATTACTAAAAGTAATAAAAAATTTATGGGATTACATCACCTATAATATTAAACATGGATCATAGGTAGGGAAACTTGACATGTTGACAAATAGATAAGGTGATTATACACATCGATGTATATATGGTAAACCAATAAATATGTTATATGAAAGAGTAAAGTTAAAGGTAATTTATTTAACTCTAACAATGTGAGGCGGCATGGTAATAGGTATATAAGTGTATCCCATTGGTGAATTTTACTTCATTCATACCCTTGACATATGTTTTGGGAATATTTAATATTATCACTAGAATAGCCTAAGGATTTGATGAATTCCAAAGAATCGACACATGTTCCTAAACCGTCATCTATGAGAGCTCGACTAACTTACAATTTTTCAATATTGATAGAAATGAAGAGAGGGTGTTTTTTTACTTAGAAGAGAAACTCATTTTGGATCATAGAGTTATCAAGGAAGTAATTAGATAGAGAATGATGCATGGTTAGATTATTCTAGATTGTAAAATCATCACATGACTAAATTATACTCTCATCGGAACCATACAAGATGGATTCTTGCTCCAAATTTGGTGGTGAGGGTGTATTCATTTCAAAGAGGGTTATCAAAATTTTATTGTGATGTTTAGATCTTTTTATTAGTTTTAACAATAAGGTCTTGAATCAGAGGTTTGAGAGTTGTGTGATTGGATCCCAATTCATCAAGGTGACAGATGAAATTTGGTTAGACCTCAAGGTCATTAGTATAAGTCTTATGTAAATGGACTCATACCACATGTTGGATCAAATTTATTTTTTCTCCAACTATATGGCATTGCATGTACAGGGTGAATAGTTTTTTATGTTACTAAGGATGAAAAATTTAGTGATAGATGACATCATGCCTATTACTTTAGGATAGATGTTGGAACTAATTTTAAGATTTTATTTAAAATTATGTTTTTTAAAATACAACTCTTAGACAATATGACCTATAGGATAGAATTGGAAAATCCTTTCAATTTGGAAATGAGGAGTGAAGAATGTGGTATAAATAGTGGTTATCATAGGTATCATGCCATTCAAGCTAACCACATTCTTGGTGGGATTTATGTGGGGATTGAAAGTTGTTTCTATAGTGTTCATCAAAGAAGAAGTTTGTGTTTCTCATTTTTAGGTTGAGGAGTTGTCTTGGCCTTGGAATGATTTAGAAAGGGATTGATATATAATTGAAAGTATTTGATAGCTTGATTTATGGAATTTTTATGGTCATACCTTTAATAATGTTTATAGGTTTCA
Source organism: Taxus chinensis (assembly GCA_019776745.2). NCBI lineage: Eukaryota > Viridiplantae > Streptophyta > Pinopsida > Cupressales > Taxaceae > Taxus > Taxus chinensis. The sequence goes on from CM034156.1 coordinate 162,212,243, forward strand.
ATGGATTCCTCAAGTCTCCTAGAGACCAAAAAATCATGATCAATGATAGCATCAAGAAATAATATATCAAAAAAAGTGCATAAATATTTATAATTATCACATGAATGACCCTAATTGGTGTGTCATCAATAAAAAAGCTTCTCATTATACCATGGGGGATAAGAGAGGTAGGTGTTTTAATAGATTTTAGGATTCAATTTTAATTTATAAAATAAATCACTAAAATTCAGAAATTACAAAGTTTAATGAAACCTATGTGGATGATGATGATAGAAGATGGTAGATCCAAGTGGGTGCATGAAAATCCTGTTCTTGAGATTTGGAAACCTACACATATGCAAAAAACTTTACAAAAGAGATATTAGATAATTATGAGGTGATTTTCTTGGTAAAGGCCAATTCCAGGAACCAAAGGGTTTCCTTTAATGGATGTCAACTCACTTTTAGGTAATTACGTTGGAAATAATAAATAATGAAATTACAACTTATAATATAAAGTGATGTTGATAAAAAAAACTATGGATATACAATGCTTGGATGATAGGATTCAATCGAAATCCTTGATGATAGGTTGATGTGGATTGGAGATGTTGTCCTAGTAGAGGTTGGCCTCATTAGTGTGCTCAAAGAGAAGATCTAACTATTCATGAATGTTGTCTGGATTAGGCGTAAGGATGATGACACATATAATCAACTCATGGTTGATATCAAATTACTCCCACACAAATGGTTAACAGACTATGGATAGTTTGTAAATGCTAGTGGATTAATAAATTACTCCTAGAATGGTCATCTAACAGAGAACTATGCTTGTGAATAGGAGAATATCAATCATGATTGCAAAAAATGGAAGATTTATACTAAAATGTACCATAATATAGACTTGGATGATTTTGACAAGGATCAAAATGGATTTGGAAGATTGGTGTTAATCCACACTATTGGTTTCAATCTACGTAATCAGTGTTGATTTCTATGTATAAAATCACAGATGTTTAATAGAGAGGATAATTAAATGAGGTTGTTTCGATCTTGGATACTTAAATGAGGGAAATAATTCTATGATATAATTTGAAAACAAGGGTTTAAAAAGTTAAATAAAATGCATACCTATGTGATAGAGGTGACTCGAATGACTGATTAATGAAGATGATTTTTCCAAAGGGAGGTCAAAGAAACAAGATGTTCTATCTTTTTCTTGTCTATAGGAAGTTTGTCTCCAGCACTTGTTGGTGAGAAAATTTGTCGGTATGGAAAATTAGGTGTCTCCACCAATATTCATGGGGTTATGCCCCTCTGCATTGAATGGTACAACTCCCATTATTGAATGAAATCTAATATAATCCTATCTACTATTGTGGGTTATCCCAAATAGGTTAGGGATCACACAGGAATAATCCACTGAACCTGTGGCAAAATACTTATACAAGGGTACAAGGGAAAAAATTATAGTGATGTAGGGAGAAGGAGGGTAACTAGGGAAGGAAAAGTTACTGCCATGAGTAGAAAAATTGTAAAATTCACTCCCATTAACCATAGTAGTTCAATCATTCAATATAGAGGAAGGTAATAATGAAGCTAACTAGTGAGAAGAACAAACTAGACACAAATTTCTTGGATTCGTTTATTAAATATATAAAGCTCCTTTGGGATCATTATGCTTACAAAGTGCATAAGAGATAAGAAGTGGAAATACAAGAAAAGGGAAAATAGAAGAAATGTAGCTTGTATTTCATGTGCATTGACACAAATTCCAACAAAAACAATCCATAATTGCTACAGAGTGGAATTTTTCAAAATTTAGGATCCTTTGGGATGGAGAAGCCATCCCAATTTATATAAATTTGAATTGACCTCTCATCTCCTGTCACATGACATTTCACATTCATATTCCACTTGTGACCTTTCCTTTGCCAAAAATAAGTATTTCTCTTACAATTTTGAGAAAATACTTTTACAATTTTAAAATAGGTCACTTAAGTGAATAAGACAAAATACAATGATGAAGCCCAATAAATAATTATAAATGAGAGAGAAAGGAGAGGGGAAGAGAGAGAAGAAGATAAGGGAATGATATTTCTAATGAAGTAGCTTCCTTGTTGAAAAACTTTGCAAATTAAACACCCCGATGAGAATCCTCTAGAATAGACACATTTTCCTTGAATTCTTTACCTTTTAAAACTCTTGAAACAATGAACTTTTGTAACTTTCCGAGTGATCATGATCTACAACTTTGTATGATACACGGACACCATTGAGTGTTTAGAAACACTGTTGAAATATTACCTTGATGATCGCGGGCATTGCTCATGAAGAGCCACTCTGGAGGAGATGAAGATTGAAACTGACCCTTTGCAATACTACTATGTTGGTTTGAATATTATGATGAAGCACACCATGAACACTTTGATGATGATGATCATAAACTCATATTTTTACATGATATACAGACAAATTGGACAATAAATGAGTGTCGAAAGACACTGCTAAGATTTCCTAAAGTGGATTCTAGATGACTTGTGGGCAATTTTTGTGATGGTCCTTTGTAACATGGATGTGTTCTAATGAAAATAATTTCCCTCAGAATTATGCACTCACCCATACACATCAACGAATAGTGATGAGTATACATGGCTCCTAGATACACCTTATTACACTTGAAAAAGTGGGAATACTATTTTTAGTAAGTGGAAATTTCCACCCTTTTCGGCTCCAACTAGTGAAATTAGCTTTTGGGATTACCCTTGTGTACACTACTTCCACCTAGATTGATGTTTGATATGACTTACTAATAATAGCAAGTGCTCATGTACGAAACTTACTATTTTTAGTAAGTGGAATTTTTCACCCTTTCTAGCTCCAACCACTAAGATTGGCTTTCAGGATCACCTCTGTGCACACGGCTTCTGTTAAAATTTCTTTCTGTATAGAATTACTAAAAATAGTAATTTCCCATGTAGGAGGCTTATTATTTTTAGAAAGTAGGGTTCTAGACCTTGTTTTCGATGAAACCAACTTTTCTGATATGGGGTTTTGCTCTTCAATGCACATCTGAAATTTTAACTCTACCCGGTGTCTAGAAATGGAGATTTTAATTTTCAAAGTTTTCATAGCGTTAAATTGGGGTTTCTTCACTGTGAAAAATCTGGAATGTGGATGCAAACAATTCCTCTTGGATCCTCAAGGAGTTTGAAAAACTTGAAGATTGCAAAAAATGGCACATCGATTCGCCCATCGGTTTGTGAGATATGAACAAATCTCCTTCATGGTTTTCAAATTTTTTTCAGTGAAAGATATCATTTTTTCTTTAAAAATTTTGCATTTCCTTATGTTTCTTCTTCTTTCAAATCATGGGAGCATAGATGAGATTATAGGAAAAATCCGGCAACATTCCTACAGTGTATGGAGATTTGTGGGGGAAATGAGTGAAAATGAACCAAGTGTCGAATATGTAACATTTGGCATGAAGGGAGGAGGTAGGGTGCACTTTTTTTCACCAATTTTACCTTTTTTTTGGTGCAATGGGTGTAAAAAATTTCACCTTATCCATATTTTGACACTTGGCACACATGCGTTCAGTTAGAGGAATGGAGGGAGCTACATTTGAGCACCTGAACGCTGGAAAAAGTTCATATGATGAACCTAGAGGCTAAAAGGGAGGAGGGAAAATTTTTTTGAACCATTTGAACCTTTATTTTTGTGCAATAGGTGTAAAAAAGTGTTCCTCGGCACTATCAGGACAAGTGGAAAGCATGCGGGGGTTGGTGGAGGAGCTGGTCAAAGGGGCCTAATATGAGTCGTCAAAGTCATATGAGTGACCAACATGTATAATGGGGGAGGGTAAAATTTTTTACACCATTTTCACCTTTTCTTTGGTGCAATGGGTGAAAAAAATTGTGCCTCAACCTCAATTTGACACGTGTCCCTTTGGAAATTTGACTAAGTACTGAAGAGCATACCTTGAGAGTCAGCTTGAAAAGGTCATAACTTGAGATCCTGGATGAATTTTTTTGGCGCTTATGTATATGATTTTGCATGAAAAATACATTTTGAGAAGAATGGGATGGGTCCCATGGCTTGATTATGATTGAAATACCCTAAAAAACCTCATTTTCCTCATAATCACTTGCAGTACATGGAAATAATGAGCTACTTGGAAAAATTCCTCAGGTTTGAAGTTAATTTGTTTTTTCCACCATGTAGAGAGTTAAAAATTATTTCCAATGGTATCTTGTTGGGATTTAAACTGACTACAAAGCTCCTATAATCACTCTTTGAAGCTCATGTCCCTTTTCACGGTGTAAGCTCCTTCGTGCCTAAAAACCCACTTTCAGTGAACTGGCCCCAAAACTTTTGAAACTTCCTAGAATCTTCCTAAATATGTTCTCTGATGTTTTTGGCTCTTGAATACCTCTCCATGATGAATTGAGTCTTCTATACTACTTTGGTGATTGTGGACCTGGCTCAAAAATGTCGATGAAAGCCCTTTCTAAGCTTGTTTGAAAAACTGCCTTGATAAATACCACTCCAAAGGCACTTGAATGATTTTGATTTTTCCTAAATCACCTAGGGGGGTGATGACATTCACATATGACCACTAAAAAACAAAAAATGTACTTGACACTAAGGGGTAGGTTTATCTAGAGGTGTTTGGAAAGGTAAGACATGGAAAATTTTGACACTAGGGGTATAGTTGTCATGTTTTCAAGTGAATTTTTCCCATGCAAAACATAGGATAAGCATTGGCTCTAGCTTAGGGACACATTATGGATTGAGCATAGCTAGGAAATTGTTGGAGCTCAAAATTACACCCGTGATGTGATCGCGATGGATTGATAGTTCTGAGGCAACAATGGGACTGTCTCCAAGTTGTGGGACCTTGCGTGCTCGAGACGGACCTCCAGAGAAGGTTGGTTCCTCTACCTATTTCTACTATTATTATTACTCCTAATGCTGAAATCAAATCCTCACCTAAATATGCCAAGGGACCAGGTATAGAAGGAGATGTAAAAAGGAAAAAACCTAAGGAAAGGGAAGGTGATAATGCCATAAAGAGGTTCGATCACTCTCTGTGAGGGTTAGGAAAGGGAGAAAGTGTGGGGGAGAGGGTAGACAGGCACATGCCATAGATGAGAACCACACAGATAACCTTCCATTCGTGAATAACACATGAAACTGGAACCTGCAAGCAGTAATTGCGCACAACATGCAAAAATGTAGCAGAGAGGAAAGACACAACAAAATGAGAAAAGGGCAGACAGAAGTGCCATAAAACTTTATTTTATTGCTTAAGGAATACACACTCATTTACATTCATGGAAGAAGTCATGAATACATTGCAAAGACCTAACTCAAGGTATGAAACTAGTGGGAATTTGGCCACCATTTTGGCATGGTGTCGTTACAACAAAGAGGGATCTATTTTAATGAGCAATACTCTACATTTTATAGAAGGACAAGGAGAAAAAAGGAGGAGGCAAAAGATGGAAACTTGAATTCAAACTTGCAGCCACTGACAACAAGCATTAACTATCTATAAATCCAATGCAAGGTGTCAGAATCTCCTCCCCATGTCTGTTTGGCGTGTGGAAGAAGAAAGAGGGCAAGATCTGATTAAAAATCTGGTGGTTACATCGATTGGATATCTGCATTAATGACCTGAGTGATGTTTCCCTATTTTCTACCAACAAAATCCCACTTGAATCTGATTTTCAAAATTCCAATGTGTAGCCCATGTCAAAAGCTTTCAAATGAGCCTATGTGCATGGGAATTTGAGCACTGCAATAAAATTTATGGTTGTCAGAAGATATACAGTGTAAACTAAACATGGAAGACATGTGTCACGCGTTGATTGACTAAAGGAATCAGTTAACTATTTATATGTCTTGTCCTTTCTGCCACATGTCATCCACTAGTTCATCATAAGGTTTCAGTTCCCTGCTGGTGTGCTTTGATAGGTTGCATTAGCACATTCAAGTATGACAGATGATGATGTGGCATAGTGACTGGTGCAAAAGAAGGTGTAAGGCACGAAAGAAAGAGATGTGAAACTGTAGAAGGGAGCTGTATGAAGGTAACATGCATGGAAGAAATGGATGCATACATGTAGGATGCAAGTATGCATGTAGGGTGTGAGAATTCAAATGAGGGCGCATGAAAACAGAAAGGAAAGGGGCGCATGGACCGAAAAAGAAGGAAGCGTGCAAGTGCAAAGATATAATGCATAATTGAGGAATGCAAACAAGGAGGAAGGCATGCACAAAAGAAAACATGCTAAAGACTTAGCCAAAATAGAATGAAAGTATGTAGATGTGTGTGTAAGGAGTGTGTGACACATTGGTTATGAAAGTAGGTGCGCAAAAGGAAGGCGCAAAGGGGAAATGGAAGGAGAGAGAAGAATAAAGGGGAAACAAGGAGTACGTAGAAGCTGCGCACGGGGATGCAAAGGAAGAATAAAGCAGGAGGAGGTAGTAAGAAGGAACGGGTGCATGGACCAAGCTAGGAAGGAAGGAGGCACGCAGCGCGCAAGTGCGAAGGCATAAGGCGTGAGGGAAAAATGGGAACAATGAAGGTGAGTGCACATAGGAAAGGTGCAAAGGTGAAATGGAATGAGATAAAAGATATAGAGGGAAGAAGGGGTGCACTGAATCTACACATAAGGGAGTGAAGGAAGAAGGAAGCCTAGGGGAAGAAGCAGGATGGACGCGCAAGGGCACGCAAGGGCACGCAGAAGAACTACAACTATGCGAAAGTGCCAAGGGAATTGCTAGAGTGCACGCAACCTGAAATGTTGAAACATCAAACTTAGAATGAAAATATAAGTTATCCAAATAACTTGTGGAGTTATTTGGGACAACAGTTTTAAAAATTTCGGGGGCCATCTGCTTGCTAGATGAAGAGATGAGTAGCCTTAGAAGCATTCATTGGGCATGGAGTCAGCCTGGAAACTTGAAGACCTTATCTATAACTTGAAGAACACCCTGGAAGTCATTTAAAGAACATTTGAGCTCTAAATTAAACTGCTGCTCTTATGTCAAGATGTTTTGATTTGAAACTATGAGAGTGTAAAACTATGCATGAGTTTTAGAACTTCCTCTTCTAAAAATTGAACTTCCATCTAGAGTAACAAAAGGGTACATGCAAGAACGGTCAACAGAAAAAGAAACAACACCTAAAGGAGCATGTCGAATAACAATTATGTACAAAAGCTGAAAAATCATACATGTTCCCAAGGGGAAACATACAAAGTGTTCATGAACACTTGTTTTACTTAAAGCAAACCTAAACTACCCTACACTAAATAGAGGCAAAGGGCACTCAAGTAAAACCTGCAACAAGCAGGGAGAAGTAGTTACCTTTCCTCAGAAATTGTGACCATGTAACTGATTTGGCATTGAACATGGTCTTCTTTAAGAGTGAAAAACTGACTTACAGATGCTTTTTCACCCTCTTACAAGTATCAGCAACAAACAAAACAAACACCTCCTTTATTTGTTCTGCATTTGGATTTGGAAGGCATTGTTGTTGACCTTTGGCGCGCTTAAGCTCTACCTCATGCTCTGAAATAAGCATGACCAGCGTGAACTATGTCTTTAGCTCTAGACTAGCCAGATATCTGATCAGGCATGACCTGATCCTTGTTTTTTTCCCATTAATTTGATGTGTGATCCCATAGATGGGATCCTCATGCACACTGTTGTCTTGAATTTAAGTGCTTACAAGTTGGGTCACGTGCACTTCTACCTCTACACTCATTTATGTCTCCCTCAAGACTGTGCCCTCTGAATCTAACTAATATTCTTCTGAAACAGGTACCCTAGATATCTCATCTTCCCAATCAGATTCATACCATTCTTCAATAGTTCTACAGTCCTCAAAAATGATGACATTGATTGGGGATGGCTCATAGGTAGGGGATGTTTGTCTATGGCATAGTTAGACATAGGGGGCTCGGAAGAAGATGGGAGGAAGGGTGTAGAAGGTGCACGCGCAGGAGAAGTGGAAAAGTGCATGGATGGAATGATAGCAGAGAAATGAAGGTGGGATGGAAGAGAAGAGGGTGAAGCAATGGAATTCTCAAAGGGGCCAGCATGTAGAAAGATAGGAACATGGACAATGGGATGAGATGGTGTGAGTTGCAAAGGAGGAATGGGGGCATTGTAGCATGGTAGTGCATAGTTGCCCCATTAACAGGGTTTTTTGGCACTGGATTCATGAGCTTTCATTTCTCCATCCCATTCTGCAATCTAGGGTAGTATCTCAAAAATAAATTTCAACTTCTGCTGGGTGCTAAACTAGCCTGGCACAGGGCCGACCCACATATAAGGGACCTTGAAGCCAACTCTAGCTATCTTCATGGAGCATTTAATTTTGAGTTGTATCATGTTCGACTCTTTTTCTTACACCTACCTCTGAAAATTAGCAATTGTCATGGATATACCACCATCATCTGCAAAACCTTGTTCTTCATAAACATTTTGGTCCATATACATTAATGGGTTTTGGGTCATATGCATATTCTTGATGGGGCTCAAAAACTTGATTTGTGGGAAGGTTTTAAAACTATGGGGATGGAGGGGAATATTTATGTTGCTACAAATGGGAATTCCAATAAGGGAAAGAAGTCATGATTGCACAACTTCAAAAGAGGGAGGTGGAATGATAAAGAAAGGAGGAAAAATTAGTCTGTGAATGAGATAATGGGTGTGTTGGATCAGTGGAGTCGCCAGATGTATTGAAGAATGCCTCCGAAGGTTGGATCTCAACAATAATACATCAAAATTGTTCATATGAAGATGTATGGATCTTCAAACTAGTCCCATTGGGTGAGCCAAAAACTGTTGGAGCTCAAAATTGCACCTGTGATGTGATCATGATGGATCGAGAATTCTAAGGCAACAATGGGACCGTCTCCAAGTTGTAAGACCTTACATGCTCGAGACAGACCTCTGAAGAAGGTTGGTTCCTCTACTTATTTCTACCAATACTACTACTCCTAATTCTGAAAGAAAATCCTGACCTAAACATGCCAAGAGACCAAGGATAGAAGGAGATGCAGAAAGTGAAAACCTAATCTAAGGGAAGGTAATAGCACCAGAAAGAGGGTCAGTCACTCTCCGCGACGGGTAGGAAAGGGAGAAAGCACAAGGGAGAGAGAGGATAGGCATGCACCACATACGAGAACCATGTAGACAGCCTTCCGCGTGTGAATAACATGTGAAACTGGAACCTGTAAGTGATAAATGCGCACAACATAGAAAAATGTAGTAGAGAGGCAAGATGCAATAGAAATGAGAAAATGACATACATAAGTGCCACAAAACCTAATTTTATTGCTTAAGGGATGCACAATCATTTACATTAATTACATAAGGTGGGAATACATTACAAAGAACCAACTCAAAGTATAAAACTCATGGGAACTTGACCACCATTTTGGCATGGTGTCATTACAACAAAGAGTGCTTTATTTTAATGAGTAATGTTTTACACTTTATAGAAGAAGAAGGAGAGAATAGGAGGAGAAAGAAGAGGGAAACTCATATTCAAACTTGCAACCACCAAAATCAAGCATTAACTACCTAAAAATCCCCCTGTAAGATATCAGATGTGCCTCCCTATGTCTGTTTGGCATGTGGAAGAATAAAGAGGGCAAGATCTGATTGAAAATCTGGTGGTTGCATTGATTGGATGTCTGCATTGATGACCTGAGTGACATTTCCCTATTTTACACCAACATAATCCCACCCAAATCTGATTTTGAAAATTCCAATGTGTATCCCACGTCAACAACTTTTAAACAAGCCCAGGTGCGCAGGAATCTGAGCACTGCAGCAAAATTTATGGTTGTTAGAAGATCTACAGTGCAAACTACACACGCAAGACACCTAGCATGCGCTGATTAATTGAAGGAATCAGTCAACTATTTATGTGTCTTTTCATTTCTACCATGTTTCATCCATTGGTTCATCATAATGATTTGGTGCCCTGCTAGTGCGCTTTGATAGGTTGTGTGTAGCACACTCAAGTCTGACAATTCATCACGTAGTACAATGACCAACGCAAATGAAAGCACAAGGCATGAAAGGAAGAGGTGTGAGACTGCATAAAGGAGGAACGCGAAGGTAATGCACGTGGAAGAAATGGATGCATAACTACAAGAGGCAAGTATGCATGTGGGGGGTGAGTATTCAAATGAGGGTGCACGATGACATAAAGGAAAGGGGTGCGTGAACCAAAAAGGAAGGAAGTGTGCAACGCGTAAGTGCAAATACATAATGTGCAAGGGAGTAATTCAAACAAGGAGGAAGGCATGTGTGAAAGAAAACATGCCAAAGACTTATCCAAAATAGAAGGCAAGTCTGTAGATGTGTACGTAAGGAGTATGCAACACGTTGCGAATGAAAGCAATTGGGTAGAAGGAAGGCACAAAGGGTAAATGGAAGGAGAGAGAAGAATAAAGGGGAAAGTGGGGGTGCATAGAAGATGTGCAAGGGGATGTGAAGGAATAATAAACCATGAGGAGATGGTAAGAAGGAAAGGGTGCACATACCAAGCTAGGAAGGAAGAAGGTGCACAGTGTGCAAGTGCGAAGGCATAAGGCGCAAGGGAAGAATAAGAACAATGAAGGTGAGTATGCATAGGGAAGGTGCAAAGGTGAAATGGAAGGAGATAAAAGATATAGAGGGAAGTAGGGGCATGCTGAATCTACGCAGAAGGGAGTAGAGGAAGAAGGAAGCATGGGGGAAGAAGCCAGATGGGCACACAAGGGCACGTGGAAAAATTATAACTATGCCAAAGCGCAAAGGGAACTGCCAGACTGCGCACAACTTGAAATGTTGAAACATCAAAGTCAAAATGAAAATTTAAGTTGTCTAAATAACTTGGGGAGTTATTTGGGATAGCAGACATGATATGAGAAATCCCAGAATCTCAATTTACTTCGTGGACCAATGCCTTATCCATTGGACTTTATGGATTCATTAAAGAGATATGCTACATAAATTCCCTTATTGAACACACACAAACATGCAAACAAATAAATAAAAGGGAAACACATGAGAATTCAAAAAAACACACAACAGAAAAAGGTAAATTATATACAAGGGGAGGGACATTTACAGATGTGGGGAAAGAATATACACAAACCCGGCGACGGGTTGGGAAAATTACATGCCATTATGGAATAGTAGATTTAAATGTGATCTTTGAAGCACAAAAATTATTATCCGATTAAACCATGCCCTTGTGATGGCTTTGCATGGCTTGAGAAGAAGAATACATATTAGGAATCCATCTTCATATTGGTACCACATCGAGAACATTCTTGGGTCGATTGAAAACTTGCTCACCTCCTTAAAACTCTTGCACCTTGAAGCTTCCTTTTGATGTTTTGTGATCATGAGACATCATTCCTCCATGTTCTCAAAATTGGAAATATTTCCCTTGTTATCAAAACATTCTTCATATTGGAATTGAATCACATGAGCCTCACTTGGATTGGTGAGGCATCATAAAGGAGTGAGGGAAAATTGATATCCTTCCCACTTGATAACTTCTCTAAACAACTCGTTTCTCTACTCTGAGTGACCACCTTCGAAAATAGAGGCCACATCATTGAGATGGAGGCCCTCATCAATCTTAGGGAAATGTTGCAATATGGGAACAATTTCAAGGTACATTGGAGCTTGAATAATAATGAGTGTACTCTGATTTTGAATCATTTCATAATAATCATGCATACCTTCACTTTGTTGTCCAGATCAATTACCATTAATATCCATCTGCTCAAAGTTCATCTTGATATCATTCTCAAAATTGTAACCCTCGATTTCTTCTTAGAGGCATTCTTTACCCTTGAGTGTATTTTGTCATACAAACTCTTGTTCTTTATGGGTGGATCATTCTGAAGTGGTGGGAACAAGTTGATTATGATCACACTCCCAAGAATCTTACAAATTTTTACTTTGTTCTAAAAAATTCTCTTCCATACAAATCGGTTCAACATTTTCCCTATTATCATCCTCTATATCAGATATGTTGTCTTCAAGATTGAGAAATTCCAAAGGAGATTCAAGAACCTTCCTTCTTTTGCACCAACGACCCTCTTCGCATTATTTGAAAGCGAAAGGCATGCTTTCATATTCATTCTCATCAACCAAGGCATTGGGGAAGACACCAATTCAATCCATTGGCTCTGTCTCAACATCAAACATTGGTGTATCAAAATGAGAAACACAAATAGCCTCATACATGTCTTGTATCCCCATAGCTCGAGTCTGGAGTTCAAGACTGAGTTGAGGGTCTTCAGTCTCTTCCATTGTCTTCAAGAGGTCTTATACATATAGTTCTTTTGAGATTTCCATAAGATCATCTTCATTCTTATTGAGAGAACCTCTACATTGTGCCTCCAGGAGATGATTGAAAATTTGGTTCATTCGTGCCCCCATGATTCAACTAAAATATCCTTGTTCTCTTCTTTTACGCTTTGTATTACCCAAGATCAATTCTCTTGCAAGCATGGTCATACTTTATTCACAACACCTTCTGACAATGAGAAGAGGTCCATGATTTATGGGAAGGGAACTCCTTACAGCTCAAAATCCATTTCATCATCCTCTTGATATGAAGCATAAGACCATGTGGGGGTAGAAATATATCAGGAGTTTTCAATCTTATCTTGATAATCCATTATTAAATCTTCGTGCTCATATGGAAAATGAAATATTTCGTACTCACGGTGATGATCATTCTACTCCTTGGGTAAGAAGAGGTTGTACTCGAACTATTTATTCTCCTCGGCTTCAGAGAGTAAGTGGGCCTCTTCCATTTGATCATCCATGATTGAATCAGAAATGGAATTCAATTCTTGATTGTCTCCATTTCTTCATTGAAATAAGAAGGCAAATTATCTAGGACCATTTTGAATTCATCCTCTTGATTCCAAGGGAAGGAAATTTTTTTACATCTCTTCACATATCTCTATTCCATCATTAATTGAAAGGTCAAAACTTGAAAGGAGATTGTTCATGCTTACTTTGAATCGGTCATTTTGTACTTATTCATTTTCGGTGGAGTCTTCATAAAGCATTAAATCATCCCTTATGAAACAAGAATATTCCTCTCTTGAATCATTTTCTCCTTCAATGGGTTGTGCTTCGAGCAAAAAAGAATTGATGAATGGTGGTTCCACTTCCATGTCTCTTTCATCATCTTCAAACGTGTTTCCTTGATTTTCAATAGAGGGTTCAAGGAGAATGCATTCCTCAAAAGCATCCAGGAATCTCCCAAAGAAGAACACTTCATAGTGTGAACAATCATCAGGATATTGTAGAGTTTCTTTTTTTTCGACAACACAAAGTGCTTCAAGGTATTTATACCTTCTTTGTAGAGCTAGAGCATACCTCCAAATTTCATGATAGGATTTGGGGTCATAATTTCCTTCTATTATGCTTTGAATCATTTCCACATATTCTCTTTTTAAAATTTTCATTTCTTCATCAACATAGGTCAAGAATTCATCTATAGAGTGGTAGAAGAAAGATAATTTTCTCAAGTTTATAGTGAGTTGTGCAAGGTTGCAGAAGTCTTCATTAGTGGATCTTACATCATCTTCCATAGTGTTGATTTGATATTCATCGGAAGGCTCAAGGATAGGATTTTCTTCGGTAGCATTCAAGAACCTTTGGGGGATTAACACCCTATAGATCCTCAGGATCTTCCTCTATAGGACCAATCCCCTCTTCTTCCTCTTTGATATGGAGTGTTTCAAGTTGTTTTTACATCCCTTGCAAAGCTTCAACATATTTCAGAATTTTGAGGTAGATTTGGGGATCAGATTCTCCTTGTACAATGCCTGTGACTCTTATCACGTACTCAGTTTTCAAGGGTGTCATCTCATCATTTATGAATGCAAGGAAATCATCCCAAGGGAGGGTGATGAAAGACATGGCTATGATTTTTTCATTCAGATGTGGAAGAATGAGGGTATCACTTTCAACGTATTCTTGTTCTCCTTGGGATCAATACAACATAGTGTGTATCCTTCATGCCTCTTTCATCCATTTATCATCTTCTTCTTCATCTGCAAGTTCTTTGTCTGACTGTAGATTATTGTTTGAAATTGAAGACCCTTTTTCGTTCTTAGGTTTTCTTTCTTGCAAGAATTAGTTCGGAACCATGTTTGATCGACAATCTTTATTCCTTGGAAATCATCTTCTTCTTATTCTTCACTATCGCTCATTGGTACTTTACTCTAGTTTGGAAATTTATTTATTGTGTGTGGAAAATGAATGTGAAAAGGATTTTTTCCCCAATGGAGTTGCCATAAAAAATGTTTCTACTTTGAAATCTGATTTTTTTGTTTTTTGAATATATACTTTTTGTATTTTTTGGGCAGAGATCCTTTTTGGGTGCACTTCCACCAATGTTCACAACACTACGGCCCTTTGTATCCAATGGTGTAACTCCCATTATTGAATGAAAACTAATTTAATCTTATCTATTGTTGTGGGTTGGTGTAAATAGGTCGGGGATCACACAAGAACACTCCACTGAACCTATGGAAAAATGCTTGTACATGAGTACAAGGGAGGAAAGTACAATGATGTAGGAAGGAGGAAAATTAGGGAAGTAAAATTTACTTCCATGAGGAAAATTTCAAAGTTCACACCCAGTAACCAAAGTAGTTCAATCATTCAATATAGATGAAGGCAACAATGAAGCTAACTAGTGAGAAGAACAAACCAGACACAAAGCTCTTGGATTCATTTATCAAATATATAAAGCTCCTTAGGGATCACTATTCTTACAAAGTGTATAAGAGAGAAGTAGATAAAATACAAAAAAGGGGAAATAGAAGAAATGTAGCTTTTATTTCATGTGCATTGACGCAAAGTCCAACAACTAAAATCCATAATTGCTACAGAGCAGAAGTTTTCAAAATTGAGGGTCCTTTGGGATGGAGAACCCATCCCAATTTATAGCAATTTGAATTGACCTCTCATCTCCCCCCACATGACTCTTAATATTCCACTTGTGACCTTTCATTTGCCAAAATTAATTATTTCTCTTATAATTTTGAGAAAATACTTTTACAATTTTAAAATAGGTCACTCAATTGAATAGGACGAAATATAATGATGAAGTCCAACGAAGAATTATAAAGGAAAGAGAAAGGAAAGGGGAAGAGAGAGTAAAAGAGAAGGGAATGATATTGCTGATGAAATAACTTTCTCATTGAAGAACTTTGCAAATTAGACACCTCAATGAGAATCTTCTGGAATGGGCACCTTTTCCTTGAATTCTTTGCCCTTTGAAACTCTTTAAAAATTGAACTTTTGCACCCTTCTGAATGATCGTGATCCACACCTTTGTATGATATATAGACACCATTGAGTGTTTAGAAATATTGTTGAAATATTACCTTGATGATCATGGGCATTTCTCATGAAGATCCACTTCGGAGGAGATGAAGATTGAAATTGACCCTATCATGACCCTTTGTAATACTGTTATGTTGGTTTGAATATTCTGATGAAGCTCACCATGAACAATTTGATGATGATGATCAAAAACTCATCTTTGCATGAGATATATAGACAAAATGGACCATAAAATGAGTGTCGAAAGACACTGTTGAGATTTCCTAAGGTGGATTTCAGATGACCTGTGGGAAATGTTTCTGACAGTTCCTTGTAACACGGTTATGTTCTACTAACAAAAATTTCCCTTGGAATTATGCACTCACCCATACACATCAACGAATAGTGATGAGTATACATGGCTCCTGGATACACCTTACTGCACTTGAAAAAGGGGGATTACTATTTTTAGTAAGTGGAAATTTCCACCCTTTTCAGCTCCAACCAGTGAAATTAGATTTCTGGATTACCCCTGTGTACACTACTTCTGCCTATATTTCTCTTTGATATCACTTACTAATAATAGAAAGTGCTCATGTAGGAAACTTACTATTTTTAGTAAGTAGAAATTTTCCCCCTTTCTGGCTCCAACCATTTTGATTGGCTTTTTGGATCACCTCTATGCACACAACTTCTGTCAAAATTACTTTTCATATAGGCTTACTAAAAATAGCAAGTCCCATGTAGGAGGCTTACTATTTTTAGAAATTAAGTTTTTGGACCTCGGTTTTTGAAAAAAACAAATTTTTTGATATAGATTTTTTCTCTTCATTACACATCTGAAATTTCAAGTCTACTCGGTGTCTAGAAACATAGATTTAAATTTTCAAAGTTTTCGTCACGGAAAACTGGGGTTTCTTTACTATGAAAAATCTGGAACGTGAACACAAAGAATTCCTCTTGGATCCTCAAGGCATTTAGAAAACTTGAAGATTGAAAAAAATGGCTCATCGATTCACCCATCGGTTTGTGAGATGTGAACGAATCTCCTTTGCGGGTTTCAAAGTTTTTTTAGTGCAAAATCTCTTTTTTGTTTTAAAACGTTTGGATTTCCTTGTCTTTCTTCTTCTTTAAAATCATGGGAGCATGGATGAGATTATTAGAGGATGAAAATAGTGGATTCTACATTCTAGGAATAATCCAACAGCATGTATGAGATTATTAGAGGATGAAAATAGTGGATTCCAGATTCTAGGAAAAATTTGGCAACATTATGACAATGTGTGGTGATTTGTGGGGGAAATGAGCAAAAATGAGCAAAGTGTGGAATATATAGCATTTAGCATGAAGGGAGGAGGTACGGTGCAATTTTTTCACTATTTGCACCTTTATTTTGGTGCAATGTGTGCAAAAAATTGTGCCTTATCCATATTGTGACTCTTGGCACACATGCGTTCAGTTAGAGGAATGGAAGAGGGAGCTACATTTAAACACCTAGGGGCCAGAAAAAGATCATATGATGAACCTGGAGGCTAAAATGGGGGAGAGCACACTTTTCTGCACCATTTTCACCTTTTTTTTGGTGTAATAGGTGAAAAAAATTGTGCCTCAACCCTACCAGGACAAATGGCGAGCATGTAGGGGTTGGTGGAGGAGTTGATCCAACTGGTCAAAGGGGCCTAACATGAGTCGTCGGGGTCATATGAGTGACCAATATGCATAATGGTGGGAGGGTGCACTTTTTTACACCATTTTCACCTTTTTTGGTGCAATGGGTGCAAAAAAGTGTGCCTCGGCCTCAGGTTGACAAGTGTCCCTTTGGAAATTTGACTAAGTACCGAAGAGTGTACCTTGAGAGCTAGCTTGAAAAGGTCATAACTGCAGCTCTCCGATGAATTTTTTGGCACTTATTTATATGATTTTACATAAAAAAAACCTTTCGAGAATAATGGGATGGGTCCTATGAATTTATTCTGACTTCAACACCCTACAAAGTCTCCTTTTTTCTCAGGATCGCCTGCAATGCATGTAAATAATGAGCTACCTAGAAAAATACCTGAGGTTTGAAGTTGATCTATTTTTTACACCATGTATAGGGCTGAAAATTATTTCTAACAGTCTCTTGTTGGGATTGCAACTCACTACAGAGCTCTTAGAATAACTCTTTGAAGCTCAAGTCCCCTTTCACGGTGCAAGCTCTTTCGGGCCCAAAAACTCGCTTTCAATGAACTAGCCCCAAAACTTCTAAAACATCCAAAATATTCCTAAATATGTGCCCTGATGTTTCTAGCTCTTTAATACCTCTCCATGATTAATTTGAGTCTTATATAATGCTCTGATGATTGTGGACCTAGCTTAGAAAGGTCGATGAAAGCCCTTTATAAGCTTGCTTGGAAACCCACTTTAAGAAATATTGCTCCAAAGGCACTTGAATGATTTTAATTTTTCCTAAATCACCTAAGGGGGCTGATGAAATTCATAGATGACCATTGAAGGACAAAAATTGGACTTGAAACTGAGGAGTAGGTTGATCTAGGGTGTCTGGAAAGGTAAAACATGGAAAATTTTGACACTAGGGGTATAATTGTCTTGTTTTCAAGTGAATTTTGCCCATGCAAAACACAGGACAACAACACAATAAATGTTTAATACATGAGTCTAAAAATTGAACCTATCACTTGTAAATTTTTGGATCCTTGGGTAATTACATGCATTAGTTTTTATAGCATCGATGTCATTTAGCTAAATCAACACCAATTCGCGACGATTGGCGTCGATTTAGGGGATTGACACCAATTTCTATCTTTTTTTAGGAGAATGGTTGAATTTGATTCCAACCATCTCCTTTTTTAGGTTTTAGATAGTTTATAATGGTTTTAAAATTGTTTAGGCTCATGGGGAGTTTGTTAGGGGGTTAGAGTTATTTAGGTTTTTGTTTTTTAATTTGCTTTTGTTTATTTTTTGGTTATGGGTGGTAAAATGATGAATATAGGTCGGTAAATGGGTGAAGTGGTGATGTGGGTTTACAAAGGGATGTTTTATGGTATGTACATATGTGTAGGAATTAGGGTGACCTAATTCTAGTGTCTACATTTGCCCCTTTTGTCAAGTGGTTTGTGATGGACAAGTTGTGAGACAAAAACGAGTGAGATAGTTGGATTTATGCTGGATAGGTGATCCCCCCTCAAACCGGGGTCATCGCGAGACATTGTGATGTTCACTTATTTAAATGGACTATGGATGAATAAATGCAAGAGCATGTAGATTTGTGTAAGATTGTACTTATGGATAAATATGTTGGATATAAGATGCCCCGAGACTGATATCAAATATACTGCCACAAAGTTGGGATTGCATGACGGAGAAGTTAAGTGATAGAAGAACCAATGAGTTCTCGACCTATAGACGTATGACTTATACAAAGTGGAAGGAAATGGTTCCTATGAGGCTATCAAATCCACGGTGGGTTGAAACACAGGATTTATATGAAATAAGATGCAATTTGAATTTTTGAGGGCCTTAGGGACCAAAAAGAAGCACAAACTTAGAAAGTGTGTAATTTTATAAGTGATCATTATCAATTTGTAGGATCGGTATTAATTCATGTAGAATCAACACCAATTGGAGATCAACATCGATTGAGGCAGGATGCCTATATATAGAAGTCGGGTAATCATGGAAGTTCATTATACTTATTGTGTTTATTGTTATAAGACTAATATTTTGAGAGATGGAGGCTAGTGGGAGTAGATAGGAGGTGACGACCATCTCAGATAGAGGTATGGATTTTTGTTTTTTGTTTATGGTTTTTTTGCTATATGGGGATATCAAATCGACATTGATTACTAGGATCGGTGTCAATTTGGTTAGAATCAGTATCGATTCATGTAATCATGGTTGATTACATGGATTGGTGTCAATTGGGTATGTTTTATTAGTGTTAATATATTTGAATAAATTTTATGTTTTCGGAGCTAATATCTTCTCTACATGTTTTGTGAATGCAAGAAAAGAGATGACCGACGATAAGGGGTTGGGTGTCACCATTGTTAGAGTGGTTGCATGATACATGGGTGATGATGACTGGGCTACTTTAGAGGTGTTGAGGTTGGGTGGAATGCATCATTATAGGCATGTCCATCGATATTTAGAGATGATGGTGGTATTGCAGGATCAATGGGATGAGGCCACATGAATAATATGGTTACCTACTAAGGATATTAGCATTACCTTGGGGGAAATATATCAAATTTTGTGGCTGCCTATTTAGGGAAAGGCCATTATTCCTATTAATGAGGCGAGGAGGGGTGCAGCAATGGTGAGGTTATATGAGGATGATGCTTTCAATGTAGCATATGGTACAGGGGGTTTACTTTTGAGTCTTTTTGGGATGATGGAGTGGCTAGGATTACATTGATTGCCATGATTATGGTGGGGATTACCTAATATGGCTTCTTATGATTCAAGAGAGGGCTAGTTTCCATGGTCATTGACTAGGATTGTGGCATTTATGGTGGAGTATTAGACTATTTTTGCTTGGTCTCCAATTCTACTAGCAAAATTTATTGGGAGTTATGTGAGTGGTCTACAGGGAGGAGATTTGGGCTAGATGTAACCTTTGTGTTACAATTTTGGGCTTACGAGCACATCAGAGTGATTCGACCACAAGATCTTACATGGGCTAGGTGACATAACAGTGTTTATTGTGTTGGATTCATTAGGTGGCATAATGATTTTTCTCGAGATGTAGTATCTCAGAGTTTAGAGTATTGTGTGGGATTACTAGATAGTATGGGGGTTGATGATTTTATTTTGAGGTTGTATGTATGCTTCCCTACATGGTTAGGAGAGGGATATGAATTGTGTATGATGTACCATGAAAGGTGGATACATGGGAGACAAACGGAGATGATTGAGGTGGTACAGTTTGGGCGGGTGTGGCGATAGGTTGGTATAGTATATGATGTACTAGGTAATTCTATTTTTTACTGGATAGTCAAGGGAGATATTGAGTTTCCAGTAGCATATTGAGGATATGGTGGAGGAGGTAAAATCGACCGATATTGCTGATGTCAGGGTGACACCTTAGTATGTAGCATGAAGGCATGCGTAAATTCTATCTTGAAGCGATAAGGTCGTGAGGGAAAGATGAGAATGGGTAGAGGAGGATATGGAGATGGGACAGGAGGTTGAGGGTAGGCATGAGGTGGTTCAGAGGTGGAGTTAGTTCTGGCATTGGTGGAGGCGGAGAGGTTGAGGCAAGGATTAGCTGAGAGAGATCTATGAGTGACAATCTCAGAGGAGGAGTTGGTGAGGTTAGTACAACAACTAGGGGAGAGGGATGAGCATGTTGTAACTTTAGAGATAGAGATAGGGCAGGTGTGGTGGGATCAAGATTAGTACCATCAGCAACATGAGTTGTTGAGGGAACAATTTGGAGTGACGGGGAGTACACTAGAAACATCAAAGCCATTCAAATTAAGAGTAGGGGTTCTAGGGGGAGTAGGGGAACTAGGAGGGGCATGAGGAGCTATGTTATAAGGGGAAATTAGGCCACCAAGGACAATGATCCTAGATCGATATCAGACTGTGATTATAGAGCTCTAATATTATGAGGGTGTGGTGGTGAAGAGACTCAAAGAGGTACCACTATACATAAAGTATGTAGCAAGTCAGCGACAAGCATCTCAATGAGGTCCTGCTACTAGCATGGGGAGTATCAGAGGGCCGAGGAGAGAGCCCGATGGTGGAGTTGGATTGTTTGATGTATAGTTTACATTGTATTTTTCTGTATGGGCTAGAGAGCTGGATCTTTTGAGATGTACATTGACTTAGATGCATATACATTTATTTATTTATTTATTTATTTATTTATGGATGTGAAAATGTGTTTTCATGATTTCAGGTGATGTTTTGTATGAGTTATTAATAGATTTAGATATGATGATTATTATAGTAGTGATGAGATTTAGCTGAAATAAAGTTTTATGAATATGATGATTTAATTTATCATGATGAATGTTATATGTATTATATGTGATTATATTGTATGGGTGCTCGTTTTTTTTGTTTACATGTATTGTGATGATTAAGAGCATTTCATGGGATGTGTATTATTCTTTATTTGACACATATGAATATGTGATGGCGATTTTAACGATAATAAACTTGTAATCATAACTGGTGTTAACACATAACTAACAATGGTTAGTTAGTTTAGGATTATGTGATTGATTTAAGATAAAATGAGATGAGATATATTATTTCCCTCCTCCTAACTTGTTCGAGAGTCACATGTATCTTGTACAAGGAATTGTGTTCTCCTTAGTGATTCTTAGGTTTTACCCCATCTTTTATTTTTTTAGATTTCACAGGTTAATCAATCTAGGAAGCCTACATATTCAAAGGGAAAGTTGGTTGATGTGCGAAGCTTTCCTAGGATGACAACAGATTTAGACATATTTGGGAAATTTGTTCAATGCGGAAGCTTTAAATTTATCTTCATGTATGTAGGTTATTTAGATTCAGTAACCATCCTTCAAGGGAATGGTCTACAATAATATATTTGGATTTTGATGGCGCTAACAAATATATTTTTGAGTGATAATTGTCCTGCAAGGGACTAGCCTATACTTTGATATAATGATTTTCATCCCATAGTGATTTTGATTATTTTAGCTGAGGGTGGGTCTAAGAGACCATTTAAGGAGGTTGAGTTCAATATACAAGATAACATGTGTACCCTAAGCATGTCGTGTGTTGGTAGATAGGGTGAAGTAGGGGAGTAATCATTTTGGGGTCTGCTACTATAACCAAGGGGACTTTTCCATGTGGAATATGCTATGAGCAGGGTCATGGTAACCATATTTAAGGTCGTATTAAGTATGCTGACGGAAGACCTGTTGTCAATTTTTTTCCCACTTGGGTAAAAATTGGACAACGCCCTGAGGGCCCACTTCCTATGAACAGTGGGAAAAAATGATTGCATTAATAAGTAATGTCTGAAGGGGTTTTTTGTGTTTGTATTCCTCACAAAATCTAGAGCTCGAGCAAATCGAATATCGATGCATCGAGCTCTATTTTGGTATAATGTGTTGATAGCTAGTAGCTTGGGTTCTACGTTGGTAATGCGTGATTAATGAATATCGAGTTCCATTATAATTTAATTGAGTTAAATAGGTGAGCTGATAATTAGTGGCTCATGGAATAGATTATTCAATGACTCATCATACAAAATTGACTTTGATATGGCGTCTCACGAGTGATAATTGTTACACACGGAGATCGCGAGACAAAAATGAACGCAAGGCCAACTCAGGGTCATTTCGAGTCCTGAATGTGCCTACCAGGGTCAAGCCCATTTAGGGAAGGTTTTATGATAACAAGTGAATGACTCGGTATGCATATGATTGAAGTATCAAAAGGAGTGTTAATGATCCCATTAAACTAGGAAATTGAATGAGATCACTACAAGTTAAGATTTGAGTTTAGCTCAGCTCAAGAAGGACCGAGCTAACAAACAAATTCACTGAGTTAGGGTCATTTGGCTCGGCATGGTGATCGTAGGTGAAAAGTGGTGAGGTCACATACGAAAGCTTGGAAGGGTATACAAGTCAAGCTCGAAAATGGCCAAGATATGGCGGTGGAAAGGATGTGCGGTGTTGAGTTTAGCTCGAAGGTTAATTTGTATATGCCGATTTGTTTGGATAAGACTCAGCGAGTCCATAAATGGCTCGGTGAGCTGGCATTCACTAACCAACATGATTGTGCATGTTAAGGAAGTGACTCACGGAAGTGAGCAGGTCAGTTTTGGCTTCACAAGAGTAAAATTCGTGTTAGCAATCGAACGTGTGAATGATGACTAGCTCAGAATTAAGCTCAAATGATTCAACGTGAGCCATGATTAGTAAATATCATGCGAGCATGAATACTATCTCTACGGCACAATGAACTTAAAATGGAAGCTCGTTGTGGAGGATAATTTCCAGTGTATAGCTCAATCGGAGGATACACAATAGCTCGGTTATGATTAAGCTATTTAGTAGAAACCTAACTTAATTAGGTATTTGACTTAGAAAATTAGGTCACTCAGTGCATTTCAATCAATATCAGATTCAGCTATGTGAGGAAAGTCATTGAAAAGGGATCACCGTGAGCCGTGCAGATAAGACTACAAAGTTGGTTGGTTTTTTAGGAAAGAACGGGCTCATGTGAAAACATGTGAGGATCTGAGTCAGAAATGATTATAACATGGCACAGACTGAGCAACTCGGATTCGACGGGGTGAGCTGACTCGCCAATGCTTAAGCATATCAGCAATGGATTCAATAGGTAGCCAGGGTAAGCTCGCCTCATATGGAAACCTTGTGGGATAGCGGACCAAGCAACTCAATAATTGCTCATGGAAGATAGAGCTCAGTAATGGATAAAAACTTGGAAAAGGACAAATTTTTGAATTCATGAAGAGTTGCATTAAGAGCTCGGCTTAGGCTCAGTGTTTAACCACGTCGACCAAAACATAGAGTAAAAGGAAGAATTTCAATATTAGCCAAACTAAGGATCGAACTTGGCATTAAAGTGAGTTTCTTCACAGATAGAATCAATTCATGTAGGGCTCGGTTATCAACATTGCAAGAGTCCACTTGATGAACAATAGCTTGACGGAACTCAGGTGAGTGAGTTGGAAAGGGTAATAATGAAGGATCCTGAGCCAGCCGAGATGCGAGATCAAGTTCAGTGTTGGAGTGACGGACCAAGTTTGTAGTGGAATAAGCCAACCCTTGGAAAATGACTCGGTGGCTTACCAAAAATGTGGAAGAGCTTACAACTAATCAATGCAGTTCACGGGGAATGTGTTGGCTTCACACACAGAAACAATGTCATGCCTTGAGCTCAAGAAGATGAGCGTGTGGAGAATGAACTAATCTCACGCAAAAACCGGAGCTTGTGAGAATATGGTTGACATAGTGGTATGGCAAGGAGCCATGGATCGAGTTACATCACACAGAAGGTGCTCGTTAATGAATGGTTCGGTGACTTACAGAGTTGGCGCATGTCGAATAACCAAAAATACAAGCTAAGAAGTGACAGGAACAATGAACGTTGGAATGCAAGAATGGGGATGAATATCTACCGAGTTGATATAGGTAGTTTAGGAGGTTAATGTTAGCTAGAAGCATGAAATGCCTTGTGAATGGATTGAAGGGAGGTAATCTAGTTTTATGAGCAGAATGTACCGAGCTTACTAATTGAGTGCATCACTAAGATGGGACACAAGGGAGTCTGCTCGCAAGGGTTGAGAACACAAGAGGACGACGGTGTTTAAGAGCTCGAAGAGTATTTCTTTATTTTCATGGAACGACGTGTAGGTTTCGGCTAAGAAAGATGGGTGCCGCAACCCAGAGCTTGACTCATCCTGGAGTGGGATCATGGGAGCTCGTATTAAAGGATCATGATTGCAAATGGAGGCTGAGTTATCGTGATAGCCCAGGCGAGCTTGTGGCGATTCTGTGCAAGGAAGAGAGAATGGCAAGTGATTCAGTAAACGAGATGAATCGAGAGGAGGCCAAATGGAGGCCGAGTCAATCAGTGAAGGTTAAGGAACCATGTGCTTGAGCATAGAGAAAACATGGTTAGAGTCGAGTCGTGGAGAAAGAGGAGTCGAGATCGAACTCACCGGTCTTGCTCAGGATCGAGCCATGCAAATATGATAATGAGATCATGAATATTACATGGTTGAGAATGGAATGTATTAACGGATGCCCTGAATAATGGATCGGTAAGTCAAGGATGTAGAGCGGCGAACCAGGATCGGTCCAAGTGTGAATCCATCCAAGTGTTATCGATGGTTTCAGGGAGCAGTTTTTTCCAGAAAGACAAAACAACGAGAAACTCGCACAGATGGAATGGAAATTCAACCAAGTTAATGAAAGGTGTTCGAATGAGCAACTCTTTGGAAATAGACTGTAGGTGAACGATCATACCATCGAGCAAGGAAAATGACATCGACTGTATCTCACATAATGCCAAAGGATGTAATTGAAGGAACTAAGCCTGTGGAAATAACCCAACATGGGACAATTTACACTAACGAAGTTTACTTAAGCTCATGGGGTGCTAAGTAGGTTCGTCACATCAAGCTTGAATGGTTGAAGTGAGGAATTAGCGTCAAGCCTGAAAATGGAACAAATTGGTGGCATGAATTGGAGGGTGGTTACAGGTAGGCATCACGATGAAGCGAATCGATAAGTCATTTCAGATAATCCTCACGAGTCACGTTTTCGGAGTCTTGCTTTGGAGTTATCCATTTCAGAATTTTGGAGATTTTTGGGATCACAAATGTCGAGCAAGTTGAAAATTTCTAAAGCCCAAAACCCTGAAACTTCGAGTTTCGGGTTTTCGGGAGTCGACGGTTACAGAGACGGTTGGAGCTCGGAGTTAGAAGCGGCGACATGTTGGGATGCTTTCCATTTAACCCAGTGAGACGTAGGGTGAAGGAAAGATTAGGTCATTCAAGTCACACGTGGAATACAATCATGAGTGAACTAAGTCAATATGGGGTTACGTGAAGAGTTAATTGACCACCGAGCAAATAAAGGGAGGAGCCTAACCTGAGTAACTTGGTGCACATTCCAGGTAGCTTGGTCAATATGAAGGCACCCAACGAGTCATTCAATGTGGAGTTTTGGGGAAAGTCTAAGATGATGTGGATGAGGTGCTCTCGAGGAAATCAACGGAGAGGTCGATATGTCGGTGGATCAAAGTGAATTGGTAAGCTAATAGAAATATAAATACAACTGATTAGCTTGGTCAACATATTTTCAATGGTGGTTATCATGTTTGATGTTGAGTGACTCGAAAATTTAATGTAAAGAGGTGGCCAACCATACAGAAAGAAAAGCATCAAATTAATAGCTCAGTGAGCAAATAATGGAAGCAAGGTGTCAAGCAATGTGGCAGACAAGAAATAAGAAGAACTCGCTATGAGCTAGATGGAGAATAATAACACCCCTCCCAATGTATTTTTTACTAGGGGTTCCACCAATGTAGAAAATGATCTATATTTAAAGAATTATTAAAATATTTTATTTTAATCAATGGAGAAAATAAATATTTTAATTTATTCGAACATCATGAGTCATTATCAAGAGAGCAAATACTCAAATGCCTAAAAGGGAACTTTCTCTCAGGAAGCCACAACTTTCTCCTCGGTTGCCCGTTTTTCACAAAATTATAGTCGTTGGAACCAGGAGAAAGAGAGTTATGCCATGGACCCATGAGAATATAGATTTTCAAAAAATTTGCCTTCCAAAATTGCAGGTTTTATTCGTTCCTTGGATGGTGCCTCGAAAGGTAGAGATGAAACAAATGAGCAAACATGGCCAACAACAATGATTAATTGTTTCCTACATTTTAGCCTAGATTCTAGGGTTTCTCCTTCTTTCTCTCAACAACTCAGAAATTTTCTATAAATGTAAGTTAGAAGCTCATTCCAAAGGGTTCCATATTTCAAGCTTCACCTCTCTTCACAAGCGGAAATGTTGTGAATTTGTAGGCTCTCAAGCCTTAATTCTAAAATTGTGATGGTAGCCTATGCCTTTTCCCCAGTTTAATGATGCACTGTGCAAGTGCTTGAAGTAATGGAAATTATGTTTTGTGATCATTTATATGTCCTTTCATGATTTTGCTGCTTCTATTTGCCTCTCTCATGTTTGCAGATGAACTGTGCAACCAGGGTTTCCTTTGCAAGTTTTTGAATTCATTATGCTTATCAGGAAATGAAGTATTGTATGTAAAATGGATTTGTAATGCATGTCATCCTTTCTCATGATCATCTCTCTTTTCAGCGGCAAGCCGGAAGGTTGTTTAACAACACCCTTTCTTGGTGCATCACCACTTCTAGTATAGGTTTTATTTCTTTGCAAATATCTCTCCCTAATCCCTTGAAATGTTAGTATAGGTCTAGTTAGCCATTTTTGTTACATTAAGAGCAATGCAGTGCTTAGTTTAGGAAGAGGAAGCCAACCTTCTCTGGAGGTTCACCTCTAGCCCAAATCCCACAACTTGAGAGGTGATCCCATGTGTCCCAATCACACCAAATGTCGTGTTCATTTTCAAGCCATTCAAGGGGTGCAGTGATTTGGGGACAACAAGACCACATACTAGGGTGAGGGAGATTGGTGGGTGTTGAAAATGTGGGATCTTAGTTGGAATAAGGTCATGTAGATAGATATGTTAGCAATAGAAAGGCCACAAGTACATGACATTGAGAGGATCCTTTACAGGTTTACCATCCAGAGAGGCTAAGCGATATGCCCTAGAACCATGTTTATGAGTGATATATATGGTCCAAGCCAGTTTGGAGCAAACTTCCCACATTTACTCTTTTACATATTTGTGACCTATTGATTTTATCTAAATACAAGATCACCAATAATGAATTTGTGTTCTTTTAGATGTTTATTATATGGATGTTGATTTGTTCTTGATAGGTATTTAGATGTTCGAGGGTAGTTAGTCAACATTCCTCTAAACTTTCAAGCTGTGATAGGCGTTCCTAACAATATTCTTCTTCTTGGATGAAATCTTTAAGAGAAACATGTAGGGATGGAATTTGGACTATAAGTGGAAGAACGAATTGGTGTCGTAAACTAGAGAGAAAGGAATAACACCCATAAGGGTTATAATGCTAGTCTGTTGAGCCCATAATCTAAATGGAATTTGGAGATGTAAATATTTACCACCCTAATCACAGTCTTGGTAAGGATTTTGTTGAGATTTTTTTAGATGCTTCGGCTTGTTTGTTAACCTATGGATAGTATGGTGTGGAGAAACTGAGTTTAATATTGTAGGTGTCAAAAAAATGTAAAACTTTTATTTTTATTTTTGAATGATTCATCATTATTTGTGATGATTTTATGGGGTATGTCAAAGTGAAGGTTAGAGCAAGCGGGTTCACTAAATGTATTGGTGTTCTATGTTAAGTGCAAACTGCATCATACTTGTACTAGGTAGGATTTCATCTACAAAGATTGAAGGGTTTAATTGGGAGTAGCGATATGATTGATGATTGAACAAGTTTTTTAAGGATGGGTATAATATCCTAATGGAGCTTCTTGAGACGATGATGAGGTCGTTGGTATTTTGGTTTCTATAAATGGATTAAGGGTATGGGTTACATGAGGTATGTTTCAAGTAGTGATCTTAGGCGTGGATTTAAAAATGGGTTTGGATTCTATAATGGTAACTATAAATTTTGATGAAGGATGAGGTCTTAGAAGAGAAGGTGGTGATGCGACATCTTTATGTATGCTCACTTTGGGTTTATTTTTTAGGATTTCTGATTTCTCGTGTGGGTGGATCACTAATTTTTGTACAGGACTACCAAGTCTTTTGATCTGGTATTGAGGGACCTTATCTTCGAGAGGGATGCTTATGAATTCCACAGTAGGAGTTTCTTATTATAAACTCCAAGAGATAAGATCATGGATATCTACACAAGTGGTAACTGTAGTTGATTGAGATGATGTTTGATTTAGGGGATCACTAGTAAGGAGATAAAAGCACTCCATTTGTTTATCTGGCATTTTGGACATGGATGTAGATTCTTTAAAATATTGGAGTTGATTGATGGTATTGATAACGTGAGTGGCAAAATTTTGAGGTCCTGTGGCATTAGTCTAGACTGCATTATTGCTTGGGGGATGGTTTGGAAAATGTTGTTTGAATACATCTAAGGCTTAGTTATGGTGTGCATTAGGATTGTCTAGTTGCAGATAACCATGGTCAATAAGGTTTTAGATGGCATTTTTAAAGGAGCAACACCTGTTAATGTCATGGCCATGAACCCTATGGTATTTATAATGTTCTTCTTCCCTATACCAGGATGGCTTGGGATGAGATTCATTAATAGGTCGGAAAGAAGCAAGGTTTATTAAATGGGCATCCATAAACTTATCAAAGACAACTATAAGACTCCTCCTAGGGTGTGTATTATAGAGGAGGCTAGGATTACTTAGGGTCTGAATGGTTCTTAAATATTGTTTTAAATATAACAACATTAATTAAACCTTTGGAATTGTCATTGTTGGAAAAATTCTTAAAGGCATTAGGTTTAGTCTTTTTAGATCGAAGTTTAACTTTACTACTTTCGAGGGCTCGAATTTGTAATTTTCGTGCCATAGTAAAGTCTTTGTTGAATGTTTGAAATGACTAGATTTGGAGAGTAGAAGATATGTGTTTGGTGTAAGTTTGAGAAAACAACTCAATTAATTTAGTATGTGGCAGAGAAGAAGATAATTGATTGATGATCCCTCATAACCCAGCAATGAAGTCAGTGATATAATCCTCTTTGAATTGTTTGATAGAATATAAATCGATGATGGATATTTTATGTGCAATGTTGATGGAGAAGTGTTCTGGGAAAATTTGAGCTAACTGTGTGAATGAGTACATGGAATATTGGGGGATGTTGTTCTACTAATCAAGAGAAGGCCCAACTAACGACATCGGGAATGTCCTTAACACAAGGTATTGATCATGGTCTATGAGGTAACAAGAGTGTCAGAAGGCCCCAAGATGTTGCTGTGGATATTCCTTGCTGTAGAATTTGGTGAATTTTGGAAGTTCCTAATGTAGAGGGTATGGTTTGAAGGAAACTACTGGATTGAAGGGTTCATTACAAATTTGTTTGGAAGATAATACATTTTTAGGTCCCATGGTAGTGGATTCTACACTTGCAATTCTACTCATCAAGGCTTACATGGGATCATTCTAAAGAGGTTGGATATATGTCGCAGAAGGATTGGTTTACCCATGGAAAAAGGGATTTGATTGTTATTATTGATATGGTAAAGGAGGGATTTGAAAGGAAGAATGTTTCCTAGTCTACTACGAGTCACATGTGAACCTAATGGTTGTGATGACGAGTATATATTGGTAATATTGGGGGACATGAGTGTCAAGGAAGACATGCAAGGGCTATAGATTTTATTGAAGAGGAATGTGACTGTACTATAGGACACTAGTTCTAGATGTTGGTCGTAGGGATGAGTGCTAGTGACAACACTTGTATTAATAGGTGTCAAGAATGTAGGGATAGATATAAACAGGTTTTAGATTTTGGATGAGGACTGCTAGGAGCTCATGGCTTGGGATGTGACCAAGGACCTCGTAGAATGAGGCACATCAAAGTAGACTATCAAGAGAGGGGGAAAATTAGAATTTGTGTGGCTAATTGCAGGATGTGGGGTGGTTATTTACGGTGGCACACTATGAGAGGTGACCAAAGAGGTGAATGACATGGCTCCTTAATTACTAACTATTTTTTTGTAACGAGTTGGTATTAAGGTCAAAGCTCATTAAAGGAGTTGACGAGATAGGTTTGGATGTTTCCATATGACTAGGTATAGGATAAGGAGCGGCTTGTTTGACGACTGTCTGGTAGTTTGGGTAAACGTGACAGGTGGGGTTATAAGTAACAAAACTAATGTATGGTTATTATGGGGAATACAAATAGCTTGTAAAGAGAGGTAACTACTAAGTGTGACAAGGTTGGTGTCCAAGATTTCTTCGAAGGTAGGATATCCACTAGCAAAGAATTGTGAGATGGGTGGTTTGGGAGTTTCTAATGTGTATGATCTAACGTTGTAAGAACGTGGTGATTCTTGGGTTATGTCTATGGATTGTTGTAGTGGGTTTAACATATCTGTAATATTCTAGATTCGAGACTATTGTTGAGTCAAAACCATGAGATAGCAGACAAATAATGGGAAAAATATAGTTGTTCAATGGAAATCACAGAATCAACGAGAAAATTTTTATTATCTTAATTAGTTTTAGAAACATGTGAAAAGATAAAACCAATTGTAGAAGGTACTAAGAATTGGGTTTATTTTATTTAATTTTAATCAAATCTATATTTTAGCTTAATATATGATGTAAAGATGTTAATATACAGTAAGACGCAAGTAATAAAGTATCTAAAATGTAAAACTCTAAACAATAAGAAGAGATATGAAGACTTAGTTGATTTTTGAGTGAACAGAAAGTGATCTAGGTAGGTAAAATGTTGAAACAGGTTGCAAAAAACATTGTTAATGCTCACTATAAATTCTAGAACTCAGGAATGGCATAGGAAAAGGCGCCCATGGAAGGGTAGAGGTGCCTGGGTGGTGGTAATAGAATCTAGGTGTTGGTGGTCGTGTAAATGCTTAGGATCTAATTTTTTCTATGTCATAAGGTTTTTGCTATGGATTCCTAATTGTTGCTTGATATTCAATCCTTGATTACCAAGGGTACATATAACTACCTGCACATGTCCAAAAACCACATCAAATCTAATAAAAAGTATGCAAAATTTGGAGTCAAATTGACCCCAACAATCACCTGGAGAGTGAACTTATTGCTTAGTGTTGCACTACATCTCAGACCTCGTGTAGTTCTTGTGTGTGTGTGTATAAATGGTACCCTAGGATTCCTTTGTATAAGTTGTATGGTGAAATTAGGCTAGATCTAGAATATAGCAATATATAGTACGTGTAGATGGAATAGAATAGACTTCCCCTCCTATGTAGTGTATGCAGAATTGATGCAACCCTTGTCCCTTGTATGGATGTTAGATGGGTGTCTTTGAAGTGTTTTAGTGCCTTTGGATGCAAGCTTAGGTGGTGATAGTAAAATTCTTAGTTCTCGGTCCTTATTTTTGAGAAGTAACTAAGTATATATGTGATTCCCTTATTTGAATTTCGTAATTGACAATTGGAAGGCCAACCCATAAGTAAAAAAGATGCCCAAATACAAAATAGACCCAAAAAGAGCGAGTAAAGGTAAGAAAGGGTTAAGAGTTCCCAGTATGGATAGGAGCACCTAGGCGCTAATGTCCTAACTTGGTGCTAGTGTTTGTGGCTATAAATGATAAATCAGTCGGATCATGTCAGTGATGTAGGGTGTGCAAGACCAAAGAGAAAGCAAGAAACAAATAAAAGAGACCAAATATAGTTGTCAACCATTATTTTTCTTACTTATGAATCATATATACATTAGTATGATTTTTGGACCTATAAATGTACCCAAGTGCATGATTTTGTGTTTACATTTTCCTCCAATTTATGTTGTTGAGTGAATAATCAATAACATAAAGTAGATAGAAGATGTGTACCTCATTATCATGTAGAGAGTATGGCGAATAGTGTGTTGAGTGGATAAGTGAAGCTTGAAGTTGTTGAGTTGTGGAGCTCAATTACTTCATTTTGGCATGCAGTTGGGAGCTAAAGTAATGGCAGAAGATAATAAATACAAGGTAGAGAAATTTAACGGCCGAAATTATCAATTATGGAAGATGTAGATTGAGGATTATCTGTATCAAAGAGATTTGTACTTACCGTTGGATGAGAAGTCTAGACCTACGAAGATGACTGATGAAGAATGGAAGATTCTTGATAGAAAGGCTTTGGGATCTATAAGATTGAGCATGGCAGCATCTGTGGCTTCCAATATTACAGAAATGGCTTCTACGATAGACTTAATGAAATTTATTGCTAATTTATATGAAAAACCTAGTGCTTCAAATAAATTTTATTTGATGAAGAAACTATTTAGTTCTAAAATGCATGAAGGTGAACATGCCTCTAGTCATTTGAATGATTTCTGATCTATTGTAAATCAATTAAAATCGGTTGCAATACCATTTGATGATGAAGTAAAATAACTTTTATTCTTATGTTCTTTGCCTAATAGTTAGGACAACTTGGTAATCGTTGTTAGTAATACAACATCTGCTAATAATATTTTGAAGTTTGATGATGTGGTTAGTATAATCTTGAATGAAGAAATTCATAGGAAGAGTACCAAGGAATCATCATCTAGAAATTCTTTGAATGTAGAAAGCATAGGCAGGCAGAAGAAGAGATCCAAGAGTAAGTGTAATGGGAAATCAAAGTCAAGGGATAGCAGATCTAAATCCAAAAGTAAGGGAATTACTTGTTGGAAATGTGGAAAGAAAGGACATGCAAAGAAATATTGTTAGTCAAAAGATAAAGAGAACCAACAACCAGATAAAGGTAAAGAAGCAAATCTTACTACATCAGAGGTAATACAAGATACTCTTATTCTTTCTTTAGATAGTAGAATTGAATCATGGGTTTTAGATTCAGGAGCTTCTTTCCATGCAACCCCTAATAAGGGTTATTTCAAAAATTATGTCCAAGGCAATTTTGGGCGTGTTTATTTAGGTGATGATGAACCTTGCAGTATTACTAGTAAATAGGAAGTTCATCTAAAATTGTAGATTGGAAATACATGGGTATTGAAAGAACTGAGGCACGTGCCAAGCCTCTGGAGGAATCTTATTTCTGCAGGGCAACTAGGTGAATCTAGTTGCATGGTTACTTTTATAGGAGACTCTTGGAAAGTCACCAAGGGTGCTTTTTTTGTGGCAAGAGGTAAGAAGGTGGGAAGGTTATATTTATCTACCTGTATTACTAATTCATTTTCTGCATTAACTAGTTCAGATTCAAACACATGCATGTGGCATAATCGGTTGGGCCATATGAGTCAAAAAGGAATGCAGATCTTAAAGGCTAAGGGTAAGTTATCAGATTTGAAAGATGTAGATCTTGATTTCTGTGAGCATTGTATCTTTGGAAAGTAAAAGAGAGTGATATTTCTCAAATTTGGGGCAACTAAGAAGGAGCAGAAATTGGAGCTTGTACACTCAAATGTGTGGGGACCAGCTCAGGTAGCTTCTCATGGAGGATACCAGTATTATGTTACTTTCATTGATGATGCTACAAGAAAGGTATGGGTTTATTGTATTAAACGTAAATCTAATGTTTTTGAGACTTTTAAAAGATGGAAAGCCCTTGTTGAGAATGAATCAAATTCTAAGTTAAAGTGCCTTAGATCTGACAATGGTGGTGAATAATGTAGCAAGGCTTTCAATTATTATTGTTCAGTGAATGGGATACGTAGAGAAAGAACAGTTCTAAGAACACCACAAGATAATGGTGTTACAGAAAGAATGAATAGGACAATCATGGAACGTGCTAAAAGTATGAGGATACATTCTGGATTACCCTTGAAGTTTTGGGCAGAAGCAGTTGATACAGTAGTTTATTTGATTAACCCTTGCCCTTCAAGTTCACTAGATGGAGGAATACCAGAGGAAGCTTGGACCGGAAAAGAGGCAGATCTTTCTTTTCTTAAATTTTTTGGTTCAGAAGATTTTTTGCATGTTTGTAGTCAATTTTGCTCCCACTATAAAAGGAAGGAATCCCATGCACGCCGGCCTATCACCCAATAGAAGCTGAGTGCTCACTCGAGGCACGCGTGGGTACCGAGTCTCTCTTTTATGTGAGTTTTAGTGGGAAGTATTCATCTATAATTAGTATAAGAGTATTTAGGAAAGAAGTTTAGACATACAAGAATCATAGGGCTCATAACAACCTCCAGATCCTTGTAGTTTCTTCAGACTGAGTGATTTAATATACTCCACAATCATTCATTCATAACATGAAAGGAAAGAGAACTTCTATGAATGAAATATACATAAAACCCACTGATATTCATATCTAATTGCAATAGGTAACCTCATTGTATACATCGTTTCATTACAAAGAGCCATAGAGGGCAGACCGCAGTCATGCACATCACTAGGCTTGTATAACTAAGCCAAAAAGAAAAAGAAATTCCAATGCTAAGCTTAGTACATTCCTTTCTACACCAAATTTCCACTCACAGTAATCCTGCAGAGCTTCACCCATGTTATCTCTCTCTGTGTGTATCCCTCCTATCTTCTCCTCTCATGTCTATATTCCCATGTGTATGTTATCCCAGTCTCCTTATCTTTGTCTCTCTTTTCCCGCCACAGGCACTTGTATTTATCACCTTCCCACGCTGTTAACTCACCTTGCTGCGCCCTCAGATCTGTCACCAAGTGTCGAATGCGGTCCTTCAGCGAGCATGTTTCCTCAGGCCTGAGCTCTCCACTCCATCTCATGATGGTCTTCTAGAAGACTCCTTCACTGGCATGCTCTTTCCTGGGCCACCTATTGTCAGGCTGGCATCTTATCCGCATGCAACCGATCACGCTTTTCACATGTTCTGCCTTTATTGCTTAAATCGGCTAAGTCATGAATCTCCTTTCGCGCGCCATTCACATTATTTGCTTCCTTAAGCCTTTTCTCTTACGCGTTTTTGCCTTGCGCACCCTTCTATAACTGGGGTCCCGCGTGCCCACGCGCCTTCATACTTAGTCAATATTTCAAGGGCCCAAAAATTTTGATAGGGAAAATAGAAAAAAGTTGGATGCAAAATCCAAGAGGTGCACTTTCATTAGTTATGGATCTGGTGATTTTGGTTTTCATTTGTGGGATTTAGAGAATTCTAAAATTATTAGGAGTCGTGATGTTGAATGGAATGAAAAAAGAATGTACAGGGATCAAATTTTGGTACCCAAGGATGAACCAGTTGAGAAGTTTGTGAATGAAAATGAACTCTCAGATTTAAAAGAATTACCGACAGGGTTACACAATAACCAGTGTCAGTTGACCCCTGACCAGCACCAGTCAGACAAACTGATATTGGTTACAAAAGATCCAAACTGACATTGGTTAGCAGAATTGACATCGATTAGAGGTGACTGGTGTCGGTCACTGTCAGATTTGGATAGGAATGTCCAGGAGGTCCAGATTGAGCCTCTGGTACCCCAAACTCCTGTGAGAAGGTCACAAAGGGTAAGTAAACCTCCAAAAATATTTACACCTTCTCTATTTTATTTATTATTGACTGATAATGGTGAACCAAAGAGCTTTAAAGAAGCAATGTAGGATAAGACCCACGTCCAGTGGGAGGCATGCATGAGGAGATGGACTCCTTGGAACAGAACCAGACATGGGATTTGGTTAACTTGCCAGCAGGTAAGAGAACATTGTAGAACAAGTGGGTTTACAGGATCAAGGAAGAAAAGGGTGGATATAAAATATACAAGGTAAGGCTTGTAGTATAGGGATTTGCACAGAAAGCAGGGATTGACTTTGGTGAAATATTTTCTCCTATTGTTAAGATGAATTCTATTTCTAATGTATTGATTTTAGTTGCAGTATAGGATTTGCATTTAGAGAAACTAGATGCGAAGACGGATTTCGTTCATGGTGATTTGGATGAAGAGATTTATATGCAACAGCCGCTTGGGTATGAATTCAAGGGTACGGAGAAATTAGTGTGCAAGTTGAAAAAGAGTCTATATGGGCTCAAGCAAGCTCCAAGGCAATGGTATATGAGGTTTGATAAGTTTATGTAAGAGCATGGTTACTTGAGATGTGAATCTGACCATTGTGTTTATTTCAAAAGGCTTAAAAATATGAGCTATATTATTTTGTTACTGTATGTGGATGATATGCTTATTGCAGGATCTAGTATGCAGGAAATTGGTGAGCTTAAGAGAAAGCTAGCTCACACATTTGCTATGAAGGATTTAGGAGCTGCAAAAAGAATCCTTGGCATGCAAATACACAGAGACAGGAAAAACAAGAAATTGTATTTGTCTCGAGAGGATTATATCTACAAGGTGTTAGAAGGTTCAACATGCAAAATGTTAAACCTGTTAGTACACCTATGGCTGGACATTTCAAATTGAGTAAAGATCAGTGTCTATCATCACATGAGGAGGTCAAATACATGACATGAGTACCATATGCTTCAGTAGTTGGGAGTCTCATGTATGTTATGGTTTGTACAAGACCAGGAATTAAACAGGCAGTGGGAGTTATGAGTAGATATATGGCTAATCCAAGTAAAGAGCATTAGAAAGTAGTCCAATGGATACTCAAGTATTTAAAAGGAACATCTAGCATGCAATTATGCTATAAAGGTTCAGATATTTCATTACGTGGCTATATTGATTCGGATATGGTTGGAGATCTAGATGGTAGGAGGAGCACAACTGGATATATTTTCACAGTAGGTGGCACGGCAGTTAGCTAGATTTCAAGATTGCAAAAGGTTGTGGATTTGTCTACTAAAGAGGTAGAGTATGTTGTAGCTACAGAGGCTAGCAAGGAGATGATATGAATGAGTAGGTTCATGGAAGAGTTGGGAAAGAAGCAAGATGATTGTAAAGTGTTTAGTGACAGTCAGAGTATAATTCATTTGGCAAAGAACTCAACGTTTCATTCGAGAACAAAACACATTCAGTTGAGGTATCACTTCATATGGTAGGTATTAGAGGATGGAAATTTGAATGAGGAAAAGATTCATACGAGCAAGAACCCTACAAATATGCTAACGAAGCCATTAGCAAAGGAGAAGTTGGAGCTACTCTCCACTTTTGTTAGTCTTCGAGTTTGAGACTTGAAGAGGAAGAACAAAAGCTAAGGAAGGATCCAAGAATGATGTTGTATAAGTATGGTGTAGTAATTAATCTCCAAGTGGGAGATTGTTGAGTTTTGGAGCTCAATTAATTCAATTTAGCATGCAATGGAAACTTGTTAGAAAATACATTAACCGTCATCGGTTAGGGGGGAACCGGCATCGGCATCGGTTAGGCAAGGAAGGAATCAGCATCGGCTAGGGCTAACTGGCATTGGTTACCTGTGCGAGGATGTTTTAATTAACTCTCGAGAATTAGATCTATTTTTAAGCATTAAAGTATATCTATTGATTGTAATTGCATGGCTAAGTGCCCTAAGTCTATAAATGAATGTATAAGCATAAAGCTAGGGTTTAGAAGTAATGATAAACAAGAATTAGAAAGAACTTGAAAAAGGTTGGTGAGAGAGAATTCTTGGTGGTAGAGCAAAATCTTGAAGAAAGAAAGTACTGAACATCTGAGAGGTGTGGAAGATTGTAAATATTCATTGTATATCTTGTCAAAGCTTTGGATAATAGATTGGATTATTTCTTGGTGTACATAGCCCACACTGGGTGAACCACGTTAAATCTAGTGTTGATTTATGTCTCTTGGTTTGTATATTCCTTCTGGTAGAATATTCACTTTTATTTGCATGTATGCTTAGATCTGATATATTTTTTATACAACCGGTGTGCTAACCTCAACAGCTTGCACCAATAGGAACACTTTTCATCTTTAAGTTATTTTGACCCACCTCTTGCTCCATTTTATGATGACAATCAACAACATGCATATCCCTCTAAGAAAATTCATTATTAGTTTGGTTTTTTACTTAACTATGTAGCTTTTCAAAGGCAAGAACATGAAGATGATGGAGGCTATCCTATAGATGAAGAGGTAAAGTTGCTATTACAGT
Source organism: Taxus chinensis (assembly GCA_019776745.2). Classification (NCBI taxonomy): domain Eukaryota; kingdom Viridiplantae; phylum Streptophyta; class Pinopsida; order Cupressales; family Taxaceae; genus Taxus; species Taxus chinensis. The sequence continues at coordinate 162,250,870 of CM034156.1, forward strand.
AGGTATTTACCTTTGCTCATGTTCACCTAGGTACTTTATTTACCTTTATTGTATTTATCCTCACCCACTTATGTGTGTGGATATTTCTTTTATCTTATTTAGATATTAGGATATATTATCTAGTTGTTAGGTATAGTTCTTTCCTTGATCTATGGTATTGACTAGTTCTTTCCTTGATCTATGGTATTGACTAGATCCTTGATGTCTAGTTCTCTCCTAAATCTATGGTCTTGACTAGTTCTTTGATGACTAGTTATTTCCTTAATTTATGGCTTGATCTACGACCTTGACTGGTTCTTAGATTGTTATTCCTTTCCTATTTAAGCAAGGCCCATTCTCAATGTATTGCATTGAGTTCCATAATAATATATGCTATCGTTACTCATTTGTTTGCAAAGGTTTATGTAAAGTTATTCTAGTGAATTACTTTCATCTTATTGATCATGGTGTTTGATTAGCATCTGTGTTCTTGGCTTGGTACAATCCGGTTATTGTTCCTTTCAGTTGTAACTTAAGATGCAAAAACTAGAGGTAGACATGGTACAATCTAGAGCCACATCACAAATGAAGGCATTCAAAATTGGCTTCAGGATACCTTGTTCGTGGGTTAGCCCTATGCCAAAGTTTGATAACCTGCAGGAAAAAGTTACTTTTATGACTAAAATCTTGCCTGATCTTGAAGGTTGGATTGAAGAAATAGAGGCCTATGAGTTTGATGCAATGAAATATTGTCAATTGGTAAGCCCCGTACCATCACCTCAGAGTTCTCTTCCCATTTCTTAGTCAATGGCATTTCAGTCTAAACTTTAAATTACAATCTTTTCACCATTTGCACGTGCTGAGAGTTCCATTCCTTCATTTTCTATCTTTCCATCCCATCATGAATCGTCTATTCATCATTCTTCCAAAGTTCCTTCTTTTCTACAAAGGGAACCAACACAAGAATTTTTACCTCTTCTGCTATCTCAAATAGTGAGGGAGGTCATTGAATCCCAACTCACCCCTCCTCTTATAGTTCCAGATTCATTCTTGGAAGAACATGATTATACTGAAGATGGAGAGGGGAATGTTCAAGAGCTTGATAAGGATGAACTTTCAAAACACCTGAAGGAGTGGGAAACATAATTGGATGTAAAGAAAGTGCCTCTGCTAATTCAGCCTCCATCCAGGGTTGAGATTCAAGAGTAGATGATGGATACTGAAAAACAAGTACAAGAGAATGATGAACATCAGTCTATGTGTTCAGAGTGTATCATGCATGTTGGCACTAGGTTTGTGGAGATTGTTGATCCCCCATAAGTTGCAAGGTCGGTTGAAGAAGAGAATGTACAAGTTAAAGAGGAAGGATTCTCAAATGTACAAAGTGAATTTTATGAGTGCTATGATCCAAATTTTCAGGCATGTCAAGAACTTGCCACATTTATGGAACATTATAGTAACTTGCCAATATCCTCATCAAATTCCACAACTGACCGTAACGGGATTCTTTCCATGGTGGACTCAGAAGTTTCGAATGTAGATTATACCATGCAGGAAGTTTCAAATTCTTCCCTTTCTTTGTCTTTTCAAAACTCTGTTTTCCTAGATGAATTTGATCTTACAAATTTTATGTTTGAAGATGAGGAAGGTCATGAGGAATCAACTGCTAATTCAGGAAACATCCTAAGGGAGGTTGAACCATTTTCATATTCAGAGAACAAAGAAGTAAGTTGTTGGTAAGATTTGGATGCAAAAGAGACTATAGAAATGCCCATTCCATTATCTAACCTTTAATATAAGTTGTTTATACAAGGAAATACTCAAGGATCACAACTAGTTTCAAACAGTCCTCTTAAATTTGAAATGGAGTTGGATCTTCTACAACATTCATTGAATGAAGAAAGAGAGGAGCATGCGGGAGAAACTAAGTCAAATTTGGAGGCTTTGGGCGAAGATGATATTATTGAGATTTTCTCACTCTCAATTGTGGGGCCAGATTTGTTTGATGAACAGGTAATGGTGGAAGAAAACCAAGGAGGTCTTGCTTCCCTTAATTTTCTTAAAAAGCAACAGGTGAAATAATTTGATCTTGTAGATTTTATGTGGGATGAGGAGGTTAAAGATGCAGAACAACTTTTTCTTCAGATTAAAGTGGAATTCCTATATGATCAATACTCTCCAAATGCTTGCATATATTTTCAAGTGTTTCCATTGAAGACTGTATGCGGTCTAAAGTAGCTACATGACATGGAGAAGCTTCTTGTTATCAAAAAGGGGAAAAGGAATGAAAGAGATACCACTTTCATACCATTCACACAGGTGGAAGATCGGTTGTTTGTAGATGGTAAACAAGAGAAAAATCAGTTCATGCATCATCATTCTTTTCAAGGAAGTCTTCAGGTAGATTTTCTTGTTAAAGTTGAAGTTCAGAGTAGAAGGCATATTCAAAAGTTCAAACCATGTCCCATAAGGTATTTGGCTTCTTTGGAGCCAGATGAGGAGTCACATCCAGTCACATTCATTTCAGAATGTGAGGATGAATTTCACATCCCCAAAAATCAATTGTTATGCCCCTACAAGACAAATACAGAGCAACTAAAAGAGGCATATTTTCTATTTTCAGTTGATGCCTTGGTGGACCAAGTGAAGAATTGGGCTTGCTTATGTTTTTCACTTTTAGTTTCAGCCATGTCTGTTATCACATCATCTTCATGGCTGTCCATTGTAAGGACAAGAAGTTATTTTACACAACCAATTACAGGGTTTGTTTAGCTCACATGTGCTTCCAGTTAGTGTAGGGTAGTAATAGATTTGTTTTCAGTGGAATAAGTGCCTGGCACACTCTGCGTTTTTCTTTTGAAGCACGTATGATTTTCAGTTTTGGTGTGTGTTGTGTTTCGTCATTACTCTTGCACAACGTGTCGAAGATGAAATTTTCAGAAGAAGGAAAGATTCAAGTTTTAATAGAGTTTTATGGTATCCCTATTTTAGGAGATGTTTAATTCAATACTTCAAAATGTGTTTTGTAAACCAATAAATCACTAGATTCAATGTGTTTTGTTCTTCCAATATTCCAAGATGAGTTCATTTATTATCCTTCATTCTGTAGCAATCATTCCAAGTTTGGGATGTAAGATGCAGTTGTGTTCAGGTAACTTAGGAACATGAAAATCACAATTTAGGAGTTTCATGGTTCGGAACTAGGTCTCAGAATGACAATTATGACTCCATGCCCAATGGATACATAAGGCTACTGGCCTAAAGCTTAGCAGGCAAGCATCCCCGAGAGGTCACCAAAAATGTTGTCATTTTTTTTCCCACTTGGGTAAAAATTGGACAACACCCTGAGGGCCCACTTCTTGTGAACAATGGCAAAAGGTGATTGCATTAATATGTAATGTCTAAAGGGGATTTTTTATGTTTGTATTCCTCACAAAATCTAGGGCTCGAGCAAATTGAAGCTCGATGCATCAAGCTCTATTTTGGTGGCATGTGTTGATAGATAGTAGCTAGGGTTATACGTTGGTAATGCATGATTAATGAATACTGAGTTCCATTATAATTTAATTGAGTTAAATAGGTGAGTTGATGATTAGTGGCTAGTGGAATAGATTATTCAATAACTCATCATATAAAATTGACTCTATTATGGCGTCTAGCAAGTGAGAATTGTTACACATGGAGATCGTAAGACAAAAATGAACGCAAGGCCAACTCAGGGTCATGTCGAGTCCTGAATGTGCCTGCCAGGGTCAATCCCATTCAGGGAAGGTTTTATGTTGACAAGTGAATGATTTAGTATGCCTATGATTGAAGTATCAAAAGGAGTGTTAATGATCCCATTAAACTAGGAAATTGAACGAGATCACTACAAGTTCATATTTGAGTTTAGCTCAACTCAAGAAGGACCAAGCTAACAAAAAAATTCATTGAGTTAGGGTCATTTGGCTCGGCGTGGATATCGTAGGCAAAAAGTGGTGAGGTCACATAGGAAATCTTGGAAGGGTATACAAGTTAAGCTCAAGAATGGCCAAGCTATGGAGGTGGAAAGGATGTGCGGTGTTGAGTTTAGCTTGAAGGTTAATTCATATATGCCGAGTTGTTTGGATAAGACTCAGCAAGTACATAAATGACTCGGTGAGCTGGCATTCACTAACCAACACGATCGTGCATGTTAAGGAAGTGACTCAAGGAAGTGAGAAGGTCAGTTTTGGCTTCATAGGAGTTAAAGTTGTGTTAGAAATCGAACGTGTGGATGATGACTAGCTCAAAATTGAGCTCAAAGGATTCAACATGAGCCATGATTGTTAAATATCAGGTGAGCATGAATACTAACTCTGCGGCACAATGAACTTAAAATGGAAGCTTGTGGTGGAGGATAATTTCCAGTGTATAACTCGATCATAGGATACACGATAGCTCAGTTATGATTGAGCTATTTAGTGTAAACCAAACTTAATTAGGTATTTGAATTAGAAAATTAGGTCACTCGGTGCATTTCAATCAATATCAGATTTAGCTATGTGAGGAAATTCATTAAAAAGGGCTCACTATGAGCCGTGCGGACAAGACTACAAAGTTGGTTGGTTTTTTAGGAAAGCTCGGGCTCATGTAAAAACATTTGAGGATCTGAGTCGGAAATGATTATAACACAGCACAGACTGAGTGACTCGGATTCGACGGGGTGAGCTAACTTACCAACGCTTAAGCATATCAGCAATGGATTCAATAGGTAGCCAGGATAAGCTCACCTCATATGGAAGCCTGGTGGGATAGGGGACCGAGCAACTCAGTAATTGCTCATGGAAGATAGAGCTCAGTAATGGATGAAAACATGGCAAAGGATGAATTTGTGAATTCATGAAGAGTTGCATTAAGAGCTTGGCTTAGGCTCAGTGCTTAACCACGTTGAAACATAGAGTAAAAGGAAGAATTTCAATATTATCCAAGCTAAGGATCGAATTCGGCATTAAAGTGAGTTTCTTTACAGACATAATCAATTTGTGTAGGGCTCAGTTATCATCATTGTAGGAGTCCACTTGATGAACAATAGCTCAACAGAACTCAAGTGAGTGAGTCAGAAAGGGTAATAATGAAGGATCCTGAGCCAGCCGAGATGTGAGATTGAGTTCAGTGTTGGAGTGATGGACCAAGTTTGTAGTGGAACAAGCCAACCCTTGGTAAATGACTCGGTGGCTTGCCAAAAATGTGGAAGAGCTTACAACTAATCAATGCAATTCAGAGGGAATGTTTTGTCTTCATGCACAAAAACAATGTCATGCCTTAAGCTCAAGAAGATGAGCATGTGGAGAATGAACTAATCTCACACAAAAATTGAAGCTTGTGAGAATACGGTTGACACAGTGGTATGGCAAGGAGCCATGGATCAAGTTACATCACACAGAAGGGGCTCGTTAATGAATGGTTTTGTGACTTGAAAAGTTGGTGCATGTCGAATAACCAAAAATACAAGCTAAGAAGTGATAGGAACAATGAACATTGGAATGCGAGAATGGGGATGAATATCTATCGAGTTGATATAGGTAGTTTAGGAGGTTACTGTTAGCTACAAGCATGAAATTCCTTATGAATGGATCGAAGGGAGGTAATTTAGTTTTATGAACAAAATTTACCGAGCTTGCTAATTGAGTGCATCACTAAGATGGGACACAAGGGAGTACGCTCACAAGGGTTGAGAACACAAGAGGACGACGGTGTTTAAGAGATGGAAGAGTATTTATTTTTTTCATAGAACGATGTGTAGGTTTCAGCTAGAAGAAAGATGGGTACCGCAACCCGGAGCTCGGCTCATCCTAGAATGGGATCATGGGAGCTCGTCTTGAAGGATCATGAATGAAAATGGAGGCTAACTTATTGTGATAGCCTGGGAGAGCTTATGGTAATTCAGTGCAAGGAAGAGAGAATGGAAAGTGATTCGGTAAATGAGATGACTCTGGAGGAGGTCGAGTCAATTGGTGAAGGTTAAGGAACCTTGTGCTTGAGCATAGAGAAAATTTGGTTGGAGTTGAGTTGTGGAGAAAGAGGATTCGAGATCGAACTCACCGGTCTCGCTCAAGATCGAGCCATGCAAATATGAGAATGAGCTCTTGAATATTACATGGTTGAGAATGGCTTGTATTAACTGATGCCCTGAATAATGGATCGGTAAGTCAAGGATGTAGAGTGGCGAACCAGGCTCGGTCCAAGTGCGAATCCATCCAAGTGTTATTGATTTTTTCAGGGAGAAATTTTTTCTAGAAAGACGGAACAACGAGAAACTCACACAAATGGAATGGAAATTTGACCAAGTTAATGGAAGGTGTTCAGATGAGCAACTCATTTGAAATAAACTGTAGGTGAATGATCATACCATCGAGCAAGGAAAATGACATCGACAGTATGTCAAAGAATGCCAAATGATGTAAATGATGGAACTAAGCCTGTGGAAATAACCCAACATGGGCCAATTTACACTAACAAAATATTACTTAAGCTTGTGGGGTGCTCAGTAGGTTTGTCACATCAAGCTTGAATTGTTGAAGTGAGGAATTAGTGTCAAGCCTAAAAATGGAACAAATCGGTGGCATAAATTGGAGGGTGGTTGCAGGTAGCCATCACGATGAAGTGAGTCGAAAAGTTATTTTGGATAATCCTCATGAGTCATGTTTTCTGAGTCTTTCTTAGGAGTTATCTTTTTCATAATTTCAGAGATTTTGGGATCAAAAATGTCCAGCGAGTTGAAAATTTCTGAAGCCCAAAACCCTGAAACTTCGAGTTTCGAGTTTTCGGGAGTCAAAGGTTACGGAGACAGTTGGAGATCAGAGTTAGAAGCGGCGACATGTTGGGATGATTTCCATTTAACTCGGTGAGATGTAGGGTGAAGGAACCATTAGGTCATTCAAGTCACACCTGGAATCCATGCATGAGTGGACTAAGTCAATATGGGGTTACGTGAAGAGTTAATTGACCACCAAGCAAATAAAGGGAGGAGCCCAGACCAAGTAACTCGGTGCACATTCCTCGTAGCTCGGTTAGTATGAAGGCACCCACTGAGTCATTCAATGTGGAGTTTCGGGGAAAGTTCAAGGTGATGTGGATGAGGTGCTCTTGAGGAACTTGACGGAGAGGTCGGTATGTTGGTGGACCAAAGCGAATTGCTAAGCTAATAGAAATATAAATACAACCGATTAGCTCGGTCAACATATTTTCAAAGGTGGTTATCATGTTTGATGTCAAGTTGCTCAATAATTTAATGTAAAGAGGTGGCCAACCATATAGAAAGAAAAGCATCAAATCAATAGCTCGGCGAGAAAATAAAGGAAGCGAGGTGTCAGGCAATGTGGTAGACAAGAAATAAGAAGAACTTGCTATGAGCTCAATGGAGAATAATAACACCCCTCCCAATGTATTTTTTACCAATGGTTTCACCAATGCAGAAAATGATCTATATTTAAAGAATTATTAAAATATTTTACTTTAATCAATGGAGAAAATAAATATTTTAATTTATTCGAACATAACGAGTCATTATCAAGAAAGTAGATACTCAGATGCCTAAAAGGGGACTTTCGCTCAGGAAGCCACAACTTTCTCCTTGGTTGCCCGTTTTTCACAAAATTATAGTCGTTGGAACCGGAAGAAAGAGAGCTACACCATGGAGCCATGATAATATAGATTTTCAGAATTTTTACATTGCATAATTTCAGGTTTTCTTCGTTCCTTGGATGGTGTCTTGAAAGCTGGAGGTGCAATAAATGAGCAAACATGGCCAACAACAATGATTAATTGTTTCCTACATTTTGGCCTAGATTCTAGGGTTTCTCCTTCTTTCTCTCAAAAATTCATCAATTTTCTATAAAAGTATGTTGGAAGCTCATTCCAAAGGGTTCCAACAAGTCATACAAGCTGGACAAGTTAGACAATTTTCAAGCTTCCCCTCTCTTCACAAGTGGATATGTTGTGAATTTGTAGGCTCTCAAGTCTTAATTCTAAAATTGTGATGGTAGCCTATGCCTTTTCCCCGTTGTAATGATGCACTGTGCAAGTGCTTGAAGTAATGGAAATTATGTTTTGTGATCATTTATATGTCCTTTCATGATTTTGCTGCTTCTATTTACCTCTCTCATGTTTGTAGGTGAACTTTGAAACCAGGGTTTCCTTTGCAAGTTTTTGAAGTCATTATGCTTATCAGGGAATGAAGTATTGTATGTAAAGTGGGTTTGTAATGCATTTCATCCTTTCTCATGATCATCTCTCTTTTTAGCAGCAAGCCGGAAGGATGTTTAACAACACCCTTTCTTGGTGCATCACCACTTCTACTGTAGGTTTTATTTCTTTGCAAATATCTCTCCCTAATCCCTTGAAATGTTAGTATAGGTCTAGTTAGCCATTTTTATTACATTAAGAGCAGTGCAGTGCTTAGTTTAGGAAGAGGAAGCTGACCTTCTCCGGAGGTTCACCTCTAGCCCAAGTCCCACAACTTGAGAGGTGATCCCATGTGTCCCAATCACACCAAATGTCGTGTTCATTTTCAGGCCATTCAGTGGGTGCAGTGATTTGGGGACAACAAGACCACATACTAGGGTGAGGGAGATTGGTGGGTGTTGAAAATGTGGGATCTTAGTTGGAATAAGGTCATGTAGATAGATATGTTAGCAATGGAAAGGCCACAAGTGCATGGCATTGAGAGGCTCCTTTGCAGGTTTACCATCCTGAGAGGCTAAGCAATATGCCCTAGAACCATGTTTATGAGTGATATATGTGGTCCAAGCCAGTTTAGAGCAAACTTCCCACATTTACTCTTTTACATATTTGTGACCTATTGATTTTATCTAAATACAAGATCACCAATATTGAATCTGTGTTCTTTTAGATGTTTATTAAATGGATGTTGATTCGTTCTTGATAGATATTTAGATGTTCGAGGGTAGTTGGTCAACATTCATCTAAAATGTCAAGCTGGGACAGGCGTTCTTGACAATATTCTTCTTCTCGAATGAAATCTTTAAGAGAAACATGTACGGATGGAATTTGGACTTTAAGTGGAAGAACGAATTGGTGTCATAAACTAGAGAGAAAGGAGTAACACCCATAAGGGATATAATGCTAGTCCGTTGAGCCCATAATCTGAATGGAATTTGGAGATGTAAATCTTTACCACCCTAATCACAATCTTGGTAAGGATTTTGTTGAGGTTTTTTTAGATGCTTCGGCTTGTTTGTTAACCTATGGATAGTATGGTGTGGAGAAACTGAGTTTAATATTGTAGGTGTCACAAATTTTTAAAACTTTTTTTTATTTTTAAATGATTTATCATTATTTGTGATGATTTTATGAGGTATGTAGAAGCGATAAATGATGTGATGATGGATGAAATCGACGATCTTATATACTTTAGTGGAGACAAAAGGGATAACTTCCACCCATTTTGTGAAATACTCAATAGCTGTGATGATGGAATTATGTCATTGAGATGATTGAGAATCAATAAGGCTGATGAGATCAAGTCGCCATTATGAGAAAGCCCATAAATCTTGAGTTGGTTGAAGAAAATGATTGGGGATGTGTTAGAGATTGACATGTTGTTGAAATTTGAAGCATTTCTTGACATATTGGCAATAATATTGATTAATCGTAGGCCAATAATAACCCATCCGTAGGATTCATTTAGCAATGTCTAAACCATTAAAGTGTCCACCACATATTCCCTCGTGGAATTCTCAGATAGCTTGGATAGCCTCTAGAGATTTAAAAAATTAAAGGAGAATACCGTCAAACCCTATTTTATAAAGGACTTCCCCAATATAACATAGCACAATGCATGTTGTTATATGGACCTCCTATCATTTTTGGAGAGGTCTAAGAGTGTTTTTCTTTGGTCAAGATAGTCGTATACATGAGTATATCACATATGAGATTGGTTATCTTCTATATGATTTATGGAAGGAAGATCAGTGTTGGTGTGAGATGGTTGATCAAATATATGTATAATGACAAAGAATTTAGAATCATCTAGGGATAAAGGGATAAGAGATGTCATTGTATCTACAAATTCATTGGATGATTTTGGATTTGTTTGGATTTCATACCGATCAAAGGCCTCTAGGAGATGGTCAAAAATGGCTTATATTTTTATAAGGTCTCATTTTTACATTGATAAATTCCTTTGATTTAATTGATGACGAGCTAGGAGTCACTGTAGATGTCCAAAAATCTTAAACTAAGAAGTATGGTGAATTAAAGACCAATGATGAGGGCCTCGTATTCCACCATGTTATTCGTACAATCAAAATTCAATTTGAAGGATAATAGAATAGGAATCCCCCAAGGAGGTATTATGACTATTTTGGCACCCCCCTTGTCGACATTTAGACCCATCGAATAATAAGGTCATTTTGAAAGGAGTATTATCATGATAGAGGTTATTGATAGATTCGTCAAGAAATTGTTTACTAGGGAGTTGATTAATGGCAAGGGGAGCTTCTTCGAGATTATTGACAATTACCTATCCTTTAATGTATTTTTGAGAGATGAATTCAAGATCAAACTAATTCATGAGCATAAGCCATTTGGTTATGTGGTTGTTATGATATGACTTATAATGCATATATTTTAGTGGATTAACGCTTGTAATAACATAGGTTTTGTGATTGAGGAGATACTAATGAAGTTTGGAAGTTGTGAAGTATTTAAGGCACAACAAAACTTTTCTACTTCTGAACAACGAAGTTTGTAATTGTGAAGGGTATGAATTATACAATAAATGTCTTTCTCCCTACCTTGCTTATCTTGATGTGTTAGTATAGCTCCCAAGGCATGGTCGGTGGCAAATATATATAAATAAAAAGGATCTCCCTTGTGTGGAGGTATAAACACTGAAAACGACAAGAGATATTGCTTAAGGGCGTCAAAAGCCTTTTGGAAATTATCTTTATATATGAAATGGATGTCCTTTCTGAGGAGGCGATGGAAAATATGACACTAGTCTGATATTTGAGAGATGAAACAATGGATAGATTCAAGATTCCCTCGTAGGCTATAAAGTTGTTTAAGGTTAGATGGAGGAGACATTTCAATTATGGCTTTTATTTTGGTGGGATCGACCTCAATTCCACTGATATATAGTATGAATCCCAAGAGTTTCCCTATTAGGACACTAAACGTGCATTTAGCAAGGTTGAGTGGAAGGAAAATTTATATTGGACGGGAAAATATTACATTGAGGATCATAAGATGGTATTTTTGATGTTTGGATTTACCTAAGAGATCATTTATGTAGTCTTCTATGGTTTTGTGGATGAGGTCATGAAAGATATAGGTCATGGTGTGTGGGTAAGTTGCTCCTAAATTTTCAAGCCAAAGGGCATTACTCTATAGCAGAAGGTTCCCCATGGAGTGAAAAAATATGTCTTATGTTGAACTTCTAGGGCGATAAGGATTTGATTATAACTATAGAAGCCATCCATAAGAGAAAACATTTCATGGCCTATCATTAGGTCGATAAGATGATTAATGTTAGGTAGAGGGAAATCATCTTTTGGACAAACGAGGTTAAAGTCTCAAAATCTTGTACAGATGCACAATTTCCTAGAGGTATTGGTTACATGTACGATGTTAGAAACCCATTGTGGGTAATCGATAGGTAGGATGAAATTAGCCGAGAGAAGATGTTGAAGTTATTCTTTAAGTAACAATGTTATGTGAGGATGCATTTTACGAAGCTTCTGCTTCACTAGTTTAGCATTGGCATGGTGATAATATTATGGACAATGATATTAGGTTCAACACTAGGCATGTCACTATAATGACATGCGAAGGCTTAACTATGATTGGATAAGAAGGTGGTGAGCTCATGCAGTTCTTGTGGATCTAAAGCTTGACCAATTTAACTATACATGGTTATTCTGATGTCCCTATGTTAATGTCAACAATAGATTCATTTAGGAGTGTAAACATGTCGGGAGGCATGGATTTTTGTAGATAATGATCTGTAACACCCATATCTGTTAGGATGTCATTACCATCTTGACATTAGAGAACATGGATAGTGGGAGAATCATCTTCTATCATATCAGGTAATACTAGCAGAAGGATATCACTCTTGCCATTAACCTGATAAGTCAATGGTCTAAAGGGGATTGTATTGATTTTAAAAAGTTATGGGGGATGGATACGGTGGCATATGTGTCAGAGGAGATGTTTAATGATAATGAGGAGGAAGGTTTAGACTTCACGATTGGTCGTGGTGGATTCAGGGAAGGTTCTTTGAAGCAGAGTCTGTGTTTTTCGTGGGATTTTATCAACTATACGAAGGGTATCTCATGTGGACCTTGCTCATATCTACCCAGACCAAAACCCTTCCATGTGCAATGATGGAGGTAGGTTTGGGAAAATTAAGGCTTATCCAGGAATGACAAGTATAATGTAAATATTTTAGCATGGTTTTGATCGTCGAGGAGTGAAGAGGGGCGGTCGATGCCTCCGTAGACAAGTTGTGTTTGAAGAAAGGGATGACTGAAGGAAATCATATTTCTAATATTAGGTTCATAGAGAGGTTTCTTATCACATATCTTGTATGTTTTTTGTGTGGGGAGTGTATTGAGAGCTAGGAGTCGATACTCCCCCAACGAGAGACATTACATCATGTCTTTGAATGATTAATCAACAGGTAATTTGGATGTGGGGATGGAGGAACTTGTGGAAGTTTGATTTAAAGAAGAAGTGTTTTATAAGGGAATCAACACATCATTTGGCCCATAAGTCATATGGTATGCTTTGAATAAGTTAGGATCGAAATGGACCATAAAGGTCTTGCCTTCATGTTTTTATTTCTAGCACCAATGTAGAGTGGAGGAGACACAACACATGGCGTGAATCCAAGGGAATCCTAATAGTATATAATATTGAAATTTTTCTTCCACAAGGTAAAAAATTTCATGGAGGAATTTTATGCTTATTTTGATAGGTAGGATCATTGTGCCCAAGGTGGGAGCGACGAAATCATTAAAAGCATGCAAGACATCGGGTGATTGAGCTATAACGATTTTGGGTAGTTGAAGTTGTTTGAAAGTGTGTGATAATATGATATTCATGTTGGCCCTATTATCAATCATGACTCTTTTGACAAGGGTGTCATTGATTTAAGAAGTGATAAATAGAGGAGATCATGGTCCTCATGCTGGAAAGATGGGAGTTAAACGCGATGGTTGTAGACATTTTTTAAGGTACCAACAAAGTTGGCAAATGGATGAGGTTCATCTGATTATATCAAGATAGCTTGGAGAGATTATATCATAGCTTGTTAGTGTTGAGAGGAACTTTGGATGAGTTCATAGAGGGACATCTTTATATGTGCTTAATGTAACTGTTTAAGAACATTATTTTGTATTGATGTCATTGATTGAGTCTGAGGGGGTGTGAGGATGGAGACCTTAACTTTATAAGATGACAAATAGGATAGTTTAGTGGGAGCTACAGAGATGGAGACTTTAAGCCTATATTAATTTTAGGCCTTTAAGTCTTAGGTGTGAGCTCTCACAGCTATGCAGATAGCGTTAATTTGGAAGAAATAAGATTCTATAAAGGAGGCGACATCCTTACTCGATGGGATACCAGGTGATGTTTTAAGAGTGTCAAGCTCAAAGGTTTTAAGGACAAATTTAACGTGGTATTTTGAATTTTCCATCTTATGATTAATAAGTGGACCATCACAATATTTGTTTGTAAGGAGGACATATTTCATAGAAAGACTTTGGATTATGGCATAAAGGGATTTACAGTATTTAGTGTTATGTATTGGTGTTCTATGTTAAGTGCAAATTGCATCATACTTGTACTAGGTAGGATTTCATCTATAGAGATTGACGGGTTTAATTGGGGGTAGCGATATGATTGATGATTGAACAAGCTTTTCAAGGATTTTGGTATATTATCCTAATGGAGCTTCTTGAGATGACGATGAGGTCGTTCGTATTTTGGTTTCATTAGATGGATTAAGGGTATGGATTACATGAGGTATGTTTTAAGTAGCAATCTTAGGTGTGGATTTAAAAATGGGTTTGGATTCTATGATGGTGACTATAAATTTTGATGAAGGATGAGGTCTTAGAAGAGAAGGTGGTGATGTGACATCTTTATGTATGCTCACTTTGGGTTTATTTTCTGGGATTTCTGATTTCTCGTGTGGGTGCATCACTAATTTTTGTATAGGACTACCAAGTTTTTTGATCTGGTATTGAGGGAACTCATCCCTCGGGAGGAATGTTTATGATTTCCGCAACAAGAATTTTCTTCTTACAAACACTAAGAGATAAGACCATGGAATATCTTGTGGGAGTGCTTATTGTAACTGAATGAGATGATGATTGATTCAGTGGTATCACCTAGTAATAAGATTAAATAGGAATTTATTTATTTAACTGATGCATTAGTGATACATGGACACAAATGATTTAAGATATGTGTGAGTTGTTTGAAGGTATTGATAACATGAGTGGTAGGATTATGAGGTCATGTGATATTAGTTTGGACTGCAATATTGGTCGGGGGGATGTTATTAGCGAAAAGGTTGTTTGAATACATCCAAGGCTTAATTAAGGTGCTGCATTATGATTGTCTAGTTGTAGGCAACTATGGTTGATAAGGTTTTGGATGAACATATTTAAAGGAGATAACACATGTCAATGTCATGTGTCCACGGACTAGGTGGTATTTATAATAGTTCTTCTTCCCTGTATCAGGATGGATTAAGATGGGATTCATCGATAGGTCGGAAGATATAAGTAAGGTATATCATATGGGAAGCCATGAAGCTTATCAAATATGGAACTATAAGACTCCTCCATACGCTGTGTACTACGGAGGAGGTTGAGACCACTTCGGGGTCTGAATGATTTTTAGATGCAATTGTTTTAAATTTAACATTTTTTTTTTGAGCCTTTAGACTTGTCATTGTTGGAAAAATTATTAGAAGAGCATTAGGTTTAGGATTTTTATATCAATAGTTTAACATGTATCATGCTTTCAAGGGCTCAAATTTATAATTTCTCGAGCCATGGTGAAGGCTTCATCAAATATTTGAAATGAATGGATTTGGATAGTGGAAGATATGTGTTTGGTGCACAATATTGGGACAAATAAATCAATCAATTTAGTAAGTGGCAGAGAGAGAATATAATTGATTAATTATTCCTCATCCACCTATTGTCAATGAAGTTAGCAATATAATCATCTTAAAATTATTTGATAAAAGAAAAATCGGTGATGGATAATTTATATGTGTAATGTTGATGGATAAATTTTCTAGGAAAATGTTGAGATAACTATGTGGATGATTATAAGGAATATTGGGGGATGTTGTTATACTAATCAAGAGAAGGCCCAACTAACGACATCGGGAATGTCCTTAACACAAGGTATTGATCATGGTCTATGAGGTAACAAGAGTGTCAGAAGGCCCCAAGATGTTGATGTGGATATTCCTTGCTGTAGAATTTGGTAAATTTTGGAAGTTCCTAATGTAGAGGGTATGGTTTAAAGGAAACTATTGGATTGATGGGTTCATTACAAAATTTTTTGGAAGATAATACATTTTTAGGTCCCATGGTAGTGGATTCTACACTTGCAATTCTACTCATCAAGGCTTACATGGGATCATTCTAAGGGGGTTGGATATTTATCCCAGAAGGATTGGTTTACCCATGGAAAAAGGGATTTGATTGTTATTATTGATATGGTAAAGGAGGGATTTGAAAGGAAGAATGTTTCCTAGTCTACTATCACATGTGAACCAAATGGTTGTGATGAAGAGTATATATTGGTAATATTGGGGGACATAAGTGTCAAGGAAGGCCTGTAAGGGCTATAAAATTGTAGGGTGTTGCACCGCCAGAACAACGTTACACGTGCCCCAATGATGATACAGGTCTCCTCGCAAGGTGTTCAGGATCTAGAAAATCTCTCCAAGTATGCGTTAACATCCCGCATGCCCTGCTTAGCCCCTGCGTGCTTCTTTTTCTCTTCTCCCCTCCTTTTCTTTACGTTTTGGTCTTCAGTGACGAAAACTGCCCTGCTTGGGCAAGGTGGCGGTCTTGTGACCGCCGCCCTAGGTAGGGCAGCGGTCCTGTAACCACCGCCCTGCTCAGGGTGATGGTCCTTCACGCATTTTCCAAAATGCTCTTTTAACGTGACTCGTGTAAAAATTCAATGTTTACCAGCTTTTTTCACCGCCTTTGCTTGTATTTATGATTCTGGTTCCCTGGAATAGTGTTTTTGCATTGTTTATGGTTTAAGAGATCAAATTGGTTTTCACCTTTGGGTAAATGGGATTCTATAAATAGCTGGCTTGTGCTCAAGCAAATGGCCCCTCAAATTTTCCTCTCAATTTCTCATTTCAATAGCTTAGCCTTTCAATTTTGCTTAGGATTCATAGTTTCATTTGTTGTATGCATGGTTAGTGTTGTTTAGCTATTAGGAAGCCACATAATCTTCTTGTGCTAGTGTAGTTACTATTTCATGCAATTCATTGGAATAGGATAGTTTGATTTTCAGTAGGAAGCCATTAAAGTTACAGGTCTTGTTTGTCAAGCAGGATAGTTTCAGGTTCTAGATGTTTTATGTTGTATGACTCACAATAAATCCTGCTAGGAATTACATAAGCCAAGCTCTGTTCTCTTGCGCTATCCCTCTCCTACTCACATTGTATTCAGTCTACATCCTAAGCTGCCGTTATTTTGATACCAACTTCTGTTGATGCTAACATCACATGCTTTTCTGGATTCACGTGAGCACGAAAGAATGAGGAGATCATACTGAGGGGACAAAGCCACACACAACCAGGATTCGCCACTGTTCTACAAAATCCAGGTTCAAGCTTTCAAAGTTCTAGTTAAAACATATCAAATAGAGTAGTTAATCATTTCATTTCAGTTAATCTCACTTTTGATATTGCCGGGGAAGCTGTGGGGATTGATAGTTTCTGAGAAACTATGATTCACTCCTCACTTCTGAGGTAGGATCGAGAGTCTTTCAAATAGATTAGATCAGTTATCTGGTTATTTAGAATAGATTTACAACTGCACAGGCAAGTAGCTATACTCGGCTGCTTTGTTTGTTTTAATTTCGTTATTAGTTTAGTTGTTAATTTCTAGATATTTTAAATAATTTCTCTTTCAATTTTGTTCAATAGTTCATCAAAAATACAAAAAAATGAAGAAGTTATATATGCCGTAGATATACTTTACATAGTCAATTCTACTCTGCTACAGTTAGATTTACATTGTTTCTTTTGCATGACAATCACGGGACCTAGAGAGCCCAGAGAATACGTATTCGAGCCAATCGTGCCTCAACCCAATCTTGTTACAGCAATAGCTGATATAGATCAGAATCTTAGAATCCAAGTCTTCCGAACAACAACAAACTTACAACAGATCAGCTCACAGTTAAGAGGGTTAAACATAGAAGATGACCAAGCACACACATTCTGGTCAAACCAGCCAAACTACAGATTACCCTAGATAAAAATCCACATGACTGTAGAAGGGCTTGAAAGAGAGCAAACGTTCGATTGTGACCCTTTGGTCCCACAGCCAGACGCAGGAGACATTCTCACTGATATAGACACTAGCTTAAGAATTCAGGTTGCCAGAACGCCTGTAAGGTACTCTGAGAAGATTGCACAACTTGTAGTTCTAAACATAGAGGCTGAAAAGGCATACGACTATTGGATACTAGGGATTAGGGACTGATTCCACACATGACCATAGCAGGTCCACAACAACCACGAATCTACGGTTGTGATCCACAAATCCCACAACCCAACGAGTCCACAGGTCAATCCGACGTTGACGCTGGCTTACGCACATTAGTATTTAGATCCACTCCACTTCCACCTATCATCATCACACAGTTATCCTTGTTGGATATAACAGTTAACGAAGCTAAGGATTTCTGGACTAGACTGGAGAATCACCCGTAGAGTCCACTATATCCATCATCCATCCTATGACCCTATCTGGAGATATACACGAAACAATCCCAGGTCATTTTCCCCGTATCCCACAACCTATAGACTGGATTATGCCAGAGCTTGATATTGATTGGAGCCTTCGAGCAGTCATCCTCGCCGACCGATCTATCACGCCAGTTCAGGTTAGGAGGGCCTTCTTTGCCTTAGATTCACAGATTCCATTAGTGTGTGTCGAAGACATAAGATTACCTAACTAGCTTGTCTGCATCCCACGCATAGTCCATCCCCACCGGCTGTCTCGGCATGACCTCGGGAGGTCGGGTGTGAGGAAGAGTTACTTGTAGATTCCCATGCTCGTACTTGTCACTTTTCCATCATACAAAATTGGTGAACCCAAAATTGGTGAGCCCGACGTGAAAGGAACAGTTGTTTCACTCTCACCTTTCCCCTTTTAGTGTTTCATTTTCTTCCATCCACCTTCGCTCTTTCCCATTATTCTGTGGGTATTCATATACCCCCCGAATATGTCAGGATTCGACGCATATGGCAGACCTCTCCTAGGTCTTGAAGCATATTACGATCAACTGAATAGACAACCATCACCCTCGCTCTCAGCATGGGGTGAAAATTATTCAACTAACCAATTGTCAACACAAACTCCACTCCCAAGGACTAGATATAGTTCTTCTTTCCAAATAGAGGAGTTGGATCAGCTCGCTCAAACGTAACACCCAGAGCCTTCAGGCTCAGACGCCATGACGTTTACAGGAGAATCTGGTTCATCTCCTCAGGTATTGCTTAGACCACAAATTAGTAGACAATCGGATCCATATCCATTTTTAGATAATGAACATTCAGTGCGTTATGCCAGGAATGAACAATGCTCTCGGAGTATGTACCCACCTATAGGAAGTTTACAAACACAACCCGGGGTCTCATTTCAAGAAAACACCTCCATGCCGCTACCTATAGGAAATACCCTCGGGGAAACATGCAAGGCAATGATCAATTCATAGCGGGGTACCACATGCCTATACAACCTCAGGATATACAACAAATGCCACTAAGGAAAAATACTGTAACTTCGCCAGATGAAGTCATCTCAACTTTAGTAGAAAAGGTTAGAGGGTTAGAGCTTGCTCAAGCAAGTCAAAATTCTCAATTCATGCAGGAAGGAAATTCCAATCCTCCACATCATCCTAGCCAAGTAGACCTCCTCATAGGAATAGGCACATTGGGCATGCCTCCTCAGTATTCACAACAAATGCCAACTAGAACCGCCATTACTAACACTGTTCCAGTGGCGAATATGTTACCTCCCGGTCTAGTACAAAATAATCCATTCCTAGGCAATACTCCTTCATACATAAACATGTATTCCAAATCACCACAGGGAGATGTGTTCT
Source organism: Taxus chinensis (assembly GCA_019776745.2). Lineage (NCBI taxonomy): Eukaryota > Viridiplantae > Streptophyta > Pinopsida > Cupressales > Taxaceae > Taxus > Taxus chinensis. The sequence continues at coordinate 162,270,223 of CM034156.1, forward strand.
CCTCTCCTGGCATGTTTTCTCAACCACAGGGATTTCCTTATACCCCTACAAATGCATACGCTACGCCATATCAACAACCCATTCCACCTCCACCCCCTCAGCAGGCACCATCGATGATCAAAACCTACGCGATAGGGACTTATTCAGAATATTTGAAAGAACCCTTAGACTTCACTATATGAAGCGTCATGCTTCCAAGACCTCTTCTCGATTTTCCCAAATACAAAGGGGAAGGAGACCCGAATGCACATATCAAGGCCTACGCCACAGCTATTCGAGAACTGCTCCCTTGGGATGGGGTTGTTGCTAAAATATTTCCCAAAACGTTAGAGGGCATTGCCCTCGATTGGTATTACAGAATACCTGAAGCTTCCATACATTCATTTAAACAACTCGTTTCAGAGTTCATCAAGGCATTTGACATGAAAAAACTGTTGAGAACAGGAATCAGGGAGTTCTTGCACATTAAACAAGAACACAATGAATCTGTTGCTCACTTCATCCAAAGATGGCGTACAGTCCTTTATTCTTCGGCAAGTGCTCCAAATATGGACCAAATGGAACTATGTGATTTATTCCTTCATTCTCTCAGCAGAGAGGTAAAGGAAGAAGTCCAGAAGTTCCCACTAAGGACTTACGATGAAGTACTTGAGAGCACTCTCTGAATAGATCAAGTGGCAATAGATAGCGGTCGCAAGATGTATGGAACAAATGGGAGGCTAATCACCCCCAGCCAGAATACTATGACTTATCCTACTACCACAAATGTCAATCAAGGACCTAAGATCCTTAACAAAAATTGTGGTGTAACCACAGATGGAGTAACTGACCAAGCTAAAAAGGCCAATGTTGTAAATACTCCACCACCGATTAATAATCAACGAAACAACAACTTTACCCCAACAATCAATTCGGTGGATTTTAGTCATCCACAACAACAACAAAAAAGGTGGATCCAGACACAGGGTCCAAACCAAAACTCAACTGGATATCAAAACCAAAACCAAAACCAAAAACAACAAATGCAAAACTTTAATCCTAATAGGCAACGGTTTGATCAAAGTTTTGGACCACAATTTGCGCCAAACTAGCAACCTAGGAATTACAATCCTATTTCGTATTGTGGTTTCCACAAAATTCAAGGCCACGAAACTAGGACTTGCCATGATTACAATAAGTTCATGCAACGCTTGCCAGAGGAACAAAGACAACTTTTCATAGATATGTTCTTGGCAGACCCCGCATCACCAGCGCCAAATACTTTTACAGGGGCAGTTTCCCCTCAAAATGCACCCCTCAAGATCTTCAACGATCCACTCCCAAATCACAATAACAACAAATTAAATCCAAATGGGATGAATAAGAGCGTAATGGCAGGAAACAATGATCATGAAGCCTCGACTTCACTAAACCCACCAGTTGCACCACAATTAGGGAGTCAGCCACGACCCAAGATAGTCAGTTTAGTGGAGTTAGACACCGAACTACACGTAGAAGCTGTAACAAGGACATGAGAGTATTCCTCTCAGCCAAATCCAAGTTACCCGCTAGAGGCAGATAACATCCAACAAATATTAGTAAAACCTGTAGGCACCTATGATTTAATTAATGACCTAACAAAGACCTTCTCTCATATCTCCTTTTTGGATTTATTGAAGAACTCTCCTGCCCACAGGGCTGCTCTCTTAGAAGCATTAGGTTTAGGTCATTTAATTAACATCACTCCACCTCCCGAAACATAGGTAAACCATATAGACTTTGATATCCACCCTCCGGGGCAGCCGGATAGGGATACCGAGTTTATATTCGAAGTAAACAAAATGCCAACAGACGCTGAGATTGCATGCAGAGGTGATCCAGCCTTACATTTGCAAGTGTGGGTTTATAACAATTACGTTAAATGCAATGGTTGACGATGGGGCAGCAGTTAACATAGTCCCCTTCTCTTTCCTTCAAAATCTAGGGTATGGAGAAACAAATTGTTCCACGACTCGGAATACGCTAAGAGGCTATGATAGCCTTAAAGCCACGTCAATTGGGATTATAATACTACCAGTCACCTTAGGACCCAAAACAATCCTAACTGAGTTTTATATTATAGATCGGGAAACCAACTATAATATGATCCTCGGCCGACCGTGGATACACCGTATGAAGGCAATCCCTTCTACATTATTCCAAGAAGTAAGATTCTTGCACTTAGGAAAGGTATTCATAGCCAAAGGTGATCCAAAACCATTCGATATACACCTAGCTGACTTAAAGAGAAGGCCGGGTGTTCACTCTGAGTTTGAACTCCCAACAAACCAACTTAATAAACCAACCGACGTGAAACCAGAAGAAAAGATGGTACCTACAACAGAACTAGAAACTATGAGCCTAGTCAAGAATATCCCAGCCCTCAAGGATGAGGCTAACATTGTCGAAACAGTATCATTAGGAACTACTGTGAAGATTGTCGAATTGCTAGAACAGGATCTACCAATTTTCCTACCATTTGATTCTGTAGGCATGGGATATACCCTAGGTGTTGGTTCTCTCCCAGCAGAGGATCTCTGCATGGTAGAAGTAACCAAAACCGAAGAAGTTGACGTAGCAAATGTCCCAACGTCCATCTTCCCAACTAAATATTGGACTCTCCATTTTGATGGAGCTAGATGTCATTATGGGGCTGGGGCAGGTGTGATCTTTACTTCACCCAAAGGAAAGATCTTACCATTCACCTTTAAATTAAACTTTGAATGTACAAACAATGGCACTGAATACGAAGCCCTCCTCCTTGGCCTCATCCTAGCTAAAAGGATCGGTGTTAATGACATCAGGGTGTTAGGAGATTCTCAATTAGTAGCAAACCAAGTCTCTGAGGTGTATGAGACCAGAGCTGAACACTTACAGCTCTACAAAATAGCAGTATTAGATTTGAGCAAAGAGTTTGACTTCATATCAATTGAAGCAATCCCGCGAAAACAAAATCTTCTCACAGATTCGATAGCAACCTCAGCTTCACGTTTCACTCCAAGCAGTGAGTTGGAGGACACCTGTTTCATAGTATCCCTTCACACTGAACCATTAGTGAAGAAAGTGTCAAACCCACTTTTAACGAACATAGCTGAGAACAAATCTACTAGCATGGATCATGTTGATAGTGATAGAGCTACTCTTGATTACTTAAATGCCTATGCAGCGTTACATCTCACCCATCACGTGGTAGATTTGTCCTTAATCCCACATTCATCTTCCTACTTCGGGAATCCCATGATAGAGCTTCCCCCACAAAAAGAACTCGGCATATACACGGTAGAGAATGGAGAAGATCTGGAACTACCTCCAGCCCCGCCTGAGTTTGAAGAAGGTAATGCTTCTTTAATCAAAGAAATGATTGATATTAACATCGGAATGGAGGATGAACCAAAGATCTTAAAACTAGGATCTTCGTTAACTCCAGAAGAAATAGAAATACACACTCGAATCCTCAAAGAACATCAGAAGGCTTTCACATTTAATTATAAAGAAATGACAGGGGTTGCACCACACATCACGGTACACAACCTTGTCACCAAATCAGATGCAAAGACAGTTAAACAAAAATGAGGCCAATGAAACCCAAGGTGGCTCTCATGGTGAAAGAAGAAGTAATGAAACTCCTCCAAGTAGGATTCATCAAGCCAGTTGATTATTCTCAGTGGATATCTAATATCGTTCCCATTCTAAAAAAGAATGGGAAGATACGCATTTGCATAGATTTCTGAGACATTAACAAAGTGTGCCCTAAGGATGACTTCCCATTACCATCCATTGACGTCATCATTGACGCAACAGCTGGGTTTGAGCTTTTGTCTCTCATGGATGGATTCTCAGGATACAATCAAATCAGAATATCTGAACAAGACCAAGCCAAAACCACATTTATAACTCCTTGGGGAACTTATTGCTACGTTGTTATGCCATTCGGTCTCAAGAACACTGGCGCTACATACCAGCGGGAAATGACATATATATTTCATGATCTTATTCACAAAATCATGGAATCCTACGTAGATGACTTGTTGGCCAAAGCCAAGAAGCGTTGTGATCACCCGGAAGTGCTCCGCATCATTCTTTCACGTTTAATAGAATATGGAGTCACACTAAACCTAGAAAAATGTGTATTTGGTGTGACAGGAGGGAAGCTCCTAGGTTACATTATATCATCACGAGGGATCGATGTAGACCCAGCTAAAATCTGGGTTGTTCTTGAAATGATCCCACCGTCGGATGAATCTGGAATCAGGTCATTTCTTGGGAAACTTGGTGCAATCCAAAGATTCATCCTAGATTTAAGCTTTGCCATTCATCCAATCAACAATCTACTCAAGAAAGAGTACAGTATCGATTGGACCAAAGACTGCAATGAGGCTTTCGAAGCAGTTAAGCATTTCTTGTTGTCACCACCTACGCTAATGCCTCCTAAGCCAGACCGCCCTTTAATCTTATATTCGCGAGCTACCAATGTCTCGCTAGCCTGCATGCTGGCTCAAGAAGATGATGACAAGAGAGAATGTGTGATCTATTTTATTAGCCGAACATTACTTGATTATGAGACATGTTATACGCAAGCAGAGTGAGAATGCCTCGCCATAGTCTTCACAACCAAATGCTTAAGACATTACATGTTAAATCAAGAAACAAGGGTCATTGTAAAAACAGACCATTTACGAACCTTCCTCATGCAAGGGTCCTTGTCTAAAAAGGTTGGACACTTTATAACCTTAATGGGTGAATTCGAATTAACATTTGTAAATCAGAAGTCCGTTAAGGGACAAATCATTGTGGATTGGTTAGCTGATAACCCATTAGATGGAGGTGATCTAGTAGATCTGGACTTTCCTGATGAATGCATATACTACGTCGAAACTAGACCTCCCATCTCTGAATGTCCATGGTATACTGATATTATTAATTATATCATGGGCCATGCATATCCAGAAGGTGCTACACCACAACAAAGAAGGTGGTTACGCATTATCGTGGCTAAATACGTTATTATAGAACAAGTGCTCTATCATAAGGCTTTCGATGGAATGCTTCTAAGGTGTGTTGACACAGAAGAATCCAAGAAGATTCTCCATGAATCTCACAGTGGAATATGTGGAGGCCACTTCGGTGGTCACGCCACCGCTCACAAAATACATCGGATGGGCTATTTCTAGCCCACTCTAGAGCACGACGCAGTAGAGTTTGTACGCAAGTGTCATAAATGCCAAGAATTTTCCCATGAGATTCACATGCCGGCACAAGCTCTACAACCAATCACAACTCCATGGCCCTTTTCTACATGGGGCCTAGATTTGATAGGGAAATTCTCTCCCTCATCTACAGATGGCCATAACTTCATAATCACGGCCACCGAGTATTTTACCAAATGGGTAGAGGCTATGCCTCTTACCACTGTACCAGGTGCCGTGATCGCCAAGTTCATTTTGAACCAGATCATTTGCAGGTACGGTGTCCCACAAATCATTATCTCAGATAATGGCACTTCTTTTAAGAATGATGAGGTTCATGAATTATGCAATAAATTTAAAATAAGCCATCATACAGCCTCCCTGTATTACCCTCAAGCCAATGGACAGGCTGAAGCAACAAACAAGACATTAAAAGCTATTCTCCTTAAAATGGTAAAAGAAAATAAATGAGATTGGCATTTAAAGTTATACCCAGCCTTGTGGGCCCACCGAACCTCAATAAGAACACCCACAGGAGTAACTCCTTTCTCATTGGTATTCGGAGCAGAAGCAGTTCTCCCACTTGAGGTTGAAATACCCAGTCTCTGTATCTCACTACAAGGGATTCTGGATGAAGAAGCTTATAGAGAAGCACGTCTCTCTCAACTAGAAAGCCTAGATGAGGCCAGGCTAGATGCTGAACAATGGCATAGAGTCTATGCTGACCGGATGTGCCGGTAGTATAATAAAAAGGTCTATGAACGAGATATATATGAAGGAGATCTAGTTCTAAGACTAGACAGCCGGATCGATAAAAAGACCGGCGAAGGAAGGAAATTCTGGCCCAAATGGTTGGGCCCATACCGAGTCACAAAAGACTATGGAAATGGTGCATATCTCTTATGTACACTAGAAGGTGAGGAATTTGGTGAAACTGTCAATTCCCTACACCTTAAACGATTCTATGCATAAGCGACCAACACTATTTGTATAATTATATCTACATTGCATCTTCATGTAGTTAGGTTCATTTTGTCCACTTGTTTCGTACAATTTTGTGATCAAGGAACTTATTCTCAAAGCAATTCATTACAAACTTCTGATGGTATTGGCATTAGCATTCCAATCATACTTCTTCATTTTCATAACATCATCACCATTTCAGAATCATTTCATCCATACAAAGCTAGATATGACAAAGTCTTAACGGTAACCATACCAAGGTCTGCATGCTTGTTCTCACTTTTGGTTTCTCCCTAGGATAGGTGTCTTGCCTATGGTCTGTTCTAGAAGCTTCATAGTGTCACATCTATCCCGTATGCATATCTCTTTGGAAATAAGAACATACTGACATTTTGCTCAAATATATAAGTCAAACATAGATCAAACAGAAAATTTTATTTTACACATTTCCTTGCCCTACCAACCTTCGGTGATGAGCTTGCATCTCTTACTAGTGATGTAGGGTTAGGAAAGGATGGGAATGCCCTTACTCCTATACCTTGTCCATGGTGATAAACCCACACTTCTTACTAGTAGCATGGGGCAAGGTGTAGGGGGTCCTCTTGACAAATAAATGTTGAAGGTCATAAGCAAACAATTCAAATAAACCTTTGAAATCTTGAGTCAAAAACAAATGAATCAGATGTCCAAAATTCCAAGAGAGCTCAAAACCCCAAAAACCAGATTTTGTCTACCATGTGGCCATCTACGGATCTAAGTCTAGATAAACCGCAAAGCAAGTAGCATTCTAAAACTATGGAGTCACTTGAGTAGAGTAGGTTTGTAGCATCCTAATTTGGTTCCTGCCAAATCTTTGTCTATCTCTCATCACTATCATTCAACAAATTTCATAGCTTGTGCCCTTTCTAGCTCTCGGTGATGAGCCCTCGCATCTTACTAGTTGCGTGGAGTTAGGAATGGGGCAAGTTCATCTGCTCATCATACCGGTTTATCATCTCATTTTGTCAAAACAAATATGAAGTACCAAACAATTGCTTATAGAAACTAAAGTTCAAAATCACATTATGTCTACATTATCATATATCAACATCACGAAATACAAAAAGAAAGAAAGCACTTGTATCATTTGTTCTCCACTGCATACATTCTGAAAAGCATATAAAAACAACATTGTAGTTTACATGCAGAAATGAATCATAAAAACATAGATACCAAGAGTCTGATCCAAAAAGAATATATATATATATATATATATATATAATCAACGTTTCCTGTACAATGCCATCATGCGCTAAGCATGGTCAAAACGCTCAAAGAGCTCAGGAAATACAAAATACATCATACAAATAATCTAAGAGAGCCAAGTGGCTTCTCAACCCCTATGAGATCCCACCGAAGGTGTATGCCCACGTCTAGGACTTCGGCTATGCCGGCGCTTTGAGTGCACAGAGGGCTCACGATCCTGAGGAGCAGCTGCGGCCTCGCCATGAGAGTGACTCCTCATCAGGCGCTCTGTTGTCCTGTATCCTGCCAACTCGGTACGGAGGGTAGACACCATCTTGGCCACATGCCAGATAAGGGAAAAAATGTCAGTATGCCTACCGGCTGCTGAGGGCTCCCCTGCATCCACGGATAGCTCCGCACGGGTCTTCTCCATGGGGATCATCAGGGTATCAGTGCATACCCGGTGAATCAGGTCTCGCCACTCGTCAACAGTCTCTGCAAGCAAAGGAGAAAACAAATTAGAAATACTCAAAAGATAAAAACAAGAGTAAACAAAAGGAGAGATAGAAACTAAGACAATCATAGCTAAAAACAAACATTAAAAGGAAGGATGATAACTCACTCGGATCTCTGGGCCTCCAAGATGGATCTCTAGGGTCAGCACCTGCCACAGATGCCGCCGCTGACTGGTGTGCTCCTCCTGTGCCTGGGGCCACATAACATCCTACTATGGACTCATCCTCTCCACCCAAGCCCTGAGAAAGTGGCTCCTCTGAAGCTAGGGTCACCCTCTCCACTCTCCTCTGCCCTCTCCGCCTGTAAGATATCCTGAGTGTCATGCCACTCAGGATCATTGTCCTCCTCTCCACCCAACTCACTGACCTCAGCCTCAGTCTCCTCCTCCGTCTCTCCCCCTGTGAACTCCTCAGACTTAGAGTCTATATCAATGGGGTCATCACTGCTGTGGGCGGGACCGGCGACAATCTGAAGTAAGGGTGCCTGAGGAGCACCGGCTCTCCCTCGAGCATGTACTACCCTCCTAGCTGCAATGGGGACACCAAGAGTAACAACTATCCAACCCCGGCCTCTAGGACCTCCTCTAGCCTCCCGGACCGATTTGTATACTGGCACCACTGGGGGAAGCATACCCACGTAAGGAAGGCCAAACTGCTGAGGCACTCAACCAAAAGGATGTATATCCACCTTCCTCATCTAGTCCATAAGCTGTCATGTGGTGGAGCAAGAGATCAAAGTAAGAGCCTCCTCACCCCATAACCCTGCCATGGCCTGATAGGGTGTGGCCTCCATGTCATCAGTGGTCAAGGAGGCGACTGGCTGGTGGGGTGCTCTGAGCACCGACATATCTGTCCATCTGGCTGCCCTCATGGCTCCGGGATCTGCCACCTCCACACCTCTCCCATAAGGGATGAAACGCTCATAAACCCAGCTCATAACCAGGGTTGGATGGCTCAATGACTGTCCCTGTAAATGAACCACCCGGTATAGATCATGATAAGTGGTCCCAAGAATGTCGGCTCCCCAGGCATAAATCTGGCCATGTCCCTCAATCTGTGTAATGATGGGGGACCAGCAATAAAGTAAAGTGTCTCCTCCCTTGTCCCTGATCAATCTCGAGGCAAGGATCCCCATAATGGCCTGGTGAATCAAGGGGATAGGCAGGCTAGGAATAGATCAGACCCTCACCCCCTTCTTCGAACCAGTGGAGATAACGGCATCTCCCATGTATGAAGCCCACTGTGCTATCTGAGCCCGTGAACCTGCTGTCTCAAGTGTGAGTTGTCTCTAGATGATCGGGACCCCCAAGATGTGGTAAACATCCTCCAAAGTAATGGTCCACTCACCTCTGACTCCTGGAAATTGGAAAGTGTTCCGATCAGCATCCCAATATGAAAACAAGTCACAAAGTATGTGACTAGAAGGTGCAACATGCGTGACCCATGATATGCGCAATATATCGGCCCTCTAAAGAGTGTCTTGCTCATCCTAAGAAAGGGCATCCAATATTGTCGGAAGCCAATCATACTCTCTCTCTCGGCTCCATCGGATATACTCCTCCTTCGCCTACATACACCCAAAAACACACAAAACGGAGTAAGTTAGTATTCAAACGACATTAGAAAAATCATGAAAACATATAAGAATGCTAGAAACGTAAAAATGAATTCAAATAAGTGTTGTTTATGCATTCTGTGAAGGACCGCCACCCTGAGCAGGGTGGCGGTTCCGTAATCACCGCCTTAAAGGTGGCAGTCTTGTAACCGCCGCCCTGATTCAGCGGTTGTGTAACCAGGGTAGCTCAGGGCGGTGGTCATGTCCCGAATTTCCACATGGGTCACGTGCCCTAAAAATGCCTAAAAACGCAAAATAAAGACTATTTTGACCAAAACAAAGCCTACCCATTAGGCCCCCCCCTAAGTGACCCTATTAAAACTGACATTTTCAAAAATAATCCCCCCATGACAAAGATTTCACCATCTTAACATTTTGGGGATAAAAACGGTAAATTGAGAAAAACTAACCTGTGATCTCGCGGGTCGGTGTTCCGCTTGTGGAGGCATGATCACAATCTCGTCCCGAACGTTTTGACTATACTTGCGTCAAAAACCGTCACCGTGGGTCCCAGAGCTCAAAATCAATCAAATCGACACGCGCAAATGAATAGGAAAATGGGCCCACTTTTACATATATAGCATCCTGACTTGTTTTGAATGCCCCTTTTTACAGGTTTGGAGCGCTGACGGAGGTAAGTTCTTATCCCCGCACAAATGGTACGTCCTCATTTCATATTATTTTAGTATTTATTTTTCGATCTATTTTGTCTATCTGCACTTGATTCCCCTTTTCATTTTGCAGGTAGGGCGAATCTTGGAGGGCGTCATTTTGACACACGGGTGTATCAGGTATAATTTCTTACTTCCCATTTCAGGACCACCATACTCAGACCCACCGTTTTATGCGTCTTCATGGCTAAAACACTTCTCCGAGGGGGAAATATGTACGTACCCAAAATTGTAGGGTGTTGCACCGCCGGAACAACGTTACACGTGCCCCAATGATGATATAGGTCTCCTCGCAAGGTGTTCGGGATCTGGAAAATCTCTCCAAGTATGCGTTAACATCCCACATGCCCCACTTAGCCCCTGTGTGCTTTGCTTTTTCCTTCCCCCTCTTTTCCTTTTCTTTTCGGTCTTCAGTGACGAAACCGCCGCCCTGCCTGGGTGGCAGTCCTGTAACCGCCGCCCTGCTCAGGATGGCGGTCCTTCACGCATTTTCCAAAATACTCTTTTTAACGTGACTCGTGTAAAATTTCAACGTTTACCAGCTTTTTTCACCGCCTTTGCTTGTATTTATGATTCTGGTTCCCTGGAATAGTGTTTTTGCATTGTTTATGGTTTAAGAGATCAAATTGGTTTTCACCTTTGGGTAAATGGGATTCTATAAATAGTTGGCTTGTGCTCAAGCAAATGGCCCCTCAAATTTCCTCTCAATTTCTCATTTCAATAGCTTAGCCTTTCAATTTTTCTTAGGATTCATAGTTTCATTTGTTGTATGCATGGTTAGTGTTGTTTAGCTGTTAGGAAGCCACATAATCTTCTTGTGCTAGTGTAGTTACTATTTCATGCAATTCATTGGAATAGGATAGTTTGATTTTCAGTAGGAAGCCATTAAAGTTGCAGGTCTTGTTCATCAAGCAGGATAGTTTCAGGTTCTGGATGTTTTATGTTGTATGACTCACAATAAATCCCGCTAGGAATTGCATAAGCCAAGCTCTGTTCTCTTGCGCTATCCCTCTCCTACTCACATTGTATTCAGTCTGCATCCTAAGCTACCGTTATTTCGATACCAACTTCTGTTGATGCTAACATCACACGCTTTTCTGGATTCACGTGAGCACGAAAGAATGAGGAGATCATACTGAGGGGACAAAGCCACACACAACCAGGATTCACCACTGTTCTGCAAAATCCAGGTTCAAGCTTTCAAAGTTCTAGTTAAAACATATCAAATAGAGTAGTTAATCATTTCATTTCAGTTAATCTCACTTTCGATATTGCCAGGGAAGTTGTGGGGATTGATAGTTTCTGAGAAACTATGATTTCACTCCTCACTTCTGAGGTAGGATCGAGAGTCTTTCAAATAGATTAGATCAGTTATCTGGTTATTTAGAATAGATTTACAACTGCACAGGCAAGTAGCTATACTTGGCTGCTTTGTTTGTTTTAATTTCGTTATTAGTTTAGTTGTTAAATTCTAGATATTTTAAATAATTGTTCTTTCAATTCTGTTCAATAGTTCATCAAAAATACAAAAATAAAGAAGTTATATATGCCATAGATATACTTTACATAGTCAATTTTACTCTGCTACAGTTAGATTTACATTGTTTCTTTTGCATGACAATCACAGGACCTAGAGAGCCCAGAGAATACATATTCGAGCCAATCGTGCCTCAACCCAATCTTGTTACAGCAATAGCTGATATAGATCAGAATCTTAGAATCCAAGTATTCCGAACAACAACAGACTTACAACAGATCAACTCACAGTTAAGAGGGTTAAACATAGAAGACGACCAAGCACACACATTCTGGTCAAACCAGCCAAACTACAAATTACCCTAGATAAAAATCCACATGACTGTAGAAGGGCTTGAAAGAGAGCAAATGTTTGATTGTGACCCTTTGGTCCCACAACCAGACGTAGGAGACATTCTCACTGATATAAACACTAGCTTAAGAATTTAGGTTGTCAGAACGCCTGTAAGGTACTCTGAGAAGATTCCACAACTTGTAGTTCTAAACATAGAGGCCGAAAAGGCATACGACTATTGGATACTAGGGATTAGGGATTGATTCCACACATGACCATAGCAGGTCCACAACAACCATGAATCTACGGTTGTGATCCACAAATCCCACAACCCAACGAGTCCACAAGTCAATCTGACGTTGACGTTAGCTTACACACATTAGTATTTAGATCCACTCCACTTCCACCTATCATCATCACATAGTTATCCTTGTTGGATATAGTAGCTAACAAAGCTAAGGATTTCTGGACTAGACCGAAGAATCGCCCGTAAAAGTCCACTATATCCATCATCCATCCTATGACCGTATCGGGAGATATACACGAAACAATCCCAGGTCATTTTCCCCGTATCCCACAACCTATAGACCGGATTATGCCAGAGCTCGATATTGATTGGAGCCTTCAAGTAGTCATCCTCGCCGACCGATCTATCATGCCAGTTCAGGTTAGGAGGGCCTTCTTTGCCTTAGATTCACATATTCCATTAGTGCGTGTCGAAGACATAAGATTGCCTAACTAGCTTGTCTGCATCCCACGCATAGTCCATCCCCATTGGCTGTCTCAGCATGACCTCGGGAGGTTGGGTGCGAGGAAGAGTTACTTGTAGATTCCCATGCTCGCTTGTCACTTTTCCATCTTACAGACACCAATTGTAGATTTTGGTCATAAGGATGAGCACTAGTGATAACACTCATATTAATAGGTGTCAAGAATGTAGGGATAAATATAAATAGGTTTTGGATTTTGGATGAGGACTGTTGGGAGCTCATGGCTTGGGATGTGTCCAAGGACCTCATAGAATGAGGCACATCAAAGTAGACTATCAAGAGAGGGGGAAAATTAGAATTCGTGTGGCAAATTGCAAGAGGTGGGGTGGTTATTTACAGCGAAACACTATGAGAGGTGACCAAAGAGGTGAATGACACGGCTCCTTACTGACTAACTGTGTTTTGTGATGAGATGGTATTAAGGTCAAAGCTCATTAAAGGAGTTGATGAGATAGGTTTGGATGTTTCCATATGACTAGGTATAGGATAAGGAGCGGCTTGTTTGACAATTGTTTGGTAGTTTGGGTAAACGTGACAGGTGGGGTTATAAGTAACAGAACTAATGTATGGCTATTATGGGGAATACAAATAGCTTGTAAAGAGAGGTAACTACTAAGGATGACAAGGTTGGTGTCCAAGAGTTCTTCGAAGGTAGGATCTCCACTAGCAAAGAACTGTGAGATGGGTGGTTTGGGAGTTTCTAATGTGTATGATCTAACGTTGCAAGAGCATGGCGATTCTTGGGTTATGTCTATGGATTTTTGTAGTGGGTTTAACATATATGTAATATTCTAGATTCGAGACTATTGTTGAGTCAAACCATGAGATAGAAGACAAATAATGAGCAAAAGATAGTTGTTCAATGGAAATCACAGAATCAACGAGATATTTTTTATTATCTTAATTAGTTTTAGAAACATATGAAAAGATAAAACCAATTGTAGAAGGTACTAAGAATTGGGTTTATTTTATTTAATTTGAATTAAATCTATATTTTAGCTTAATATATGATGTAAAGATGTTAATATATAGTAAGACGCAAGCAATAAAGTATGTAAAATGTAAAACTCTAAACAAGAAGGAGAGATATGAAGACTTAGTTGATTTCTGAGTGAACAAGAAGTGATCTAGGTAGGTAAAATATTGAAAAAGGTTACAAACAACATTGTTAATGCTCACTATAAATTCTAGAACTCAGGAATGGCATAGGAAAGGGCACCCACGGAAGGGCAGAGGTGCCTGGGTGGTGGCAACAGAATCTAGGTGCTGGTGGTCGTGCAAATGCTTAGGAGCTGGTTTATTCTATGTCACAAGGTTTTTGCTATGGATTCCTATTTGTCGCTTGATATTCAATCCTTGATTTCCAAGGGTACATATAACTACCTGCACATGTCCACAAACCACATCAATTCTAATAAAAAGTATGTAGAATGTGGAGTCAAATTGACCTTGACAGTCACCTGAAGAGTGAACTTTTTGCTAAGTGTTGCACTACATCTCAGACCTTGTGTAATTCTTGTGTGTGTGTATAAATGGTACCCTAGGATTCCCTTGTATAAGTTGTATAGTGAAAGCAGGCTAGATCTAGAATATAGCAATGTATAGTATGTGTAGATGGAATAGAATAGACTTCCCCTCCTATGTAGTGTATGCAGAATTGATGCAACCCTTGTGCCTTGTATGGATATTAGATGGGTGTCTTTGAAGTGTTTTACTACCTTTGGATGCAAGCTTAGGTGGTGATAGTAAAATGCTTAGTTCTCGGTCCTTATTTTTGAGAAGTAACTAAGTATATATGTGATTCCCTTGTTTGAATTTCATAATTGACAATTGGAAGGGCAACCCATAAGTGAAAAATATGCCTAAAATACAAAAGAGACCCAAAAAGAGTGAGTAAAGGTAAGAAAGGGTTAAGAGTTCCCAATATGGATAGGAGCACCTAGGTGCTAATGTCCTAACTGGGCACTAGTGTCTGTGGCTATAAATGATAAATCGGTCGGATCCTGTCAGGGATGCAGGGTGTCGAAGACTAAAGAGAAATTAAGAAACAAAGAAAAGAGGCCAAAGATAGTTGTCAACCATTGGTTTTCTTACTTAGGAATCATATATACATTAGTATGATTTTTGGACCTATAAATGTACCCAAGTGCGTGATTTTGTGTCTACATTTTTCCCCACTTTATGTTGTTAAGTGAATAATCAATAACATAAAGTAGATAGAAGATGTGTACCTCATGATCATGTAGAGAGTATAGTGAATAGTGTGCTAAGTGGATAAGTGAAGCGTGAAGTTGTTGAGTTGTGGAGCTCAATTACTTCATTTTAGCATGTAATTGGAACTTGCTGGGAAACACAGTAATCGGCATCGGTTAAGGGCAAACTAGCATCGGTCAAGGAAGACTGACATCGGTCAAGGGTAAGTAGGAACCAGTGACGGTTAGGTAGAATCGGCGTCACTTACCTGTGTGACAAATTTTTAATTAACTTTTGGGAATTATATCTATTTTAGCATTAAAATAGATTTATTGATTGTAATTGCATGGCTAAGTGCCCTAAGTCTATAAATAACTATATAAGCACAAAAGATATGGTTTAGAAGTAATGATAAACAAGAATTAGAAAGAACTTGAAAAAGGTTGGTGAGAGACAATTCTTGGTGGTAGAACAAAAGCTTGAAGAAAGAAAGTATTGAACATCTGAGAGGTGTGGAAGATTGTAAATATTCATTGTATATCTTGTCAAAGCTTTGGATAATAGATTGACTTGTTTCTTAGTGGACGTAGCCCACACTGAGTGAACCACGTTAAATCTGGTGTTGATTTATGTCTCTTGTTTTGTATATTTCTTCTGGTAGAATATCCACTTTTATTTGCATGTATGCTTAGATCTAATATATTATCTATACAACCGGTGTGCTAACCCAAACAACTGATATCAGAGCTTTGTTTGAGGGTTTTTTGTGTTGACAGATTTACTTACAAAGGGTTTTCTGATTGAGTGGGAGCTAAAGCAATGGCAGAAGATAATAAATACAAGGTAGAGAAATTGGACGACCGAAATTATCAATAATGGAAGATGCAGATTGAGGATTATCTGTATCAAAGAGATTTGTACTTACCGTTGGATGAGAAGTCTAGACCTACGAAGATGACTGATGAAGAATGGAAGATTCTTGATAGAAAGGATTTGAGATCTATAAGATTGAGCATGGCAGGATTTGTGGCTTCCAATATTATAGAAGCAGATTCTACGGTAGACTTAATGAAATCTCTTGCTAATTTATATGAAAAACCTAGTGCTTCAAATAAAGTTTATTTGATGAAGATACTATCTAGTTCTAAAATGCATGAAGGTGAATCTGCCTCTATTCATTTGAATGATTTCTGATCTATTGTAAATCAGTTAAAATTGGTTAAAATACCATTTGATGATGAAGTAAAAGCATTTTTATTCTTATGTTCTTTGCCTGATAGTTGGGATAACTTGGTAATGGTTGTTAGTAATACAACATCTGCTAATAATATTTTAAAGTTTGATAATGTGGTTAGTATAATATTGAATGAAGAAATTCGTAAGAAGAATACAGAGGAATCATCATCTAGAAATGCTTTGAATGTAGAAAGAAGAGGCGGGCAGAATGAGAGATCCAAAAGTAAGAGTAATGGGAAATCAAAGTCAAGGGATAGCAGATCTAAATCCAAAAGTAAAGGAATTACTTGTTGGAAATGTGGAAAGAAAGGACATGCAAAGAAATATTGTTGGTCAAAGGATAAAGAGAACCAACAACTAGATAAAGGTAAAGAAGCAAATCTTACTGCATCAAAGGTAATGCAAGATGCTCTTATTCTTTCTTTAGATAGTAGAATTGAATCATGGGTTTTAGATTCAAGAGCTTATTTCCATGCAACCCCTAATAAGGGTTATTTCAGAAATTATGTCTAGGGCAATTTTAGGCATGTTTATTTGGGTGATGATGAACCTTGCAGTATTACTGGTAAAGGGGAAGTTCATCTAAAATTGAAGAATGGAAATACATGGGTATTGAAAGAAGTGAGACATGTGCCAAGCCTCTGGAAGAATCTTTTTTCTGTAGGGCAACTAAGTGAATCTGGTTGCATGGTTACTTTTACAGGAGGCTCTTGGAAAGTCACCAAGGGTGCTTTTTTTGTGGCAAAAGGTAAGAAGGTAGGAATGTTATATTTATCTATTTGTAATACTGATTCATTTTCTGGATTATCTACTTCAGATTCAAATGCATGCATGTGGCATAGTCGGATGGGTCATATGAGTCAAAAAAGAATGAAGATCTTAAAGGCTAATGGTAAGTTATCATATTTGAAAGATTTAGATCTTGATTTCTGTGAGTATTGTATCTTTGGAAAGTAAAAGAGAGTGAGATTTCTCAAAGTTGGGGCAACTAAGAAGGAGCAGAAATTGGAGCTTTTACACTCAAATGTGTGGGGACCAGCTCAGGTAGCTTCTCATGGAGGATCCTAGTATTATGTTACTTTCATTAATGATGCTACAAGAAAGGTACGGGTTTATTGTATTAAATGTAAATCTGATGTTTTTGAAACTTTTAAAAGATGGAAAGCCCTTGTTGAGAATGAATCAAATTCTAAGTTAAAGTGCCTTAGATCTGACAATGGTGGTGAATACTGTAGCAAGGCTTTCAATGATTATTGTTCAATGAATGGGATATGTAGAGAAAGAACGGTTCCAAGAACACCACAAGAGAATGGTGTTACAGAAAGAATGAACATGATAATCATGGAACATGCTAGAAGTATGAGGATACATTCTAGATTGCCCTTGCAGTTTTGGGTAGAAGCAATTGATACAGTGGTTTATTTGATTAACCGTGGCCCTTCAAGTTCACTAGATGGAGGAATACCAGAGGAAGCTTGGACTGGAAAAGAGGTAGATCTTTCTTTTCTTAAAGTTTTTGGTTCAAAATATTTTGTGCATGTTGATAGGGAAAATAGAAAAAAGTTGGATGCAAAATCCAAGAGGTGCACTTCCATTGGTTATGGATCTGGTGATTTCGGTTTCTGTTTTTGGGATTTAGAGAATTCTAAAATTATTAGGAGTCGTATGTTGAATGGAATGAAAAGAGAATGTCTAGGGATCAAATTTTGGTACCCAAGGATTACAAAATTGAGAAGTTTATTGATGAAAATGAACTCCCGAGTTTTAAAGAAACACCTATAGAAATACACAGTAACCATGGTTGGTTAGTCCCTGACCGGCATCGGTCAAATGAACCACCAACGGTTATAGAGGATCAGAACCAACATCAGTTAGAGGTGACCAACATCATTCAGTGTCAGAAGTTGATACTAATGTTCAGGAGGCCCTGATAGAGCTTCCGGTACCTGAAACTCCTGTGAGAAGGTCACAAAGAGTAAGTAAACTTCCAGAAAGATTTACACCTTCTCTATTTTATTTATTGTTGGCTGATAGTGGTGAACTAGAGAGCTTTGAAGAAGCAATGCAAGAAAATAATCACATTCAGTAGGAGCATGACATGGATGAAGAGATGGACTCCTTGGAACAGAACCAAACTTGGGATTTGGTTAAGTTGCCAGCATGTAAGAGGACATTGCAGAACAAGTGGATTTACATGATTAAGGAAGAAGAGGGTGGACAGAAAAGGTAGAAGGCAAGGCTTGTAGTAAAGGGATTTACACAGAAAGCAAGTATTGAATTTGGTGAAATATTTTCTCATGTTGTTAAGATGACTTCTATTCATACTGTATTGAGTTTAGTTACAGTAGAAGATTTACATTTAGAGCAACTAGATGTGAAGATGGCTTTCCTTCATGGTGATTTAGATGAAGAAATTTATATGTAGTAGTTGCTTTGGTATGAAGTCAATGGTAAGGAGAAACTAGTGTGCAGGTTGAAAAAGAGTCTATATGGGCTCAAGCAAGCTCCAA
Source organism: Taxus chinensis (assembly GCA_019776745.2). Classification (NCBI taxonomy): domain Eukaryota; kingdom Viridiplantae; phylum Streptophyta; class Pinopsida; order Cupressales; family Taxaceae; genus Taxus; species Taxus chinensis. The sequence continues at coordinate 162,288,934 of CM034156.1, forward strand.
GGCAATGGTACATGAAGTTTGATAGTTTTATGCATGAGCATGGTTACTTGAGATGTGAATCTCACCATTGTGTTTATTTCAAGAAGCTTGAAAATGGGAGCTATATTATTTTGTTACTATATGTAGATGATATGCTTATTATAGGATCTAATATGGAGGACATTGGTGAGCTTAAGGGAAACTAGCTGACACATTTACTATGAAGGATTTAGGAGCTGCAAAAAGAATCCTTGGCATGTAAATACATAGAGACAGGAAAAACAAGAAATTATATTTGTCTTGGGAGGATTATATCTACAAGGTGTTAGAAAGGTTCAACATGCAAAATATAAAACCTATTAGCACACCTATGGCTAGACACTTCGAATTGAGAAAAGATCAGTGTCCTTCATCACATGAGGAGGTCAAATACATGACACGAGTTCCATATGCTTCAGCAGTTGGAAGTCGCATGTACGCTATGGTTTGTACCAGACCATACATTACACATGCAGTGGGAGTTGCGAGTAGATATATGGCTAATATAGGTAAAGAGCATTGGAAAGTATTCCAATGGATACTCGGGTATTTGAAAGGGACATCTAGCATGTAGTTATGCCATGGAGGTTCAGATATTTCATTATGTGGCTATGTGGATTTGGATATGGCTGGAGATCTGGATGGTAGAAGGAGCATTATTGGATATATTTTCACAGTAGGTGGAATGACAATTAACTAGATTTCAAGATTGCAGAAGGTTGTGGCTTTGTCTACTACAGAGGCAGAGTATGTTGCAGCTACAAAGGCTAGAAAGGAAATGATATTGCTGAGTAGGTTCATGGAAGAGTTGGGAAAGGAGCAAAGTGATTGTAAACTGTTTAGTAACAATCAGAGTGTAATTCATTTGGCAAAGAACTCAATGTTTCATTCGAGAACAAAACACATTCAGTTGAGGTATCACTTCATATGGCAGGTATTGGAGGATGGACAGTTGAATCTGGAAAATATTCCTACAAGCCAGAACCCTCTAGATATGTTAATAAAGCCATTAGCAAAGGAGAAGTTGGAGCTACACTCCACTTCTGTTGGTCTTTGAGTTTGAGAATTGAAGAGGAAGAAACAAAGCCAAGGAAGGATTGGAGAATGACGTTGTATAGGTATGGTGCAGTAATTAAACTTCAAGTGGGAGAATGTTGAGTTGTGGAGCTCAATTACTTCATTTTAGCATGTAATTAAAACTTGTTGGGAAACACAATAACCGACATCGGTTAAGGGCAAGTAGGAACAAGCGATGGTTAGGCAGAGCCGACGTCGGTTACCCATGCAACGAAGTTTTAATTAACTCTTGGAAATTATATCTATTTTTAGCATTTAAATAGATTTATTGATTGTAATTACATGGCTAAGTGCCCTAAGTCTATAAATAACTATATAAGCACAAAAGCTAGGGTTTAGAAGTAATGATAGACAAGAATTAGAAAGAACTTGAAAAATATTGGTGAGAGAGAATTCTTGGTGGTAGAGCAAAAGCTTGAAGAAAAGAAAGTACTGAACATCTAAGAGGTGTGGAAGATTGTAAATCTTCATTGTATATCTTGTCAAAGCTTTGGATAATAGATTGGCTTGTTTCTTGGTGGACGTAGCCCACACTGGGTGAACCATGTTAAATCTGGTGTTGATTTATGTCTCTTGTTTTGTATATTTCTTCTGGTAGATTATCCACTTTTATTTGCATGTATGCTTAGATCTGATATATTGTCTATACAACCGGTGTGCTAACCTCAGCAAAAGTGATTGTAAAGTGAAGCATGGAAACTAGGAAAGGGAAGTGGACCCTAGGGGTGAAACACATGCATTATAGTGTGTTGTTGTAGCTTGTGTGAGTTGCTTCTTAGTGTGTATAAAGACATACCTACAAAATAAGAGCAAGAGACTAGTCAAAGTTTTGTATATGATAGATTAGAGAAACATTTGTATAAGTATGTAAAAAGTGTAAAAGTGTGTAAAAAGGAAAGTGTGCATCTTATATGTAAGAGAGTAAAAGATAGAAAATTGATGTGTTGCTTGAATTTATTGATTTGAATGTTGAAGGTGGGGTTTTTGGGTGATCTCGCGTCAAGAGCGAGTTTTCTGGGTGATCTCACACCAAAGAGCAAGTGTTGGGGAGAGAGGTCTAGTGTTACTCTCCTTCCATAACTCTGCCTAATAAGCACCACTATAGATGGTACGCCCTGATTTGTTCCAATTTTTTCTAGTTAGTTTGGATTATACTAATTGTAGGAGATATAATGCATTATGTAACTTGAGGTTAGTACATGCTAATGTAGAAATACTCTGGAAACTATTGTAGATTGTTTTGTATTGATAAAATGATTATGTATACCCACATGACATTAGCGCCCAAGGGATGACGGAAGCGCCCAAGCTCTAGTGTCTGATTTTGGGCACTGGTGTCTACTATGTGTTTTGGAACCAACTCAAATTTTGGTTTGTTCTGTGACTGTGTTTTTGTGTTACTTTTGTTTTATGTTGATATTAATTATAGCTCTGAGTTGTTGTAGGGGTGATTTTTTCACCCAATGTATACCCCCCCTCATTTAGGGTGCATGCAAAAACGGTAGGAGAATGCAGCCCAAAAGAGAGGACCAAATGTTGATCTAAAGTGGATACCTGTAGGGGGTAGGGGATGTGCATGGTAGAAACCAAGGCACATGAAAACAAGAGAAGATAGTAACATGTGTTAGTAGTAAAAGTAGTTAGCACACAAAATAAGATAAGGTAACAAGTAAGTGTGTAGACAAGATAGACCATGAAAAGTGGGTTTCAAACATGGGACATCAATCACAATGTCACAAGACAATCAGGGTCAAAGCGTCCAAAAACATACAATGATCATATAAGACAAAGGGCATATCCTGCAAATAATAACATACAATAGTAAACAAGATCAATCAAAATGTATCACATAGCCATGGTTTATATAGTCCTTTAAGGAAAATATGACACATGAAGCACCCGTTAGCATGTTAAAAAGATAAATAGTATGTCAAAACATGTATATCAATGAAAATTAAGTGGTAGTAAGAAGTAGTAAATGATGACACAATAGAATCTGTATTGTGTGAGAGTAATGAAGGTAGATGCCCCCAGGAGCCTCAGTGGGACTGGTAAAAGGTAAAGTGTCAAGCATCATTGTAGTGTGTAAAAACTTGTAAGATATTTTCTTTCACCTCAAAAAACCAAGTGAACATACATGTGTATATATATAGAAAGATGATGACATACTAAGAATCTGACTATCATGGAAAAAAAAGTGTAACATGTAGTAAAATAAGATAGCAAGAGTAAATGCTACCAAGATATGCAAATTTTGTGGATGAGTGTGATGGTGTGGAATGTAAAACGTGAAGGTGATAGGAGCACCATGCCCCACAATGGATCTGTATGAGATGAGGTTCATTTATAGGAACCCTCAACAATCAAGAATGAACAATAGAACAAGAGTGTGTCATCGAGTAATGTTTTGCATGAGAATAAATGCTAGAAAGATTTATCATGACGTGTTGAGTGTGAAATGTGTAGTGGATGTGAAGTTCATCTCAAAATTAGACCCTCAGCAATCAAGTATGAACTGTGGAACTAGAGTGCGTCATAAGGTAATGACGATACAATGTGTGTATCAAAGGGTGTGAAAGTGTGTAGAAAAGGAAGACATGAAGCACAAAGCATATAGTGTAGTAGTAAATGCTACATACAATCGATAGTGCTATAAGGGGGGTGGGGAGAATGTGAAATGCCCCCCAAGTGTGTGAGGAGAGAATAATTATGTAAAATCATCAAGAAGATCATCAGTGTTAGGGTCGTAACTTATAGGATATAGATTAGAGACTTGGTAGGTGATAGTATGAGGATGATCATAAAGGGAGCCAGTGCGGCGTAAATTATACATGCCCACAAAGTATTCTTCATCAATAAAATGAGGTTGCGAGCAATCATGTGCATACCAATGAGTTAGAGTTTTAGTATAGACAATGAATGAATCATTACAAATAAAGATGTGGCCAAAAGGCATGGGAAATGTGATATCAGTATGATTAGGATCCAGAATGCCACCAATGTAGTCAAGCCAAGATTGTCTAAGTGTAAGTGGAGAGGAATGAGGAGTATGTGTAAAGAATACCAATAAATGGAAGACTCAGAGGCCATAAGAAGCGGTAATAAATACACATCTGTGATACATGCGAGTAGAGTGGGGTGGGGGGATGAGATTGGCAAGTGTCAATCCTAGGTGTCTTAAGCCATCATGTATGCAAATAGTTTCAGATCAAGTAGGGTCAAATGGAATATGAGGCCAATAAGAGTCATATATGAAGAGAGTGCATGTGAAGGGATCAAGGTGCGATGCAGAATGAGTTTGGGGTAATGCAGTAAGTGGTAAGATGTCTAATGTATGGATGGTCCCTTGGAAAGGTATCATGACATTAGTAGAAGGAGGAGGTTTTTTTAATTGATATACACTAGTGCAAATAGAAAAAAAGTATCTTGGAAATAGGATAAATCTATTTCTAGAGGAGTAAAGTTAAGATTGCGCAATGTATCATTGTTAAGTTCTATAATATCAACCTCGTCATCAAAATCATCAGTGCTAACATTATCTTGTTGGATAACATTTTCAAGGATATTAGTAGGGGTGGAGTCATATGTAGGATTAAGAGGAGCCATGATAGGTGTGGTAGTGGTAGCTATAAAGGTAGACATGGTGGGTGATATGAGATTAGTAGTATGTGTAGGGATTGATGGAATGCATGTGGAGGTAGAAGACAAATGCAAAGCACTAGATTGACCCACATCATATTTATTGATATCATGATATGGAATAGGTTGTAGTGGAGGTATGGGCATGGTGGTGAGTAGGTCTATGTGGAAAAACTTGAATGAATTAGGGTCAACAGAAATGGTAGATCATAGCCATCATGTAGGAATTTAACGCACCTATGAACTGTAGAGGGAACAACATGTATAACATGAATCCATGGTCTACTGAGTAAACAATTGAAATGAAACGATGTATCGGAAACAAAAAACATATTAGGAATGATTTCAGGCACAACTTGTAGGGGTAAGGTGATTGTACCCGTGTATGTGCAAGTAGTGGAATCATAGCCATGAATGAGAGTAGACGATTTATTGATTAAATTATAAGAAATTCACATTTTTCTAAGGAGAGATAGAGCACATAAATTGTGGCAGATCCGTTTTTAATGAGTACATGCTTGATACAAACAGAACCAATAGTAGCAGTAATGGGTAAAGGTGCAGGGATATCACTAGCGATAATAGGTGGGATATCTGCATCATTGAAGGATATAACATATGGAAGATTTTTGAGGGATTGAATGAGATGTGTGCAACATGTGAATTATTACTTTCAATGTGTGTGGAGTAAAGGGCGTCCTCTAATGTATAATGACAATTGGGTGCACTGTGTAGGAGATCATAAAGAGAGATTTTGGCTAATGTATTTTTAAGTTGCTCAATGATATCTTAACCTTTATAGGTGGTGCTAGGAACTATAGAAGTAATAGGTAATAAGAAGAGTGCAAGGAGGGGTGACTACATTGATAGTTGGATCAGGTATTGATGTAATGAAGTGAGGAGGGTGTTGAGTACAGACCTACATAAAATCAACAGCAGTGGAAGTCATGTTATAAACCTTGGTTGGAGTATAAGAGGGATAAGAAGATTGGTCTATGAATTTAGAATAAGGGGATAGATTTCGATGCATTCTCAGAAGGTAAGGTTAGAGCAAGCGGGTTCACTAAAAGATTTAATTTAATTTGAATTAAATCTATATTTTAGAGTAGCTACCGTAATATATGATGTATAAATGCTAATATATAGTAAGATGCAAGCAATAAAGCATGTAAAATGTAAAACCCTAAGCAAGAAGGAGAGATAGGAAGACTTGGCTAATTTCTGAGCAAATAGGAAGTGATTTGGGCAGGTAAAATATTGAAATAGGTTGCAAACAACATCATCAATGCTCACTGTAAATTTTGTAACTCAAGAATGGTGTAGGACAGGGGTTCCTTTGGTAGGGCAAAGGCGCCTGGGTGATAATGACCGAATATGGGCATTGATGGCAGTGCAAATGCTCAGGAACTGGTTTCTTTTGTGTTGCAAGGTCTTTGTTGTTGATTCCTATCCATCGCTTGATATTCTCTCCTTGATCGTTGAGGGTACATGTAACCTGCAAAACATAATAATTACCTACACATGTCTATAAACCACATCAAATATAATAAAAAAATGCAAAATGTGGAGTCAAACTGAACCCGACGGTCACCCAAAGAGTGAACTTACGCTGAGCATTGCACTACATCTCAGACATCATGTAGTTCTTGTGTATGTGTTGAAATTGTGCCTTAGGATGCCCTTGTGCAAGTTACAAAGAGACAATCGGCTAGATCTATAAGGTAGCAATGTATAGTATGTGTGGATAAAATAGAATATGATTATCCTCATATGCAGTGTATCCAGAAGTAATGCAACCCTTGTCCCTTGTATGGATGCTATATGGAAGCCTTTGAAGTGTGATTAAGCTAAAATGAAAATAAGAGCCTAATTTGAATGTTATAACAATAGTAAATGAATATCAATTAAGTATAACAATAAATACCCAAGCAACTAAGCAATAAATAATGAAACCCTAATTGCAAAGAAGAGGTAGAATGTCTTAGTTGATTTGTAGTAAAGTATGGACTAGACCGAAGCTCTGACCAACTGAACAAAGAGGAAGAAGTGTCGCATAAAAGCCCTAGAAAATGTAGAACTGGAGGAACGGACTGGACTGGGGAACCTAGAGAGGGATGAGGGCACCCATGGGGGCCCTAGGCCTATTTCTAGGTGCCTAGGTCTACGAAAATGCTCAAAAACCCTCTTCTGAGGTGTCATAAGGTGTTTGCCTTTAATCACCTTTGATCACTCTGAGGTTGCACCAAGATCATCGAGGTTGTTGTAAACCTCCAATGAAGAACGAACCTATAAAACCCTTACATAGACATCAAATCCCAAAAAGAAAGATGTAGAATGAGGGGTTGGAATATCCTCAGCTATAATAATGGTGAACTTACGACTAAGCGCTACACTACATCTCAGACCCAATGTAGTTCTTATGTGTGTGTGTGCGCATGAAAATGCATGTGCATAGCGTGTGCTGTGTGTACGTGTCACACTTGATAACAAACAAGTAATTAGCGTGTAGCATATGGTGCATGTGCGTGCATAGAATAAAATGAACTTACATGTCTAGTAGTGTGTGATGCAAAAAACGTAGCCGTGGGGGTGCATGGGTGATGCGTGTGTGGGTGTGTGTGCAATGTGCAGCATGTGTATGTATGTGTGTGATGCGCATGTAACGTGTGTGCGTGGTGATTGCTAATGCACAGTGTTTGTGTCCCTTATTATGATCACATAACTTTATATTTATATGTATTCCTTTGCTTGAATTTCATAAGTAACCCCGAAAAGGTGTGACCATAACAAAAATGATAAGATGCTAAAACGGATAGAAAGGACCCAAGATAGTGTGAGTAAAGTATAAAGCGGGACAAAGGCACTGCCAAAGGGGACGATGGGGGAACCTGGCAGCTGTGTGTCCTGGTGCTGGGTGCTACATGTCCAGTGATGTGCAAATGTCAAAAGGGTAAAATGGCAGTCTGAGCAAGTAAAAGTGTGAGATGTGAAAGCAAGAAGCATGAAAGTAAAGAAAGGTGGCTAAATACATGGGTGTGCAATTGCGTACTTTTCATACTTATGCAGAATCACATGAATAGTGTAGTATGTAATCTTTGACTAAATAATTACCAATTCAAAGATGCATGATTTTGTGTCTACATTTTACCCTCACTTTATGTTGGTGTGTCCAATATAATATGTCAGAGTAACATAAAGTTGATATATAGGTGTACCTTCGATAGACCATGTAGCTCAATGAGAAACGCATGTCATTGAGGACTAGAAAAAGTCAGTAGAGTGATAAAAGGATGTTGGGAAAGTGTGAAGACATCTTAAAGATGAAAAAGTTGGGTAAAAGGTGATGTAGTTGAAAATGAACCTAGGGCGAGAAATGCATATGTAGATGTGGACAATGTACCTAGTTATTGATGTTGATGCATATTGCATGATGGTATGAGAATATTGATTGTTGACTACCACTTCCCATATAGAAACATACAAAAGAATAGATGATCAAGTAGTCAAAACATGTGTGTGTGTGTGTGTGTGTGTGTGTGTGTGTGTGTGTGTGTGTGTGTGTGTGTGTGTGTGAGTGAAAAGCATGTAAGGAAGTATGTAAAAAAAATTGAAAATGTGAAACTAGGAACATGTGCACGTGATCTGATGATGAGGAAAGAGTGTAGAGAGGATCATGAAAATGATGTGATGATACGAGTTTTTTGGGAGATCTCAACGTTCCAATGAAATGGAAGAAGTGTAGGGAGAAATAGTTTGGTTTCATCATCCAACCTTTAATTGCTTTCTAGAGCTATGTAGAAGAATCACTGCATATGGTGCCACCAAAACATGAAAAGTGCTAAGGACTGATTATGCACTATAAAATCACATTATGTATTGGGTTTCTATAGACTATGAGTGAACTACCAATCGCTGGGTCAATATGCCCCCTTGGTTTCAGGAAATCTAGGTAAGGGTTGATGTGCTAATGGACCCAAGTCTGATTGTAAGCCCTATTGAAATCTGATAAATTGTTAGAAGTACTGGTGTCCAAATGTTGATGTTATAATACTCTGTATGGGGTGACTGATTCACCCAAATAGATGTTACCCACTCGTTTGGGGTACATGTGATGTCCATGAAGGAGAATATGCGCCCAAAAGAGGACAAACTAGTGGAGGTCATACTGAAATTATGCCTTGCAGGAGAGAAGGGAATGTGCTTGGTAGAAACCAGAGGAACATGAAAACAAGTGGCTAGGAGAAACAAGTTGCTAGTGTTAAGAAAAGAGAAAAGTCATGTATGTATAAGAAAGGGTAATGTTAAACTAAGACATAATGTTTAAGCTATAATACAGAAGAAGTAATACATAGTAACTCAAGAAAGTGGGTCGCAAACATGGGACAACACTCACAATATCGACAAGACAATCAAGGATAGTAGATGAACAAGTACAAAAGTGTGCACACAAGACAAAGGGAAAATCCCACATAAAATAGAAATGGCAATACAAAGTAGACAAGACAGTGGTTAAAGAAAATGTAACAGATAAGCATGAAGAAGCAAATAGCCCTACATAACAAATGTTGCACTTGAAGCACACGTTAGCATGATAGAAAGATAAAAAGTATGTCAAATTGTGCATAAGTTGATAAGTGTAAAATGCTAAGTACTGAAATGCAATAATAGCAACCTGTGTGTACGAAAGTATGCCCCCAAGACCTCTATGGTGACTAGTAATAGGAAAATAAAATGTGCCAAACATCCATGCTGCATGTTTATGGATTGTAAAATTGATGGATCACAACTAGAAAGACAAGTGAACATAGTATGTGTGTATGATGAAGATAATGACATACAAGCATATCTATCTAGGCATGTGTAATAAAGTGTAACAGTAACAAGTAAATCCTTAAGAAAAATTAAGGGCAACCATGATATGCAATATGTAATGTGAATGGATGGAATAGGAATGTAGAGTGAATGATAAGGAGCAATGTGTCCCCTAGAGTGATGAAATTGTATGTAGTGGTGAGGTTCATTTATTTATGCCCCCTTAGCAGTCAAGAATGAATTGTAAATGAGAGTGCGTCATTGGGAAATGTTTTGGGAAGCTATGTGTAAAAGATGCTTTGAGAACATCTGTTTGAGAATGAAATTGTGATGAGATGCCTTAGAGAAAAAGTGTTGAGAGATGTGTAGATTAGCCTAAGAAGATATCATGATGTAGAATTGGAAAAATTGCATGCTAGTTTATGACCTAAAGGGATATGATGGCACAACACATAAGGCTTCGAAATGAAGTAGGACCTGAGTTTTGTACCTATACCAATTGTTTGAGTGATGATGTTAATCTACAAGCAAATATGAGTGCATGAGAAAAGATATAAGAAGTCAGCAGACATGGAACCAGTATGCCGTGTGAGTGTGATCAAAGGTCGGTCATATGTAGCATGGGTGAATCACCCTAGTAAGGTTACACTAACATAGTGCAATCAGATTAGAGGGCATGGATAGGTTTAGTGTTATATTTTTTGCACTGATATAACGGTATTGCACATAAGTTGTAGGATGTAAAAAGGGATCCCAGATAATAGAGATGTAGTGATGAGGAAAAGATGATCAAAGTAAGCTTGGGTAATGTGGGAGAATCTTATGGATCAGTGTACTGTAGTTGTGACATTCATGTATGAGGATGACCATCAACCTTTTGTTTGAACGAAAAAAGAGTAGAATGTCATTGGAATCACCAAAGTGATTAAGCTAAAATCCCCATAAAACTTATAGCCATAAAGATATATATGAAGTAAAGCGTTTGAGTACAATATCCATTGAAGGCGACTTGAAATTTTGAAGATGGACCCAAGCAACTAAGTAATAAAGATGATGAGATAATGCCTGCAAATAAAAAGATAATGTGAGATAGAGCCATAGCTAAAGTTGTAGGTAAGTTGAAAATTTGTCGAAGACATGAAGATGATAAGCATAGGGATTGGAAGTTGACTGTAAAATTGAGAAGGCCAATAGATAGTCCATTTGTGATGTAGAATTTCATGGACTAGGGTGCCTAAGAAGGAAATTATGGCACTTGATATGGTTCTGGTCATTGATTTTGGGCATTTCCTCATCTGAGCATATATAGCCCATTTTGAGTTTTGTACCTCCTATAGGCAGGTGTCACAAGAGTTCATACTGAATGATTTCCTTTAATATCCCCAAGGACGATGTTGGTATTTGTTGAGGTCACGTATAAACTTGATAAAGTGAAGAAAGCACCTAGAATGTTACTATTCAAATTAGCATCAAATTGCTAAAGGTGTAATATGAAGGATGAGGGTCTGAGCTTTGTCCTACAGGTTACAGTGTGACAACAATGTATATTTACACTTCTTGAGGTAGCCCTTATTTTCGTTCATCTTGGATGGTATTTGTGCAGAGTATTGTTGATGACATCTTTTGTTGGTATTTGAACTAGTTGTTAGTAGCTATGGTTTAGCATGGTTGTTTATTGTTGACATTGATTGAAGCACATGATTCATATCCCCTCCTTTGAAGTTAGTCTGTGAGAGACGTGCAGTTTCTGGAGAGCTAGATGGTGATATGAGCTATGGATGTATATGGTGAGTTTATACATGGTGGATAGATTCTATTTTGTGAGTCCCTTATTATGATCACATAACTTTATATTTATGCACATGGATTCCTTTGAGCATTTTATTTCATGAACATAGCCCGGATGCCCTTGAGCATGAGTAGGGGATGCTCAAACGGTATTTCCTCTTATTACTATGTTACTCCATTATAGATATGATCAAAGGCATATGGATTGTTATCTTGGACATGCTACTAAGTTGTTTATGCAGTGGTTCCAGATTTGAAAATTGTCAAGTGTTTGGATTCTTTGAGTTATAGTAGGTATTACATGGATTGATTACCCATATGGTTGCATGTAGAACTAATTTGGGTTGTCTAGACCAAAGATCTTATTTTTTGTTAATCGCATATTCTAATTTTACTTATCTTAGGTCAATTGCATTGGTGGTAGTATGGAGACATGGATAAATAATTACCCAATGAACATGATTTGGTATGGTTATGTTTGTGATTGAATCTCAACACTTCAGTTTGGAGTGGGAGCTCTTATACATGTGTTAGTCATGGTATGACTTGATTTACATGAGAGGCTATGGTGTTATGATTCAGTGGGAGCTTGATGTATGTATAGCTCAAGTATCACGATCATCAGTAGTAGCTTTGTGCAAGTATATGGTAAGTCACGGATTTGTTATCTTCTTGCTTTTTAGAAGATGGTTTAATCTTCCTGATTTCATCTATGCATTATTATTGTTGATGTCAACATAACCTATAGTTATATTGAAGAAGCACCAAATATAATAGAGGACCATAATAATTACATAGTACAAGTTCAAAAAACTATCAACAAGAGTGAGATTCTTGGGTTGTGGCAGCTGAAGGACTTCACAACATGCACTCCACATATGAAAAAGAAAATCCTAACATGAGTTTAGACAGTCAACTAATGTAAATCTGGCATAACCAATATTAGTCTACATAGGAAGAACCGGAATCGGTTCAGATATTCCAGCATCCATCAAGCATTCTAAAGCATAGAACCAATACCAAAGTTAAGGAGTAACCCTTCGTGTGTGAGTTCTCCCTAATTTCAGCCTTCAGCACAAAACGACACTGTTTTGTTGGGATGCCAATTCATGGCCTAATTTTGGTAAGCACGTAAGGTTTGGGTGAGCAAACATGACGGTTGATTATAAAGAGTGATGCGGAAATGCAGTAAGGCAGGGCATAGCTAAGGTGAACCTAAGTACTTAGTCTAATTTTGGTACAAGGCTGATTTTTGGACACTAGGGTGTAGAGCACGCATAAGGATAGAGGAAGAATGTTAATTCTCCTTGGTTTAAGATGATGAAGAAGAAAAAGGTTGCATGAGACATAACTTCAATGGAGAGAAGCTAGACAGAAGGAAATATCAGGTACATCTGAATGATGAGAAGGTGGTTATGTCTTCTTTTGTATTTCCTTTGTATTATCTTGTCTAAATGTAATGGCTTGCATAGTATGCAAAACATATAGTCTTTCATCTTGTAGATCCACAGGTTGTTGAGAGATCTTGTATTGTAGATCCACAGGTTATTGTAAGATCTTGTATTGTATATCCATGAGATCATATTATATTGTTGATCCATATGAATCTAGTATTGTAGCTCATTGGAGAGCTTGTGGATACACATAGTATACAAATATTTTAGAGGAGGTTATCTTCTTTTTTGCAGTGGTAGATGCAGTGAGATGGAGGAGAGACTTATTGGTGCACATATATGGTTATACATTGGTAGACCCATGTGAGAGGTCTTGTTTGTAGATTCACATGAGAGCTTGGTTGCACAGTGGGAGATGTAGTAGTTCCTGGTATGTGATATTTAGTGGTGTTTGGAGGCATGATTGTAGTGCACTCATATAGATCCATTTAGAGATCTAGAGGAGAGAAGATACTCTTGGAGAGATGAATTGTAATCTTGTATTGAAGAGTTGGTTTGTACTCTTGTTATATTATATATATGAGATCTCTATCTTTGGTGGATGTAGCCCACATTGGGTGAACCATGGTACATGTTGTGTTATGTGTGTGTACTTTATTTTGATTTGGATTATTCTAGTTTATACTTCCACTGTTGTAGCTTTTGGGGAATTGTTTAGCTTTTGTGTGCATGATTGGGTTTGTTATTGAATCATAACACTATTCCACAGTCCTGAATTCCCAACAAGGATGTTGTAAAGCGTGATGATTTAGCATAAATCATATATCACGATATGAATGAATAAGAAAATAGAAAAAACATATATCATGATATGTGGGAATAAGGTACTAATGAGGAATGTTGCATGATAAAAATATTGAATGATTGAATGTGTGAGTGTGATAAGGTCCATTTGAGATGTGTTGAGTATGAAGCTAAATTACTCATGTTTTAGCATGCAAATAGAACTTGCTGGAAGTTGACAGTAACCAGCATCGGTTAGAGTGTGACCGGCATTGGTCAGGGCAAGTTGGAACCAACGACGGTTGGGCAGAACTAGGCATCGGTTACCTGTGCGATGAGTTTTTAACTAACTCTCGGGATTTATTTCTATTTTGAGCATTGGAATAGATTTAATGAATGTAATTGCATGGCTAAGTGCCCTAAAGTCTTAAACAACTATTTAAAGCATAAATTTAGGGTTTAGAAGATAGGATTGATCATAATTACAAGATAATTATGTGAGAGAGAATTCTTGGTAAAGAATCAAAAAGCTTGAAGGAAGAAAGTATTGAACATCTGAGAAGTGTAGAAGATTGTAAATCTTCATTGTATATTTTGTCAAAGCTTTGGACAATAGATTGGCTTGTTTCTTGGTGGATGTAGCCCACACTGAGTGAACCATGTTAAATCTGGTGTTGATTTATGTATCTTGTTTTGTATAATTCTTCTGGTAGAATAACCACTTTTATTTGCATGTATGCTTAGATCTGATATATTGTTTGTACAACTGGTATTAGAGCTTTGTTTGAGGGTTTTGTGTGTTGACATATTTACTCACATAGGGTTTTCTGATTGAGTGGGAGCTACAACAATGAAAGAAGATAATAAATACAAGGTAGAGAAGTTTGACGACTGAAATTATCAATTATGGAAGATGCAGATTGAGGATTATCTGTATCAGAGAGATTTGTACTTACCGTTGGATGAGAAGTCTAGACCTACGAAGATGATTGATGAAGAATGGAAGATTCTTGATAGAAAGGCTTTGGGATCTATAAGATTGAGCCTGGCAGCATCCGTGGCTTCCAATATTACAGAAGCGGCTTCTACGGTAGACTTAATGAAATCTCTTGCTAATTTATATGAAAAACCTAGTGCTTCAAATAAAATTTATTTGATGAAGAAACTTTTTAGTTCTAAGATGCATGATTTCCGATCTATTGTAAATCAGTTAAAATCAGTTTCAATACCATTTGATGATGAAGTAAAAGCACTTTTATTCTTATGTTCTTTGCCTGATAGTTGGGACAGCTTGGTAATGGTTGTTAGTAATACAACATCTGCTAATAATATTTTGAAGTTTGATGATGCGGTTAGTATAATCTTGAATGAAGAAATTTATAGGAAAAGTACAGAGGAAACATCATCTATAAATGCTTTGAATGTAGAAAGTAGGGGCAGGCAGAAGGAGAGATCCAAGAGTAAGAGTAATGGGAAATCAAATTCAAGGGATAGCAGATCTAAATCTAGAAGTAAGGGAATTACTTGTTGGAAATGTGGAAAGAAAGGAAATGCAAAGAAATATTATTGGTCAAAGAATAAAGAGAACCAACAACCAGACAAAGGTAAAGAGGCAAATCTTGCTGCATCAGAGGTAATGTAAGATGCTCTTATTCTTTCTTTAGATAGTAGAGTTGAATCATGGGTTTTAGATTCAAGAACTTCTTTCGATGCAACCCCTAATAAGGGTTATTTTAGAAATTATGTCCAGGGAAATTTTGGGCATGTCTATTTGGGTGATGATGAACTTTGCAGTATTACTGGTAAAGGGGAAGTTCATCTAAAATTACAGATTGGAAATACATGGGTATTGAAAGATGTGAGGCATGTGCCGAGCCTTAAGAGGAATCTTATTTCTGCAGGGAAACTAAGTGAATCTGGTTGCATGGTTACTTTTATAGGAGACTCTTGGGAAGTCACCAAGGGTGCTTTTTTCGTGGCAAGAGGTAAGAAGGTAGGAACGTTATATTTATCTACCTGTATTAATGATTCTTTTTCTGGATTATCTACTTCAGATTCAAATGCATGCATGTGGCATAATCGGCTGGGTCATATGAGTCAAAAAGGAATGCAGATCTTAAAGGATAAGGGTAAGTTATCAGATTTGAAAGATGTAGATCTTGATTTCTATGAGCATTGTATCTTTGGAAAGTAAAAGAGAGTGAAATTTCTCAAAGTTGGGGCAATTAAGAAGGAGAATAAATTAGAGCTTGTACACTCATATGTGTGGGGACCAGCTCAGGTAGCTTCTCATGGTGGATCCCAGTATTATGTTAGTTTCATTGATGATGCTACAAGAAAGGTATGGGTTTATTGTATTAAACATAAATCTGATATTTTTGAAACTTTTAAAAGATGGAAAGCCCTTGTTGAGAATGAATCAAATTCTAAGTTAAAGTGCCTTAGATCTGACAATGGTGGTGAATATTATAGAAAGGCTTTCAATGATTATTGTTCAGTGAACGGAATACGTAGAGAAAGAACGGTTCTAAGAACACCATAGGAGAATGGTGTTGCAGAGAGAATGAATAAAACAATCATGGAACATGCTAGAAGTATGAGGATAGATTTTGGATTGCCCTTGCAGTTTTGGGGAGAAGCAGTTGATACAGTAGTTTATTTGATTAACCATGGCCCTTCAATTTCACTAGATGGAGGAATACCAGAGGAAGCATGGACTGGAAAAGAGGTAGATCTTTCTTTTCTTAAAGTTTTTGGTTTAGAAGCTTTTGTGCATGTTGATAGAGAAAATAGAAAAAAGTTGGATGCAAAATCCAAGAGGTGCACTTTCATTGGTTATGGATCTAGTGATTTCGGTTTTCATTTTTGGGATTTAGAGAATTCTAAAATTGTTAAGAGTCGTGATGTTGAATGGAATGAAAAGAGAATGTACAGGGATCAAATTTTGGTACACAAGGATGAGAAAATTGAGAAGTTTATTGATGAAAATGAACTCTCGAGTTTTAAAGAAACACCTTCAGAAATACACAGTAACCGTGGTCGGTTAGGCACTGACCGACATCGGTCAAGCCCTGACTGGCATTAGTCAGATGAACCATCGACGGTTACAGAGGATCAAAACCGGCATCGGTTAGCCAAACCGATGTCGGTTAGAGGTGATCGGCGTCGGTCACTGTTAGAAGTTGATACTAATGTCCAGGAGGTCCAGATTGAGCCTCCGGTACCCCAAACTCCTGTGAGAAGGTCACAAAGGGTAAGTAAACTTCCAGAAAGATTTTGACCTTCTCTATTTTATGTATTATTGATTGATAATGGTGAATCGGAAAGCTTTGAAGAAGTATTGCAGGATAAAACTCATGTTCAGTGGGAGCATGACATGGATGAGGAGATAAACTCTTTAGAACAGAACCAGACTTGGGATTTGGTTAAATTACGAGCAGGAAAGAGAACATTGTAGAACAAGTGGGTTTACAGAATTAAGGAAGAAGAGGGTGGACAGAAAAGGTACAAGTCAAGGCTTGTAGTAAAGGGATTTACACAAAAGGTAGGTATTGACTTTAGTGAAATATTTTCTCCTGTTGTTAAGATGACTTCTATTCGTACTGTATTGAGTTTAGCTGCAGTAGAAGATTTGCATTTAGAGCAACTAGATGTGAAGACGACTTTCCTTCATGGTGATTTGGATGAAGAGATTTATATGCAGCAGCCGCTTGGGTATGAAGTCAAGGGTAAGGAGAAATTAGTGTGCAGGTTGAGAAAGAGATTATATGGGCTCAAGAAAGTTCCAAGGAAATGGTACATGAGGTTTGATAGTTTTATGCATGAGCATGGTTATTTGAGATGTGAATCTGACCATTGTGTTTATTTCAAGAAGCTTGAAAATGGGAGCTATATTATTTTGTTACTATATGTGGATGATATGCTTATTGAAGGATCTAGTATGCAGGACATTGGTGAGCTTAAGGGAAAGCTAGCTCACACATTTGCAATGAAGGATTTGGGAGCTGCAAGGAGAATCCTTGGAATGCAAATACACAGAGACAGGAAAAATAAGAAACTATATTTGTCTTAGGAGGATTATATCTACAAGCTGTTAGAAAGGTTTAATATGTAGAATGCAAAACCTGTTAGCACACCTATGGCTGGACACTTCAAATTGAGTAAAGATCAGTGTCCTTCATCACAAGAGAAGGTCAAATACATGACATGAGTGCCATATGCTTCAGCAGTTGGAGGTCTCATGTATGCTATGGTTTGTACAAGACTAGACATTACATAGGCAGTGGGAGTTATGAGTAGATATATGGCTAATCCAAGTAAAGAGCACTGGAAATCAGTCCAATGGATACTCAGGTATATGAGAGGGACTTCTAGCATGTAGTTATGCTATGGAGGTTTAGATATTTCATTATGTGGCTATGTTGATTCGGATATGGCTGGAGATCTGGATGGTAGGAGGAGCACTACTGGGTATATTTTCACAGTAGGAGGGACGGCAATTAGCTAGATTTCAAGATTGCAGAAGGTTGTGGCTTTGTCTACTACAGAGGCAGAGTATGTTGCAGCTACAGAGGCTAGCAAGGAGATGATATGGATGAGTAGGTTCATGGAGGAGTTGGGAAAGGAGCAGGATGATTACAAGTTGTTCAGTGACAGTCAGAGTGCAATCCATTTGGCAAAGAACTCAACGTTTCATTCCAGAACGAAACACATTTAGTTGAGGTATCACTTCATACGACAGGTATTAGAGGATGGACAGTTGAATCTGGAAAAGATTCATACAAGCAAGAACCCTGCGGATATGCTAACAAAGCCATTAGCAAAGGAGAAGTTGGAGCTACACTCCACTTCTGTTGGTCTTCAAGTTTGAGGCTCGAGGAGGAAGAAACAAAGCTAAGGATGATCCAAGAATGGAACTGTACATGTATAGTGTGTAGTAATTAATCTCTGAGTGGGATATTGTTGAGTATGGAGCTAAATTACTCATGTTTTAGCATGTAAATAGAACTTGTTGGAATTTGACAGTAACCGGCATCAGTTAGAGTGTGACCGACATCGGTCAGGGCATGTTGGAACCGTCAACGGTTGGGTAAAACCCGCATCGGTTACCTATGCGACGAGTTTTTAATTAACTCTTAGGATTTATTTCTATTTTGAGCATTGGAATAGATTTAATGAATGTAATTACATGGTTAAGTGCCCTAAAGTCTTAAACGGCTCTTTAAAGCATAAAGCTAGGGTTTAGAAGATAGGATTGATCATAATTACAAGATAATTATGTGAGAGAGAATTCTTGGTAAAGAATCAAAAAGCTTGAAGGAAGAAATTACTGAACATCTGAGAAGTGTAGAAGATTGTAAATCTTCATTGTATATCTTGTCAAAGCTTTGGATAATAGATTGGCTTGTTTCTTGGTGGACGTAGCCCACACTGGGTGAACCACGTTAAATTTGGTGTTGATTTATGTATCTTGTTTTGTATAATTCTTCTGGTAGAATATCCGTTTTTATTTGCATGTATGCTTAGATCTGATATATTATCTGTACAAACGATGTGCTAACCCCAACAAGATGTAGACCCTAAACAGTCGAGTATGGACCGTGGAACTAGAGTGCATCGTGGGGTAGTGAGTGTAGTGCGTAGAAGTAGACGTGGTGATGAGAAAATATCATAGGTGCGTGACGTGTAAAGCGTGTAATGTGTAATGTGGAAATGCTATAAAGATGTGTGTTGAATGTGTCAAATGTCATGATGTATAATGTAAAGATGTATAGATTGTGGGAGTGTGGGGAGTGCATGGTGCGTATGATGCATAGTGTATATAAGAAGGTAATGGTGAAGTTGTGTATAGTGTGTAACACAAAGTGCGTATGATGTACAAAAGAATATATAAATAGAATATGTATCGAGCGCACAATATATATGATGTGTAGGAAGAAGGTGATGTTGTAATGGGTATAAAGCGTAGAGCGCGTAAGATGTATAATAGATGTAAGAAGAAGATATTGCAGATGTGTAGGATGTACAATGTGTAGAAGAATGTGTTGGAAATGTGAGGTGTGCGGTATGCAATGTATGATATGTAATATACAATGTGTAGTGTATACGGTGCAGTGTGTGAGGTTCATGTGTATAATATGCCCTCAACATCCAAGTGTGAACTAAAGCACGAGAGTGCGTCATCGGGAAGTGATGACACGATTATGTGTCAAGGTACAAATGTTGTAAATTAATGTCTAAGTGTGATGTGATGAAGATGTAATACGCCGCATGTTGATGTTAGAGGGGGGGGAAATAAATGTGATGTCCCCCAGTGTGTGAAGGAGGAGAATGATCAAGTAGAGTCATTGAAAAGATAATCATTGTCATAGTAAAAGCCAATAGGTGTTGGATCTGAAACTTGATAAGTAATAGTGTTAGGTTGGTCACGTAAAGCACCGTTTAAGCTTAATTTGTACATGTTCATAACATATTCTTCATCAATGAATGGAGATAGTGGATAACCTTGTGTGTACCAACGAGTGAGGTTTTGTGAATAATCAAGGAATGAGTCATTACAAATGAAGACAACCAAATGGCATGGGAAATGTTATATCAGTGTGATCAAGATCTAACGTTCCCCCAATGTAATCAAGCTAAGACCATCCCAGTGTGAGTGGAGAAGTGCGGGGAGCACACACAAGAAATACTGAGATAAAAGAATCGAAGACCATAAACAACAATGATGTGAACAAACCCATGGTAGAGATGATGATCATAAGGTGGAGGAAATATGTCATCAACTATAAAGCCTAGTTGAGTCAAGCTGTCATGTGTGTATACCGATTTAGATAAAGTAGGATTGAATGGAATATGTTCCTAGTATGAGTCATTCATGAAAAGTGTACATGTAAGTGGTGGGTGTGCTAAAGAAGGTGGCTCATATGAAGGTGCATGGATGGATCAATGTTTATAGACTGGACAAGCCCACAATAAAGAATCAGAGTAGTAGTAGTAGTAGTAGCAGCTGGAGGCCATGGCATAGATGAGACAATATCTATCATGTAAATAACACCTTTAAGCAGTGGCAAATGAGGTGGCATATCCATAGGTTGGGGTTCACTAGTAATATCAGTTCTTGGAGTAGGAAGTGTAGTATTAGGATCATGGTCGCAATATTTGAATGGACGACAATACAGAAAAAGAGTATACTTAATGCCCTCATGTATGGATTCAACACAGTGATGCACGATAGAGGGAACCACTTGTACGGCATGAAGCCATGGCCTACCAAGTAAAAAGTTGTATGAAATGGCGAAGTCAATGACAAAGAAGATGATTTTAAGATTTTTTGGTCCAACGGTGATAGGTAAAGTAATTCGACCTAAGCATGGAAAAACAGAGCCATCATATGAATGAAGAGAAAGCGAGAATTGGTTTACATTAGCAGCAAAAAGACCAAGCTTTTTGAGGAATGACATAGTACAAAGATTAAGTTAAGATCCATTATCAATTAAATTACGCTTCATACCCGCATTGTAAATGTGAATCATGATATGCAAAGGTGGTTCATTGTCAAAGATAGTAAGATCACCATTAGGATTAGACGAGAAAGCAATATGCTTAGAAAACACAACTACAAATGTTTGATACACTGAATCAGGATGCATATTAGCAAGAATGCGAGTGATAGCTAAGATATTTATGACTCTTTCTCTTAATTCAGAATTAATAAGAAGGAAGTAATTAACGGAGATACTCATGATGATAAGACTCTAGAAAGATGAGCAATAAAGATCCTAGAAGCGCGTAGATTGGGTTCACCAAAATGATTAAGCTAAAATGTAAATAAGAGCCTAATTTGAATGCTATAACAATAATAAATGAATAACAATTAAGTACAACAATAAATACCAAAACAACTAAGCAATAAATAATGAAACCCTAATTGCAAAGAAGATGTAGAATGACTTAGTTGATTCACAGTAAAGTATGGACTGGACTGAAGCTCTGATCGGATGAACAGAGAGGAAGAAGTGCACACAAAAGCCATGGAAAATGTAAAACTGAAGGAACAAACTAGACTGGGGCCCTTGGAGAGGGACAGGGGCGCCCGTGGGTGGCGTAGGTCTATTTTTGGGCGTCTGGGTTTGCAGAAATGCTCAGAAAACCTCCTCTGAGGTGTTCTCCTTTAGTCAGCTTTAATTTCTCTAAGGTCACACCAAGATCGTCGAGGTCACTGTAAACCTGTAATCAAGAATGAACCTACAAAACCCTCACATAGACATCAAATCCCAAAAAAGAAAGATGCAGAATGAGAGTTTAAACTGTCCTCAACTGTCACAATGGAAAACTTACAACTGAGCATTGTACTGCATCTCAAACTCAATGTAGTTATGTGTGTGTGGAAATTGTGCCCTAGGTTGCCCTTGTACGTGTCACACTTGATAGCGAACAAGTAACTAGATGTAGAATTTAATAAATGTGTGCACGGAATAGACTGAACTTCCCTCCTATGAAGTGTGATGCAGAAAACCAACCCTTGTGTCCCTTGTGATGGTGTTAGATAGATGTAATAGAGATCTTAGATGCCTTGATGGATGCAACCTTAGGTGGTGATAGCTAATGCTTAGTGTTTAGTCCCTTATTACGATCACATATTCCTTTGCTTGAATTTCGTAATTAACCCCGAAAAGGCCAACTACCAAAAAGATAAGATGCTCAAATGGCTAGAAAGGACCCAAAAAGTGTGAGTAAAGTACAAAGGGGACAAGGGCGCCCATAGGGGGCAAGGGCACTTGGTGCTGACGCCCTGACTGGGCTTTGAGAGTAAAAAGGCAGACTGAGCAAATAAAGGTGCGAGACTGAAAGCAACAACATAAAGCAAAGAAAGGTGGCCAAAGACATGGGTTAATTAGTACTTTTCTTACTTAGGATCACATGAATAGTAATATGTAATCAGGACTAGATAATTACCCAAAGTGCGTGATTTTGTGTCTACAAAATTCTTTAGTGCATTTGGATGCAAGCTTAAGTGGTGATAGTAATGATTAGTGCTTGGTCCTTATTTTTGAGAAATAACTAAGTGTGTGTGTGTGTCTATATATATATATATGATTCCCTTGTTTGAATTTTGTAACTAAAAACTGGAAGGGCAACCCATAAGTGAAAAATATATCCAAAAGACAAAAGAGACCCAAAAAGAGCAAGTAAAGGTAAGAAAGGATCAGGAGCGCATGTGCGCTAATGTCCTAACTGTGCTCCAGTGTTTGCAACCATAAAAGATAAATTAGTCAGGTTCTGTCAGGGTTGTAGGGTGTGTAAGACCAAAGAGAAAGCAAGAAACAAAGAAAATAGGCCAAAGATAGTTGTCAACCACTAATTTTCTTGCTTAGGAATCATATATACATTAGTATGTGTTTCAAACCTATAAATGTACCCAAGTACATGATTTTGTGTTTGCATGGGCCTACTAAGGTTGGTTTTAAGCGTGTTTAGGATGGATTCCTCAAGACACCTAAAGGTATGTGAGGTCCGTATCCGTGTTGGTGTCGGTACGAGGCACGATATTGGGGCCTACCCTGTCACTTCACGGTCCCACAATGATAAGGGTGTTAGGTGTTTAGCCAATATACTGCCCACCAATTATTTATACTTAGCCAGAACACCAAGTTGGCTCCCCCTAGTGATGAAATCCAAGTAGTTAGACTTGGGAGGGGATGTTTAGTAAGCAAGTTTGATTATATGTGGTTTGGTAGTGCATGGGGGAAAATGATGAATGTAGATTTTAAACCCTACTTATACTATATGATCACAAAGGGATGAAAATGCATCTTCTTGGGTGCTTTCTCTTATCAATGCACTTTCATCATTTTATTTCATTACACACTACTGAGATCTTCTTCCCCTGAAATATAACCCTTTTTGGTTTTATTCAGTGGTAAGTTGGAAGTTTCCTTACAATTTCATCTTGTTTATTTAGCTCATATATCTACCAACAAAGTTTTCTTTGTCTAAAATAAAGTTGGTGTAGGAATTCCTCACCAATAAGTCGGAGGTAGACATTATTAATACATTAGTTTACTATCTTGATAAGAAGAAGCTTTATTTTTCATTTTAATAATCTTCTCAGTCAGAAGAAATTATAAAAGCTTCTATTTTTTCTCGCACTTGCCTAGAGCAAAGAGCGACTCTACCTTATCACTTCTACATTTCTAGTTTGATTCATCTTTTTATTTATTTTTATATTTGATTTGCTAGTTGTTTAAAACATATACAAAGCCAAAAAATAGTCAAGCTTTGTTTGTTTAATCCAGCACATTATTCATGAAAATATAAAAAGGAAGTAAAGTATATTTATTTATTTTATTAGCTATAGGAAAATAATTATTTTAATGAAAATAGGTGATTTAAATACTTTGAGATAAATAATTATATTTATATATTAATTAGGTATATTTCCTTTGTTAATAGTGAATAGATAAATACCCTATGACCATCCCTGGTTAAGATCAACCACACAGAGCAAGGTTATTCCTGAGAATAATAACCCCACAATAATTGACCCGATCTAAAGGAACATTAACCAAGAGTTGAAGGTGTTGGTCTCTTGATCCGCCCTCTCCCACACCTCAGTGAATCAATTCACAACATTGAATAAACACTTTGAAAGAGAGTATATCACCAAACCCATCATGTTTTCAAAACAACCATGGTTTGATTGTCTCCCATGCTTTCTAAAGTATGCTGATCATATTTGTTTATGCCCATTCCGAGATTTTAAAGCATTTGTTTTGATTTTACACCAAAGTTCATTTGGCTTGGACATGGATTCATGACTTCTTATAACTTTTTTGGTTGGAACCTTCAATCGACAAGACATTTTTCTTGGGGATTGATCGATGTTACTTATAAGCTACACATAGATTTGGCATACTTTTCGAGTGGGAATTATCTTTTTTATATAGAAAGAAACACATTCAAGTATTTTTGCTAATTCTAGGTGTGAATACTTTGTATCCAAGATACATCACAATTATGGTTATTTCCAACATATTTTTATGCAAATTCAAGTGTAGGCTAATAAAGTGCCTCTAGAGGTTACCCATCTCTAAACCTTACTAGATCATTGAGGTAATGCCCCCTCCATAGTTACTCAAATGTAGGAATAACGAGGTAGGGTCATAAAAGGATTCACTCATGTATTTGTGGTGATTGGTTTCCACCTCAAGGTACTCTCCTACAAAAATGCAACGAGGCTAGTCTCTACCTTGAATGTGCTCACCCTTTGCCTATCTAGCGAGGTGTGTAGGTTTCTCCTCTTTGCCTTGACAAACTTTTGTAGTTAGTTCTCATAATTTTGCTCCCTAAAAACATTTTAGAAGACATTTAACCACTTGTTGAAAAAAAAATGGAGAATTCTTTACCAAATGACAAGAACCTACCGAATATTGGCTAGGACAAATCATATGATTGAGAACTTCCTCTTATCTTTGGGCTTTATGATATGTCGACTTAATTTATAATTTTATAATGCTTTGGTAATTTAACAATAAGTCATGTTGATTGCTTTTATTTTTGTTTAGTAAATTATTTTTTAGACTTTGTGGCATGTATTTTTATATATATGTATATATATATGTATACATATATATATATATATATATATATATATATATATATGTATACATATATATATACATATATATATATATGTATATATATATATACATATATACATATATATATATATATATACATATATATACCACCACCATTTTTAATAAATGTATATATATATACATAGACATTCTGTAATATATATATATATATATATATATATATATATATATATATATATATAAAACTCTATTTCAATCAAAAATTAATAATTGTTAAACATTATTTAAATAATTAGGCCGAAGGCGTTCCCCCAATGGGAAAGGCCCTTCCTGTCATTTCTGCAACCAAGCTAATTTTGACGGTTGTTTTGATGTTTTTTATTGATCAATTACATTTGACGGGCTTTTTGACAGGGTGTTTGATGTTTTAGCTTTTTCGCTGGTTTTAGCAGTTTTGAATTAAATCATAATCAGTAAAGGAAAACTTTATCAGAGATATCTACTGAAAAGATTGTTTACCTTGCCCCAAAGACCGGGCTATTTGCTGTGCATTCTTTCTCGGCCTTCATGATTTGTTGAATCTCCAAGGGACTAAGCAGGCGACTCAAGATTCTGGAGCATTTACCCAAGCTAGGTCGTCTAGACTCATCCCCTAGGTAGGTTGGCCAATGCAACCTACACATTTGCGCCCTTCAGACATTGAACCCATGATTGCCTTGAGGACACAATTACGGCAATATTTAGCATTACAAACTAGGCATGTTTCTTTCTCCTTCACTCGATTCCCTTCCCCGCACTTATAACACAATCCTTTCTTCCCTTGTAACTCGACAATTCTGTCATTATTTCCTGGTATGTCTATAAAAAATTTGTTTGAAGTAATAGGCACCATAGGGTTGTCTAAAGAATTCAGAAGGGCTGAACTAGTATCCTCCAAATCCCTTTCTTCAGTATCCCCAAATCTTACTGTTCCTGCTTTCTTTGTATCCCTGTGAACTGAGATTACCAAAGTTGAACCATGAAATGAAGCAGGAAAAAATTCATCTGAATCAGATGAAAAGGCCTGAGTGGACACTGTTGTAGGTGAAGAGCTTCCCACTGTTCTTGATTATGATCTTGCTTTGGAGTTTGGAAAGTTCCCCAATGAAGTAACATGTGTCATTGGGGTGTCTGAAGAATTGAAATGGCCTGAATAAATATCCTCAATCCCCTTTCTTCAGTATTCCCAAATTGTACTGTTCCTCCTGTCTTTATATCCATGTCAACCGTGTTAACTGATTCATGAGGTGAACTGTGAAATTATACCATGGCTGGTTCAATGTTGAGTATCAAAGTAAACAAGGTGAAGATGAACCAGGCAAAATTACACTAGACCTGGAATAAAACAGTTGGAATAAAACCAAATTAAGTTTTTGTAAAACCATATTGGACTGCAACTCAACATGGAAATCAGAACAGGAAACCCGGCTTAACATATTTTAATACAGCAGTTCAACAGTGATTATTCTTTCAATCAGGTGTAATTTGAAGAGCCACCTGGATTGGATAAGGGTGACAATGGATCATATCACTTTGCATTCAAGTACCCATTGCATCTTTAGGTCCTGTTTACCCTTAGAAGCATGATATTTTGAAAGGAAAATTAATAATTATGACAACTAATAATAGAGATTTTCACATGCTCTTTGATTTTTTTGTCTCATATAATTACTCGTGCGTGTGAATTACAACTCTACACAACAATTTATGAAGATTAATGAATAACAAATGATCACTCAAATATAAAAAAATCTAGAAAGAATCCTTACGTAATTATAGCTAGAAGCCCCAAACACAACGTCTCGAGGCCACCATCAACCTCTCTGTCAACCGTTGCTGTCCCTTTTTCCTTATCCAAAGCCACCTGAGACACTTGAAAATAGTGTTAAAGGTGAATTTAAAAGTAAATTGCATCTTGTATTGATGCACCGTATTCTTAACTGAAACAAAGACTAACACAAGAATCAGAAACTTCTAACATATTTTTTGCCCTCTCAAACTGTTGTCAGTTTCTGGAAAAAATGTATTTACTTATTCAATATTTCAAAAAAGTGAAACAGGCTACCCCTAGGAAACAAGCTTTGACAAATTGAAAAAAAAAATTGAACCAGGAACAGAATGGACTTTCAGTATGATCGTGAGCTAGCTCAATGAATCCTCTAGATAAAATTTACAAACATTTTCATTGCTCCTTCTAAACATGTTCAACATTCTTGGTTGTCATCAACACTCTTAAAAGCTAGGGCATTTTCATGTAACAATTAGAGAGATACCAAGTTGATCAGAAATGTCGAATATTGGCACCCTTTTCTAATAGTTAAAATATTGAGAAAGAAGGGCATTGGGACTAGAAAATGCAAACCTTTGATGCAAATGTTCCTTGTGGCCATCTTAGAAGAGCAGCTACCATTTGGCCAGTTTGATTGAAATCATCATCAATAGCCTGCCAAAAAAATGACATTATTGGCCAAAGTACACTTTAGTGACACTATAATTTATCGTAGTTTTTAAGCAATACAATCTTCAACATAAAGCACCATGCATGTCGTATGCCATTCACATGCCAACTTCAATTGAGTAAACTGTTATGAACACCAAATTTAATGGTAATCTCTCCTGACTGGCTTACCATGAATAAGCAAGAGGATATCCAAGGGAAGGAAGTTGCTTAAAATTTTGACCCTATTGTGGCAAAATGGTTTCCGTGGGCAGGAGTTACCAAGTTAGATGTTGGTATAGAGATAGAAGAGATGTGTATGCTACAATATATGGTACCCAGGGAGTAATCCTATGGCTTGAGGACAGTAGAATGGTTATAGATGGATAACTAAGATTGCTTAGCTTTTAGAATAAGATGGTTGCTCTAAAGCAAGACATGACTATCTCTAACTCTTCTCCTTAATGAAATCACAAATTGTAGGTTGCAAGTCACATTATAGAAGTGAAAATTGTGAATTGAAATGAGGGAGGGGATTTTGTGATTGTGTTGTTATTGGTGTCACAACTTATAGATTTGACATTCAATTGTACTTTGAAAGGATAAACAGATCTTAGGAACATATAGTAGCAAGGATGTAGTTAAGTGTAACATATAGTATTGGTGGTAAGGTTATTTTAGGTGCAAATAGAAAGTATGAAATGTAACTTAAATGCTATGATTTCTTGATCAAAAGCTTAAAACACAGTTTAGTGCTTTCTTAATGTTTAGTACTTGTAATTATAAAGCAACTCTGAATGGAACTGTTATATTCGGATGGTATGTGAGAATTACTTAAATATTTACAAGCACTTGATTACAAGTACTTAATTTCTCTTTTTATTGTTTATGACAATTGTTTAACTTCTTTTTTAGCTTTTTTGCAGGATAAGGTGCAACATCTAACTGGGAAACAATCTGATATTTTTTATTCTCTTTCTCTTGCGGTAAAGAAAATAGTGTTGTCTCTAAACGAACTTCAGGTGGGTTTCAATATTGATTGAAGTATTTACTCATTTGTTCTGTTTATTGTATGTTATGGACTAAAAAATTATTATAGACTACTTTCATTTTATTTAATTTTGATTGTTTCATTTATATTTATAGTTGGCTCTAATCCTTTTTCTGAAGTGACATGTGGGGACATGTGCCTTCGTCAATGACAGGATTTGTTATTTGTCAAGGGGTTCGTTCCCCAATGAGGTTATTTTGAAGCGTCTCAAGTTAGACGTCAGACTGATCAACGACAAGGATTTTAAAGTTACCCGTCATAAATATGAATATCTTCTTGGACTAACACACTTCTTTTCCCTCTCCAGTTTAATATGATGTAGACTAGAAACACAATTCCCCTCCCTACAACGGGCCTGACAATAATTACGCCTCGCTTGCAAAGGGAGGAAGATTTTAAACATCTTCAATGTGTTGTTAATGTTTTGCATTGCAGGAAACCGAAACCATCTAAAACAGTGATAGCCGAGATGATCAGAGATCGCCTCCACCTATTGCCAACATCCCCAAATTTTCTCTCCAAATTCCGAACAATTGGAGCACATTCATGAGGCTTCTGCTTGGTTTACAATTCTAATGAAGATGCATTGAAATATAAACCATCCCACGAACTGAGGAAAATGGGAATAACAATCAAGGCATATGCAACTACACAAAAATATAAGAAATGCGCAAAAAACAATTACACAAGCAAAAAGAAAGAAATTTGA
Source organism: Taxus chinensis (assembly GCA_019776745.2). Lineage (NCBI taxonomy): Eukaryota > Viridiplantae > Streptophyta > Pinopsida > Cupressales > Taxaceae > Taxus > Taxus chinensis. The sequence continues at coordinate 162,318,281 of CM034156.1, forward strand.
TTTAAAAAAATATATTGTATTGGTTTATTTATAAGTGTTTTTCAAACAATCTGTAACTCGTTTCAAATAATTCCAAAGTGGCAATGTCGTTCAAGGGGTATCAAATGGATTCATGTTTAGTGAAAATAAAATTGCAGGCCACAAACACCCATTCAAGGGGTTATAAATGTATTCTTGTGTTTGTATTTATTAAATTGCCCACAAAAGGCTACCATTCATGATATAAAATCTGCAAATGTACAAAGGTCTTCATGTATACATGTTTAGTTCAGATCTCATGATATAAGATTTGCATATGTATATATACGAATTTGTAATAAATTTAAATAGACACATAGAACATTTCAATTAATCGCTACACTACCACTATCAATCGCACCCCTTATCAACATGTTAACGATTGTAAAAAATAAAATTCAACCACACAACCAAACAACCGATGCAACACTAACACAATTTTCTTGAAATAATTACAAACCACATCAACTACAAAAGTAATTAACTATCCAAAACGGTATCAAATGCATTTATGTTTAATGCAAAAAAATGGCCCACAAAACGCTACCACACATGATATTAAATCTACACATGTATGGAAGTCTTCATGTATTCATGTTTAGTTCAAATAAACAACTCCGTAAACTGCTACCACTCATGATATAAGATTAGAAAATGTATATGTACAAATTTGTAACAAGTTAGAAATATACAAATATAACATTTAAATGAAGTGGTTCATCTATATTTCTACACTTACAAAATCAATCACACCCCTTATCAACATCAATTACAAAAGTAAGAACTATCCCTCTAAAACAAATAACAAATATATTGTTCGGTGTTCACATTGCATTCATGTGATTGCTAGTAGTATTAAAGACAAGCCTATAAGGCACAAGTCTTATGAAAGAAGTTACATCACACATTTCTAGTGAGTAAGCAAGCCCAATGAAAAATAAAACTCATAAAATTTTATAAATTTTTCTGTAACAAAATTACTTTAAAATTAGTGTCCACTTTTACAAACACTCCAATTACTCAAAAAAATTCAGGAGCCCCTCACAAGGGACCAATGCAGAAGGCAATAATATTAATTCAACAACCCTGAAAACAGATAGAGCTAGTTCACATGTCGTTTTTACGGTGCCCATGAGAGCTATTATGTCCGAAACTAAAACCTGTCTTCCAGATTTGTGAATACAATTTCATAAAAAAATGAATGAAGAAATGAACAGGAGGATGGAGGAGGTGAATGCATTGGCTCAACAGCATCAGCCTCATCATCATCAACAACCACCACCTCCTCCTCAGCAGCAGCAGCAGCAACAACAACAGATGTTGCTGCAACATCAGCACCAGCAGCAGCAGTTTCTTCTAATGCAGCAACAATACCAACAACACCAACAACACCAGCAGTCCCTTACCAGATTTTCTTCAAATCCTAACATGGCAAACCATGATTCACATCAAATCCAGCCCCGGAACCCCATTATGCACCACAATCATCTGCTTCAACAGCAACAGCAACAGCAACACCAGCAGCAGCAGCATCAACAGCAGCAACAGCAGCAGCAGCAACAGCAACACCACCAGCAGCAACAGCAGAAGTCAAATATGAGGCCGGGATACCAAGCAGAATTGGAGATGGCCCAGCGTGATGCATGGAAAGTCTGCAACCCTGACATCAAGCGCCCATTTTCCTCTCTCGAAGATGCGTGTGAAAGGTTAGTTATTTCTATTTCTCTTCTTACTTTCTTTGTTTTTATTCTGCTTCAGATTGTGGGTTCTTGGTTTTCCGATTGATGTGCAAGGGATTCTTTGTTAACTTGTAAAATGCAATTTTCTCTCTTTCTTTTTGATTGGTATATCTTGGGTGAGGCTATACAGTCTGGGGGTAAGCATATACCACTTTCCTTGGCCCCCTTATTCTCGTTGGGGATTTGAACCTAGGTCACGCTCTTATTATGAATGGGTCTCATCACCAGTGCATGATAACCTCTTGGAGTGTTTGTTAATTTAGTTTTCCCCAAATTGCAGAGCTGAAGTTATGTACTTTTTTTCTGCATAAGAAGTTATGTTTCGAAGTGGGTTTGGTGGATGGTTGTTATAATCGATCCCGCAATTAATTGGCCTTGATTGGGGAATTGGAATTTTTACGAACCAGGTAACTGAAACGAGGTTTACATGTTACCTTTTGGTTGTAAACTAATGCTAAGGGGCTAAGATTCCATTATATCTCTGGGCCAATTTCTATCATTTACTGAACTGCAATCTTTGCATTGCCATGCCCTATTGTCAAAATTGAACTTTTTTTGCTCTTTGAAAAAGGCCTCACCTTCAACTAATCCTGCCCCAGTCTCGTACTTTACTGCCACAAGAGTTAACCTGAGACCCAATCAAGTAGAAATGGGAAGGAAACGTCCTTTTAAGGCTCATGATGTGCAGAAGGAAAACCCTATTGTTGGCTGTGCAGAGGTAAAACAATTGGAATTTTACTATATGCTGGGCTAGGTTTATTTACCCCAAAATCATTTGGGTGATTCCTCCTCATGTTAGGCATATTCTGTGGCTCATTAGGATCACCTATCCTTTGCTGGCTGGTGTGTACTCTCTTGCTGGAAAAATCTTGGTCTTTGTAGTACGTGTGGGCTAGTTTTGATCCCCGAGCCTCACCAGTTTAAATTCATAACCAACAGGCCTATATTTTGGTATTAAATTGCCATTACTTTTTCTTTTAACAAATTTATATTTGGACCTTTATAATGTTTTTCCTGTAATGGTTTTTTTCTTTTTTGTCTACAAAGTACAAACCAAGTACAGTAGTCAACCTCCAAGTGATATCAATGACCCCCCAAGTTTTAATCAATTTGACTGGGAAAAAAGGATGAAAACAAAAGGGTGCCTTGAGTTGAAAGTACATCACTGGATTGAGGATTAGAAAGTTCAAAAGTATATGGGCTCATTATTAGCTTTTAGAGCTTTGTGGAATGTTGGAGCCTAGCATTCTGCAGCACTTGATCCCTTGTGGCCCATGGGCTGTGTAACAGCCAAACCAATTCCACCAATGGACCACAGGCAAGCGAAACAGGTTATTTGCAACTTCAAAATAATTTTAATTTTTATTAATCTTCTCTTTCTAACTTGGGCTTGCCGAGGCTACAAATGCCGGATGCACTAGTAAGCATGACACAGTGCAAAACTTTTTCCTACTTTAGTTAGGCCTCCACACAAGCACTCCCCAGTATGATGATACATATCCATCATTCTCAAGAAATATAGAATATACCTAATGTGGAAGAACATTCTCTGCTGTTTTATTTATTATATTTGTTCCATGGTTAATGTTAATGGTGGGTGGCTGTGACCAATTAGTAGTGTTGTGAGAAGGGCACATTGGTCACAGAAAAAAAGCAAGTACATATTCAGAAGTTTTCTGCACTTTTTTTCTTTCAGCCGAATAGCCACTGGACCACTAGCACAAATTGGTAGGCCCCGTTGCTCATTATTGATCACTGGTGTATATCTCTGGCTTTGGTTGACTGATGCAATGGTTCAAAACACATTCATATCTTTTAAAATTCAACTCATATGTGTACAAAAAAATTATTCCAGATTGAAGAAGTCCTGTTGATAAAAGATCCCAAAATTCCTAAGTTCTGTTTCCTTATTTGCAAGATATGCTAACATTAGCTATTCTAGAGTCAGGAAGCATCCAACATGAATGCTTTTATGTGCATTACTCTGGAATATGTAAGTCTGATATTTGTTTTGTACTTCTCAGGAAACACACTTGTAATTGGTGTCAATTTAAATGTGATTAAATTACTTTTTTGTATTACATTTTTAGAATATGACAGGGTTATATCCTATTTTATTCGTTATGATATCTCTATTTTTACACAAATCCTGTAAACCATTGATATGTGTTTTTGGTTTACTTTAAGCAAAGCATAGAGAGTTTGTGCTGCAGTTTTGCACTATTATTACTCTGAGAATGCCTTCAGCTCCATCCTTTTCTATATTACATGCTTTCAAATATGTTTACATTTAAATAAGCTCCTAACATGAGCATAGAATGGATATTTATCCCTGCCATAAAAGAATTCTGTTTCATTTCGTAAGAGTTTGAAGTTCTATTCCGTCAAAAATCATCCCATTTTTTTTTCTCTTCGCAGTTTTGGCAACATAATGTCCAACCACTACTGGATATTGCTATAAAATGAAATCTTGATAAAGCTACAACATTCCCCTTCAATGCTTGAATACATCCTTTTGTTATCATAATCTCTTGTGGCTTCTATATTCTCTATTTTGTTTGCTTTCGAAAAGTTGAATCTGATGTTTGATTCTTGCGAGGGCATATCATTTATGACAACAAATGACGACACTGAATCAAATCTTATATTATTGTGGATATACTTTGTTCAAGGATGATATCGAAGTTGCTAATGGATTGCATTATCTTATATTAACTTAATGAACCAGATTCTTGTTGCATGATTTTCTACTAATAAGTATTCCGTTCTGCTCTTTTTAGAGCACTATGACTTTATTTGTCACAAATATCTACTTCTTCAACCAAATCAAGCTTGCAGCTGTCACTTGACCCTCAATTTCTTTAATTTGGCTGGTGTCAGAGGTCATGTTATGAAAATAGGGCTTTTCAGGTAAAGCAGAGGTCAAAATCAGCAATGTTAGTTCACAGTGAATTTTTAAGGAGCTTGATATCTATCACAATTTTGTACATTTCTAGTTAATGAAATTCAAAGGCCCACATACATTCGTGATCATGATTTCGATGGATAGAATTACTTTTGTCTTGGAGAAGTCAACATCTGGCTCTGGTTCAGCACTGAAATAACATTCCTGCCAATATCATAAATATTAGAGCAATGAATGCCAAATTTCTGACCCAAGCGGAGACATAAGAGTGTTGATATAAGCATTCCCAATTACAATAGATTGTTCTGAAAGTTTTTTCTGTTTCCCCTTTTGTTACACTTTCTATTTTTTTCTCTTGGAGAACTTTTTCAGTTCCCCAATTGTCTTTTCCCAAATGATGTAATAATGTGCCATATTTAATGCTTGTTCATACTTTGCAGATGATGTCTTTTTTTAGATTTTTAGTATGTTATACTTGTTTTGTGTTCTTTATTATGTCAGATCTTCAGCACAAGTTGTCAATATACCATATAACACCCTATGTAGAACCTCTTCTATATGATCAGGTAACAAAGAATTTTCTCGTGCGTTAGAGTTTATTGCCAGTGCTGAGAATTCCTTCACATTTTAAGACAAAGTTGCTTCCTTGTCTGTTTGAGGGAGTTCAAGCTGCACCGCAATTTTGTTCTTCACCTTCTTTGGAAAGATGGAACACCAAAGACATTGTGGAGTTTCCTTTTACTGGAAATATCTATTGTATAAGCAACTTAATTAATCTTTTCTTGCACCTGATAATGACTATAAAATTATATTTGAAGCTTTGGTGACCATGTTGATTCAAAGTACTCTGCTTGTAAGGTTGAAGCCCTGGAAGGAATCTATCTCTGCCTCAAATTGTCACTTAATTCAGTACTGGCCAGCTTCTTGTTTCGTACGATTTGCAGGAACTGTAAGCTCCCCCTTCAATGTGAAAACTACATTTCATTTCTTGAGGCAGGTTGGATACTGGAGAAACTCAGGTATTCTGAACAATCCAGTCTTCTGTAAAGGAGGGTTCATACTCATATAATTCTTTCAATGCTGTCATTTGAATGGTAGAGTGAAAAGTGGTATCGTATAAATGTTGTATATCGCTGCACACACTTCCGTTGTTGATCACATTCTCAAACACCCTTCAAGGCTTTGTTAACAACCTTTGTTTGTCCATCTGTTTTAGGGCGGTATGCCATGCTTATGTTAAAAATTTTCCCTGCCAAATTAAATAGTTCATGCTAAAAGTTTTTGATAAATTTGGAATCCAGATCAGAGATGATGTGATGGGGCAGGCTGTGCAGTTTGTAAACACGAATGAAGAACATAGTTGCTATCTGTGTTATTATGACATTTCTTGTACAGGGCATGAAATGTACATATTTTTAAAGTCGGTTCACAACTACAATATGCCATCCTTTCCTTCACATGCAAGCCTTCTAGGGATAAAGTGGTTAGAAATAATCAGTGACAAGTATCACATTCAATTACATGTCAGGCAGCAACATCCTTCAATCTGGGCCAAAAGAAAATAGCAAAAAAAATATTCTTGTAGGTCTTTTGGAAACTAACATGCCTTTCTCGAGGCGAAGAGTGCCCCACTAGAAAAGCAGTTGAATAAAAGGATACTTTTTTTGAGGACACTGCAGTTTCCGAGGAGGCTTTGTTATGATAGAGTAGCAGTTACCTCCATTCCTGTATGTAGGCTAAGGAGGTCTATAGAATATCCTCTCTCTTCTCAATAATTAGCCGATAGGCTATATATTGCGAGAAAAGACCCCTCCCAGATTGGCAGTAATTGTATCACATCGGTAAGTGTCTCACTAAAAATTTCATGCCCAGGAAATCAGGTTTCAAACACCAGAAATCAGGTTTCAGGCAATGGGAATCGGATTTCAGGCTCTGGCCCTCCGCTTTCCTTTTCTCATTGATTACTGCAAAGTATCTGCACACCTGCTCCTCGCCACCGCCTTAGGCATGCATAAATATGGTCGGGAATGCCCCTAAAACCCGAAGAAACAGCAGAAAATACTTTACTTTTACCATATTTAGGTGCTGCCATGCATTTCAAAGCACAAGCAGATACTGGCTCTTGACGAGGAGGTCCTGTGCATGCTTCCACATTTTGCAGACATCCCTCAGGGCACCTGTAACTACAACATCTGCAGGAAGTCCCTTCTCCATAATGCTACAGCAGATGTCCATGCCCTGTTTCAAAGCTTCTATTTTAATATCTCTGACGAGCAGGTCGATTGCATAGCTAGTTCCCAGTGGATACTGTGTAGATTTGAAAGGACCCGCTGTAATTTGTGTATCTCCCTGCTTGTTTACCCTCAGAATTTGATCAGCGATGTCAGGGGGATAGATCACCCACTAGATTTTGTAGATTTTGTCCTTCCACCAAACACTCTTTTCAGATGGATGCAAAGCTCCTTAAATGCCAAATGCGTTCCAGCTTACAATCGGAGCCGTCGGATTCAAGGACAGGGAATCAAAGGCCTTGTGCAGGCTTCCAAACGCTCAAATCCTTCCAAGTTCCTCATACAGTATATTTTTCTTCTGAATACATACATAAAGGATGAATGAAGGGAAAATAATGGAGAGTGAGGGAGGTCGCAGGGAAAAGAAAAAGAAAGAAAAATGAAAATGAAAACAAGGTGAAATGTTGTTTTTTAATAAGTAGATTATATGGTGGAGGTTCCACTAAGAGGTTTCCATGACAGTCAAAGTGGAGGGATCGCCGACTTACATTGAATTGTTGTTTGGGCTTTTTTAACTTTTTATTGTGCAATATCTCTGGATGGCCTCTTGCATGTTTTCCTCTCTACCCAAACCACATTACACATGTCAATGGAGTGCTATGGAACTTTGCATGCAAAACAAATGATGAGGGTCGTCAATCCTCTTCATTAAATAATGTCAATCCAGGGTTGGTGTCCAAAGACAATATGCAATAGGAGAGAGAGATCTTTGGCAAATGGTCCCTTCTACCAAATCCACACTTGCAAGAATTGAAAAGCACACTTGTAGGAATTGGAAACACACTTGCAGGATTTAAAACATGCTTGCAGGAATTGAAACACACTTGCAGGAAATTAAATGTTACACTTGCATGAAATTAAAACACACTTGTAGGAAAGGAAATTGCTGAAGTGAAAGAAATAACTATGTTGCCAGGAAATGGAAACGGAAACAGAAACATAAACGGATACGAAACGTGGAAACGACAATTTTTAAAAAACCTTGGATACGAAACGTTACCGGATTCGTCCATATATATATATATATATATATATATATAGTACTCATTTTATAATTGTAGACCATAAGAGATAATTGATAAAGCACTCAAAATATTTTGTATTCATTGAAATTTGAACTTCTAAAGAGTCATGACTCATCATTCAACATGGTTACAATTTCAATGATTCACATATACATGATAATAATCTAGATTCTAGAATATATCATCCAGATTTTCCTGATAATCATCTCCACGAAAACTGAATTTAGCAAGAAAAAAATGAGAGTGTGATTTAGAATGGACCCAAGATGTCATTATATAGCTTTTAGGAAGTGTCTTTAGCAAGTCTAGGTAGGTAGATTAGGTTTAGGTTCATAAAATGCAGTTATTTTTTATTTTTTTTAAAGTTTTGATGCTTTAAAATTTAAAAAAACGTTGGAAACGTGGTAGACGTTTCCGGAAACACCTATGACGTTTCCGGAAACGTTTGCCACGTTTCCCCACCGTTTCCCCCCACGTTTCCGTTTCCGAAACGTTTCTGGGGTGAAATGCCACCCTCCTAGACATTTCTTGGCATCTCAGAGAAATAATAAACACATAAAACACCTGCAAGTTCAAACCAACTGTACACCAAAAGAATAATTACATGGTACAAAGAAAAAGACAACAAAAATATAATTACATAACGAAAATACAAACATAAACACATAGATCCATCTTCCTTGAAATGAGTGGCCAACTCATTCCTCAGAAGAGGATTTTAATCAAGACTTATTTACGAATTGGATGGAACTATGTGTTTATGTTTGTTTCTTTGTAAGTTGCTTATTGATAGGTGATAAATGGTGTCACGAAGATTTAGACATGGTCATAGTTTATTGTGATCCTTACGCCAATAGGGGTGACACCAGAATGGAGGTGATCCTCTCACTAATATAGTATGCCAATAACGGTGACACCCCAACCTCCATCTTTAGCTCGGCCGATGCCACTGGAGGCGACAGTGGTGTACATGCTTTGTGCTGTAGGCTTGGTGCACCTTGGAGTTGTTTCTACGACTATAAAAATCTGCATGCTGTCAAAAAATCAAACCTGCCTAGGTTGGTTGGCCTGGTCTGCGATAATATATTACGATCCTTGTGCCAATAGGGCGAAGTTGCATTGGAGGTGGTCCTCTCACTAACATAGTGGTCGATTAGTCGCTAGATATGTGTGTTTGTTGCCTTATTACCAAGGTTAGATATGCCTCTTTAGTGCATTTTGGAATTGCTTCGACGACTTTGCAAACCTTATGTGCCTTAGCACCCATGTCAAACATACCTCTTCTATGCATGTTGAAATTGCTTCAACGACTCTACAAACCCTCTCATATTTAACTATTGGTGTAACATTGCACCTCCTTTTGGTGCAAGTGCTAGTATAGATTAGGATAAGAAGAGGACCATTCTAGAACCACACACAAGAGGGTTGTAAGGTGCTAGAGGCATGGATCTAGAAGATGGCAATCCACTCTCTATTAAAGGCGTAGGGTTCCAAACCCTAGTTCTAGGATAGGGGATGGTGCATACTGGTATCCTGATTGTAAATAGATTGTAAACCACATGTAAATATCTAAGCGAGGGTTGTAAACATGGATTCTAGAGATCGATAGGTGGTAATGTCGAAGGGCGAATTGTAAGGCAAGGGCTGATATAGAATAGTGCAATAGACAAGAATATGCTACTTTACCCTAGTTTATGTACACGATACATCAATCAATCAAATCAGAAATATCCTAAAATAAAAGGAGGTTAGAGATACTTACCTCTATGCAAACACCATTTCTGAATTAACTTCCCCCAAGGTTAACAACACCTTATGAGAGAGTTGATGTTGGGGACCACAAGATAAATAGGAAGAAGACCTAAGTAGATCACAATTGGGGAATCCAAAGACTTGATGTATCTTGTTGACGCAGCTCTTATTCTTGAGTGCATTTTATCCAACGCTCCAAAAGTAGACCTCCAAAGATAAGGAAAACTAACTTCTAGACTTACAAGACCTTAAGAGCAGCTTGGTGAGCTCAAGTAGATCGAATGATGAATGATGTGATGATGATAAATGATCTCAAATGCCGCCAAAAAATAGGGGACATGATTAGCTATTATAGTTCCCTATAGCCAATGACATCGATCATGGTCAATGGAGTTGGCCATGAAGAATAAATAACTAATCGATATCGACCAGAGTTGATTCCATCGACTCTAGCTTAGTAAAGCATAGGGTCTTAGAAGGGAGGCTTAGGAGATGGAGGAAGACTTTGGAGCTCATACGAGGTGTTCTGATAAAGGTATAAGGGTGTTGCAAGTGGATATGCAAGCGATCATAAGATGGTAGTAAGGTGATGTCGTAGGAGATTGTAAAAGGATGATTAGGAGATGTATAGGATATGATATCTAAGGTAACATCGACCCCACAAAAAAAACTCTTTCATAAGTATCACTACTAACTAACCTACCTACCCGTGGTGATCCCTCGAGGATTATCACTTATGGGGGTTGATGTACCGGCAATGCCTACAAAAAGAAAAAGTCAATAAGAGTTACAAATAACATGTATACATAAGCCGCAACCAAAGATCATTGTGTGCCATAAAAAGTGTATATGATTGTAATAATGACAAATGATGCGACGATGATAAATGCTCTCAAATGTTTCCTATAAATAGGGAACATGATTAGTTATTACAGTTCCCTAAAGCTGAACGACATGACTATTGAAATATGTAATGTTTATGGGGTATACACCTATTGTGGCCCCGTTAAATAAAGATTTGTATCATCTACAATTCTAAGTTTTATACTTAGAATTATTAACGTATTATTAAAAATTTAAATTTATCTTAAGAGTTACTAAGTTTAATATTCAAACTACTTATTAGTTTGAAAAGGTTGACTGCTATAACCCTTCAAGGGTATAATGGAATTTCAAACCTTATAAATATTCCCATTTTGATGGGAAGTAGTGACAGGAATTATTATTGATGTTTATTCTCTGTAACATTTTTGGAGAAGTGAGAGGTAGAATATTATTTAGGGTCAACCTGGTTCCCTGTGAAACCAAGTTTGTTGTATTCGTTCCTCAAATTATTCATAAATAAATGAAAGTGCTTTCTTCGTGGGGTTTTTACCTTGCAAACAATTTTCCCACGTAATTTTTTGGTGTTTCGTGTTCCTGCCCATTTACACTTATTTTTTGTCATAATAGCTTGAAATCTATTATAAAGGAAAGTGCTTTCTCTGGTTTTTGTACCTTGCAAAAGGTTTTCCCACGTAATTATTTGGTGTTTAGTGTTCCTACAAATTTACAATTAATTTTTGTAATGATAGCTTGAAATATATTATTTCTGGATTTGATTTTATTCTCGGACATGGTATCTGAGCCGGCAGATTCCCAAGTTATTGTGCAACATCTAATAAATGTTGCAAGAAAAATTATATCACAAAAGTATGCGAAAATTAAAAAACTCTAAATAAAATTTGTATTACCTAAAGTACAAATATGTTGCATTTACAGTTATGTATATTGGAGAGAGTGCCCCTTTTGAGAGTGGGCCCTATAAGAAAAAATGAAAAATTATATTAAAGGGCATTGTAGAAAAGTTTGTACATTTAGGGATCCACAAATTTACAACGAAATTAATAATAAAACAGGAGAATAAAATTTTATTTAAAGATCCCACACCAACTTGGTGAGTTGGATTCTCCTCATACCTCTCACGGGTTAATCTCAATGTCTTGGCAAAGATCTACAACTCGCCTAGCTCGGGATTCCTAGCAACTTGGTGACTTGGCTCGCCCTTCTCTCCTTTTTAATTCCATATGAACTCCCAACGACGCATCAATTTAGTCGATCTAACTCCGGCTTTGAACAAATTGCTCTCAATCCTTTCAGACTTGGATCTTTGCCCTGAGCTCTATGTGATGTGCGAGTCACCCAAGTCATCACCTTGTCGAGCCCACACTACTAGCCAACGAACCAAATTGAGTCTTGTAGTGGGCAACAACGAATCTTGTAAGAAAAAAATGGCTGTTACACATGGCGACAAAACTTAAAATGTCTTGCTCAAAAGAGCTTGGCCTCCTGCTATCATAGTCAGTAAACTCCAAAAGGCACGTCTATCATTGATGGCTAGAGCAAGATTCCTCCAAAATGATTGTAAAACAATTTGGCTCGTGAAAATAATATCCAACTTATCTATAACATGGTTGGGAACCCTAAACGAGGTCGTTGTTTAATTTTTGTTAGTTTTATAATTAAGAATTTATAGGTTATATATAACACAAGCCTTAGTGTAATTTGCTGAGCTAGCTAGCTCAGGTGGCTAGCTAGGCTTGTTTAAAGCCTTGAAGGGAAGGACAAGGTGTGGGGTTCGACCCTCACCCCCTTTCATATTTTTCTAAAAGTCAAGACTAATCTAACTAAAAGTTAAATCAAAGATTTACCATATATATACTTGCGAAGATTGGTAGCCGAATTGGTTGCTTATTAACTTTTGGAATTGAAAAGTTTAAATAATTCAGTAGATCCCAAAAACAAGTCGAACTTTTTCCCTTGTTTTGTTGCTTCTGTTATTGCTGTTGGATTATTCGTAGGCCTCACTTCTATTGGACCCAAAAAAGAGGACTGATGCTAGCAATTAAGTCAAAAAGAAAAAAATTGTTGAGCCAATGACAAATTACCATTGGTAGCCGAATTGGTTGCTAATTCTTTTATAAGAACTTTCTTTTGAATCAAAAGGTTAGGGGTTCAAGACCTTTAACTAACACTTTTGTTTTTTTAAAGGATTTTTTTATATAAGTATTAAAAATAAAATATATAATAATAATAATCATTTGTATTAAAAATCAAAATTTTAAAGAACTTTCAATCTTCTTCAAAAATTATAATTTTTTTTTTTTTTAGTTTCGAAAATATGTTTCTTGACAGTGAAAATATTTTATTTTCTAAAATCTATTTCTTGACAATGAAAATTATTCGTTCAGAATATTGTGTATTTTTATTGAAAATTTAGACAATGAAATATGGCTTCTAGTAGTGTTTTTAGCATGGATAAATCCCAATTGTTGAACAGGACAATTATAATATTTGAAAAATTAGGTTGAAGTTGAATTTATGGCCTGTAAATTGCGGGGCATTGTAAATAGAACTAAAAAACAACCCTTTGGTAGGAAAGCCAACGCTCCCTAAATTGTTTCCCGAAAAAATCCAAGAGGTCATGTCCATCACCCTAAGAAGCGTTAAGGATGAATTCCTGCTCCATATTGGACATTGGGTATCTCCTAGTGCTATCTTGAATCAAGTTGAATCTATGCACGAAGATACTAGACTCTCGAAAATCATAAAACTTGTACTAGAACTTATGACCACTCTAATGAAAGGAGATGAAGAAAATTGTAAATTATCTCGCAAAAGTAAAAAACATCAGATCCCAGTTGGATGGTTACAACTGCAACCTAATCTAGGATAAACTTTTCTATTTCATAATCTAGATGAATACTAACGAAAATTTTAGGAACTTCTATTCTGAACCCAAAATATCAAAGCGAGTTTGACATCCCTGATTTGAACACCTTATCTGCTCTTCTTGTCTAGGAAGAACAAGTTATGATTAATTTTGATTCGAAAAAGAATGCCACTCAGGGCCGTCTTTCTCATAATAAGAAAAAAAATTCTCCTAAAAATAATAGAAATAAAAATGCTAAACATAACTTCAAATCAAATTTCATTCCCTCTAATAATAAAAATAGGAACAAGCAAAATTTGAACGACAATTATGAAGTCAATTTTGATGGTAGCTGCTCTAAATGTGGCAAATTTGGCCACAAGAAAGAAGACTGGTACAAGAACAATAAAAATACTAATAACAAAAACTTTAAAAATAATAGAGGAAAGAGGATCAACAATCATAAAACAAATTGAACCAGAATCAATATCAGAATTCGAATTAGAATAACGATTCAAACAAAATCATTTCACTTTACATTGCTCTGTGTGCATCTGACAAAAGTGAATGGATCCGAGATAGTGGTGCCTCAAGACATGACATACATGTGTGATGTCCTCACGGATCAAAGAATGTCACGATTGAATCTATCTAGGTGATAATTCTATCTTAGAAGCTTAGAGTCAAGGTAAAGCTAAGATATTTAATGGTTTCATTAGTAATGTTTTGTATTTCCCTAAATTGAAAAAGAGCTTGTTATCTTTCTCTCAGTTAACGCAAGATAACTTTAGTGTTATAGTGGTGTATAAAATATCAATCAAACTATATTATTTCTGAAGGCATTCAAAAGAATGGCCTTTATATATTTAATAGTTTTGCATCTGAAACTTGTCTTTCATCTTCGATTAGAAATGAGACAGTTGTGGCATGAAAGACTTGGTCATCTAAACTTTATAAGCCTTGCTGATATGTCTCGTCAAAACCTAGTAATAAGCCTTCCAAAAACCAAAGCCCATCATGAGACTTGTGAAGGATGCTTATGTGGTAAGCAACACATTCAACGCTTCCACAAATATCATGATGCGGACTCATCCCATCCTTTAGAGTTAGTTCATAGTGATCTTAGGGGACCACTCGAGATTGCCTTGCTTAGTGGGGCTCTCTAAGTTGTAACTTTCACTAATGACCATACAAGGATGATGTGGGCCTACTACATTAAGAAAAAATCTGATGTTTTAGTCAAATTCAAAGAATTCAAAGTCTTAATTGAAAATTTGTCTATCCTGAAATTTAAGAGATTACGAACTGATAATGGAGGTGAATATGTATGTAAAGAGTTATGATGCATTTTGCACCTCTTGTGGAATCAAATGACAGTTAACCACTCTCTATTATCCATAGCAATTGTAGAAAGAAAAAATAGGACTATTTTAGGAATGGCTAGGACTGTGATTCATTTTGCTCAAGTCCCTAAATTTCTGTGGGCAGAAGCAGTCATTACTGTTGTCCATATCATAATTTGGGTCCCTGTAAAAACTTTGCATCAAAGTACTCTAGAATTGTGGGTGAAAAAAAAACCAAATGTTTCCTATCTTAGAATAGTTGGTAGCCCCGCTTCTATTTTCATTTTAAAAGCTAAAAGAAAGAAACTTGATGTTATTCCTATTCCTACATTTTTGTTGGCTATAGAAGAAGAACGAAAGAATTAAGCGTCTGTAATCCATCAAAACACGAAACCATTGAAAATAGAAACATTCAAGTATTTGGAAAACCATTTTGTGTAACCTCTTATGAACCCTCTTCTATTTCTCTTGACAAAGAGTCTGATGTCGTAAAGGATTATGATCCTATTCTGGACTCGATGAATACTGAAGTTGAAGAGGAGCCATCACAAACTATTTATCAATCTAAGAGACCTAAATGGGCTCAATCCTTGATTCAAGATTCTTATTTTGATAATCTTAGAAAAATGACTAGAAGTCAAGACACTTACCATGCCTTAATGACCTTATATGAATGTGAACTCCAATATTTCAAAGAAACAAACTAAGATGAAAGATGGCAGGAAGCCATGAAATCCGAGTACGATGCGCCTATTAAAATCAAACTTAAGAATTAGTCCCTCGTCTTTCAAAAAAGAGTATTGTTTGATCTCAGTGGCTGTATAAAATCAGTGTTCCACCGAGGCACATCCCCTTCAAAAATCTGTTGTCCCGAAGATTCAGGACGTCTAGGGGAATGTCCTCCCACCGTCTCGCCACCACCACCAACACCTTGGGGACGTCCCCAAAATGTTTCCCTCAAAGAGGGGATGTTTACGTTCCCAATTTTTGGGGACTCTGGGTCGTCTCCAGGACACCTTGGAGACTTCTAGAAGTCTCTCAGGCCGTCTCGAAGACTCCTAGGCGTCCTTGGTGGCATAAGCTGCCTTAAAGGTTTTTTTTTAAATTTAATTTGTTATAAAAAGTTGGACCCCAACCCTAAACCTAATACTTAATGGGCCCCACCCACCCCATAAACACTCCAAAACAAACTATAAATAAGAGTTACACCCTCATTCCAAATCAAAATAAAAAAATCAAAGCAAGAGTGAAAACATTAGCGAGTCTTCGGGGTGTCTCGGAGACTCCTAGGCGTCCCTGATGGCATAAGCTACGTTAAAGGTTTTTTTGTTTTTTAATTCAATTTGTTTTAAAAAATTGGACCCCCAATCCTAAACCTAATACTTAATGGGCCCCACCCGCCTACAAAACAAACTATAAATAAAAGTTAAACCCTCACTCCAAATCATAATAAAAAAATCAAAGCAAGAGTGAAAGCATTAGCGAGAAAGAGTGAGAGGGTGAGAGCATTAACAAGCAAGAGTGAGAGCAATACCTTTAGCAAGCAAGAGTGAGAGCATTAGCAAGGAAGAGGGACACCATTAGCAACAAGTAATAACAAGAGTTAGAGCAAGTGCCAAATCTTCATTGCATGGAGCCACTGGCCAACTTTATTTTCATTTTGAATATAAATATTAATATATTGATATTTGGCATTTTCATTGTTTAATGCAATGTGTTTAGTATTTCAAAGTTTCATTTGTTGTTCCTTATATATTTTTTTATAACTACTTTTGCAAGTACCATATATATTTGTGCCACCATCCCGCCGCCATCCCTCCGCCGTCCCCAAACCTAGGCCCTTGGTCCCCCCGTCTTCCCGTTCTGAGACTTTGTGGAACACTGTATAAAATCAAACTTGAGAACTGGTCCCTCGTCCTTCAAAAAAGAGAATTATTGGATCTCGGTGGTTGTATAAGATCAAATACAATTCCACATGTGGAATTGATAAGTTTAAGGTTAGGTTAGTAGCTTGTGGGTTTACTTAAAAACTTGGAATTAACGATGTAAAAACCTTTGATCCTGTAACAAAAATGGCATAGTTAGGATCCTCTTAGTGTTCGTAGCTTAGCATGGTTAGGAAATTCACCGGATGGATGTGAAAAATGAATTCTTGAATGGTGATCTCAAAGAAAACAATCTATGTATCAACGTAAAGGTTTTGAAGAACATGGTAAAAAATTTCGTGTGTAGATTAAAGAAATCCTTGTATGGTTTGAAACAAACTCCTAGAGCTTGGTGCTCTGAAATTAACATTTTCTTCAAAAAACTTGGTTTCTCTAATTATTTTTTAGATAATGATTTATTTGTGAAAATTGACGATGATTAGATTATTTAGATTGTTTTATATGTTGATGATTTTCTTATTAGTAGTGATCAAATTAGTTTCATTTTCAAAATTAAATCCAAGCTGAAACAAAATTTTGAGATGGCTGATTAAGGCCTACTTCCTCACTTTTTAGGCGTGACTGTTTTCCAGGATCAGAACTCTATAGTAGTTTCATAATCTCAATGCCTTTAAGTTGTTTAAAACATGTAATATGATTGATTGTAAAGATGTTGCCATTCCTATTGAAGTTGGTATAAAACTTGATCGTAAACATACATGTGCCAAAACAAATCCTACTCTGTATAGACAACTTGTTAGAAGTTTAATCTAACTATTACTAGGCCTGATATTTCTTATGCAATAGGTGTTGTTTTTAGATTTATGCAAGATCCATAAAACGACTAAAAGAATCTTAAAATATATTAAATATTCAACTAATTATGGTTTATATTATTCTTGTTCTAATGATGCTCAGTTATATGGTTATTGTGGTTTTGACCATGCTGGTGATGTGATAGATAGAAAATCTACTTCTGGATTTGTTTTCAAATTTAGTACAGGTGCTGTCACTTAGAGCAACAAGAAACAACCAACAATGTGTATCTCTTTTACTGAAGTAGAATATAAAATCACTATGGAAGCAACTAAAAAAGTCATATGGCTCAAAAGACTTTTGGAAGAACTTACGGATGTTAAAAGGAGCACTCCATTCTTGTGTGACAACTATAGTTGCATAGCTCTTTTGAACAAGCTAATTCAACATCAAAGAACGAAACATATTGAGATTCATATGCATTTTATTCGAAAAAAAGTTCTCAATAGTGCTATTGATTTCCAGTTTTGTCCTACTGAAGTTCAAGTTGTAGATATTTTCATGAAGCCTCTTTGTGCTATGAAGTTTTGCAAGTTACGAGCAATGCTAGGCCTTTCGAAGCTATCATTGAGGGGGACTGTGCATGACAATGCCACCTCTTGACGGCCATATTATTTCTTCCTTCTCTATACTTATATATTATAACAACATTGTAAAGATCACCTTATGTGATTAGGCGTAAATATCACCCTATGTGAGTTTACATGAGAACCCAATGAAGTGTTGTGTCATGGAGATTCTTTGTATTATCAAAGGGCTTTAGAAACTCATATAAGGCCTCATATAAGCAGTTGTCATAAAGGAACTTAGGGATATTATATCCCTTTACCATTGCTAGTAGGGATAAATTTAATATAATATAATTTATTTTGTTGTATGGAGAATGTGAGAAGACACGAAGGAGATGAAGAGCAACATAAAATATGAAGGGTCACCACTGTGGATAAATATGTAAGGAAGGAGCGAGGGGAAGCATGCAGTGCTTTGCATTGTTATAGCTTTTTGCTCTATGGACTCTTAGCGTTATGATTGTATTCATGCTCGTTATTTGATGAAAGTATCACTCTGAGTTGCCTCCATTTCTGTGTTTATTTTATTTTGTTGTTCATGTTCTTCATTTATGCTCATGTAATCAAATTTAGGACATTATTCTTTAGCATTCCCCGATGAGAGATGTCAAGGGCCTTTGCTATCAACAGTGCGGTGAGTGTGGAGAAGAACCAGAAGATGAAGCATGGAATCCAACGGATGAATTGAGCAACATAATACTAGTGCAGGTTCACGCAAGAGGTAATAATGTTAAAAGAGATCGCATTTATTAATTATTGCTTGTTGTGAAGGTGAGGTGGATGAACTGAGTGTGGAATTAAAGTCCTAATATCATCATATTATGGATAAATTCTCGTGTTATAAATTTGGGATTGGGAGAATACAAGTCGCCTATTCTTGTTTCTATATTATGGTGAGTGCACAACCAATGGACGTTATTATAAATCTTTATAGCTATTATTTCTTGATCGCTGAGTGGAACCAATTGTGCGCACCTGGTAGCGAAAAGTATTTGTTCCCAGTCACTGACTTGGCTAGAGGATTGCGCAACAAAATGGCTTGGTTTGGTTGTCTCCAAAAGTTTGAGAAATCAATGTTATCTTCTTCACCAACTGCGCAATAAATGGAAATGTTATTGGAGCTGGACCAACTTTATTAGCCAACATAGTTTTTTACACATGGCCTATATTTCGTTTCACTTAAGGGGAATTGATTTCATAACGAATTGCGAAATGTATTGCACAATGAACGCACACTAAATAGAGATGCAATAACAGAACTAGCGAAGCAATAGTTGGCATGAATAGGTATAGTGTTTGACATTTCCTATTTTCGACATTGATGGAAAACGATTTTGTCCTTGCAAAAGTTGTATTGACAACTAGACAAGAGAAAACATTGTTCCAGGAGTACGGGATGACTGTAGGTAAGTTAGAGGATAGTAGCTAGTGGAAAGGGTGCGCAAGGAGCCGTTGACTCCGAGGATAGTGATATGAGCAGTATTAGTTGTTAGAATCACATACATGCATGTACCAAACGCAACACTTGTGCTTGTGTCTTGGGATGAGACATCTATTAAATCCAGGAAAGTGTTAGTGGGGATAAAATTAAATATAATTGAATTTGTCTTGTTGTAAAGAGAATGCGAGAAGGCACAAAATGAGATGAACAACATAATATGAAGGGCCATCTCTGTGGATAAATATGCAAGGAAGGAGCATGGGAAAGCATGAGTTGCTTTGCCTTATGATTGTATTCTTGCTCATTATTTAATGTAAGTATCAATATGAATTGCCTCCAATTCTGTGTATATTTTATTTTGTTGTTCATGTTCACCATTTCTGCTCATGTAATTACAGTTAGAATATTATTCTTTAGCATTCCCCGATGAGAGATGTAAGGGCCTTGCTATCAACAGTGCGGTGAGTGTGGAGAAGAACCAGAAGATGAAGCATGGAATCCAACGGATGAATTGAGCAACATAATACTAGTGCAGGTTCACGCAAGAGGTAATAATGTTAAAAGAGATCGCATTTATAATATTGCTTGTTGTGAAGTGAGGTGGATGAAGGAGTGTGGAATTACAGTCCTAATATCATCATATTATGGATAAATTCTCGTGTTATAAATTTGGGATTGGGAGAATACAAGTCGCCTATTCTTGTTTCTATATTATGGTGAGTGCACAACCAATGGACCCGTTATTATAAATCTTTATAGCTATTATTCTTGATCGCTGAGTGGAACCAATTGTGCGCACCTGGTAGCGAAAAGTATTTGTTCCCAGTCACTGACTTGGCTAGAGGAATTGCGCAACAAATGGCTGGTTTGGTTGTCTCCAAAAGTTTGAGAAATCAATGTTATCTTCTTCACCAACTGCGCAATAAATTGGAAATGTTATTGGAGCTGGACCAAACTTTATTAGCCAACATAGTTTTTTTACACATGGCCTATATTTCGTTTCACTTAAGGGGGAATTGATTTCATAACGAATTGCGAAATGTAGTGCACAATGAACGCACACCTAAATAGAGATGCAATAACAGAACTAGCGAAGCAATAGTTGGCATTGAATAGGTATAGTGTTTGACATTTCCTATTTTCGACATTGATGGAAAACGATTTTGTCCTTGCAAAGTTGTATTGACAACTAGACAAGAGAAAACATTGTTCCAGGAGTACGGGATGACTGTAGGTAAGTTAGAGGATAGTAGCTAGTGGAAAGGGTGCGCAAGGAGCCGTTGACTCCGAGGATAGTGATATGAGCAGTATTAGTTGTTAGAATCACATACATGCATGTACCAAACGCAACACTTGTGCTTGTGTCTGGGATGAGACATCTATTAAATCCAGGAAAGTGTTAGTGGGGATAAAATTAAATATAATTGAATTTGTCTTGTTGTAAAGAGAATGCGAGAAGGCACAAAATGAGATGAACAACATAATATGAAGGGCCATCTCTGTGGATAAATATGCAAGGAAGGAGCATGGGAAAGCATGAGTTGCTTTGCCTTATGATTGTATTCTTGCTCATTATTTAATGTAAGTATCAATATGAATTGCCTCCAATTCTGTGTATATTTTATTTTGTTGTTCATGTTCACCATTTCTGCTCATGTAATTACGGTTAGAAGATTATTCTTTAGCATGCCTTGATGAGAGATGCCAGGGGCCTCTGCTAACAAGCATGTTAACCTCATATCATCCTATATGATGTGAGGCATATAATTCCTTTTATAGAAAGGTGATAACTATAAAATATTTCCATGAGAAGCCGTGTTTATAATTCCTTATTTAATAAAAAGGTGATGCTAGCATGTGTTCCCCTCTTAACATTAAGGGGGAGTGTTGGAACATGTAATATTTATAGGGTACACACCTATTGTGGCCCTGTTAAAGAAACATACGTATCATCCACTATTCTAAGTTTTATACTTAGAATTATTAACATATTAATACAAACTTCAATTTGACTTAATAGTTTCTAACTTTACTATTCAAATTATTTATTAGTTTGAAAAGGTTGACTGTTATAACCCTTCATGGGTATAATGGAATTTCAAACCCTATAAATATTCTCATTTTTTTATTTTTTTTAATTGATAAACGCTTTTGACCGGAGCTATGAACCGGTGAGGGGAGGGACCCCAACCCAACAAGAAGAAGAAGAAGAAAGAAGATGGAAGACGGGCGAAGAGAATGAAGAAGAAGAGAAAAAGAAGGCGAGGGGAGGAATGAAAGCACCGAGACAAGAACAACATCCGAGCCTTGAGAATGGCAGAAGCACCATCCGATTAAGCTAAAGACGAGCTAGCCCGCGAAGAAGCCGCGTGCAACAGAAAATGGAAGGCAGACAAAGCACGATCTTTGAGTTCATTCAGTTGATCCACCGTAGAGTGGACAGGAAAGAGGGCCGCATCGATGTCGACCACCGGGAGGAAATGTTGATCCAGGGTTGGGTGAAAGTTTTGGGCAAATGTCACCAGATCTCTGTATTGACCACAAAGCCACCGAATGTCGCTTCCCGAACCTATGGCATGTTCGTCGACTTCCTCCACCCACAGTAGAGGATCCGGAGGAGAGAAGTCGACAAGTTGAGCGTGTAAACCGACGCGGTGAACAACATATATTGGATCGATGGCAACTCGTTCAACGTCCGCAGTATTAGAATGAAGCAGCAGGCAAAAGGAGACAAACGCAGAGGCTATATCTGAATCAGTTCGTGGGCGACGCGCATGGAAACGAAATGAGTCTCCAAGGATTGCTTCGATAGCACCGGCCTCTTCAGGCGAGGAGAATTTGAAAACCATCGCAAGCCGACGCCTTTCTATAGCCGAGACATCAGCCAATTCGCGAAACTGACCTCGGAGCACCACGAAGGGGAAGCCGATGAATGACATTACACTAAGAAGAAACACAGAGCAGGGGCCAAAAAAGGATAATGCCGAGAGTGAAGGAATCGGCATAAAAGGAGCAGGGACCATGCGAGAAGGAGGGTGAAACGACCCCAAGAGAATTGGAGGTGACAAGGAGCTTGTAACGAACCGTTGCACCAAAACCTCGAGGCATTAGTGAAATCCGCACATGAGGATCATAACATCCCACCACGCTTCCGTAGCCCGGACCCCGGGCTAGATTTGCGCCCATATAGCGGGACCACACCCTGCCCTATACGAGCCCCGGGCGAACACTGCAATGCCAACGTAGCTACCCGTGCCGAGACTCGAACCTAGGTGGTCGCTCTGATACCAAATGTAACGAACCGTTGCACCAAAACCTCGAGGCATTAGTGAAATCCGCACATGAGGATCATAACAGAGCTCACGAACGTGACAGAGAAGACCTGAACCGCGTGTGAGGGAACAGCTGCAGGAAAGAAACAGAGAAACGCTGGCGAGAATGAGAGGAGGGGACAATTTGCACAAAAGAACTGCCACACGCAAGAAAGACCCCGCTAGGCTACCCGGGAGTACCATCTCGATCTTGGGAAAGAAGGATGGGAAAACCATGCCAATCGTGAGCTGCGCTAGAGGAAATGCTGGCAGAAGGATTGTCAATGGCGAAGTTAGCTAGGAAGTCCGTGGCTCGATTGGCTTCTCGATAATTGTGAGAAATATTCCAACAGTAAATTGTATATTGACAAGAGCAACGATGTTGATGAGAAGAAGAACCGGCCAGCCAGGAGAGAGCCATTTTCCGTCCAAGACAAAAGTTGGACGAAAGAGAATTCATAGAAGTCCGTTCCGAGGTGACGCCTTCCATTGCATGGAAGAGTGGAATTCCCAAATAATTATGGGGGAAATTGCCCAAAGAGAAGCCGAGAATTGCTTTAATCCTGCCCTGAAGCCTAGGAGCCACGTTGAAGAAGAAAATAACAGATTTGTGAAAGTTTAAAACACCTGACATGCAGCAAGAGAATAGGAGTCCAAAATGGAAGAAATTCGTCTGGCTTCAGGAATAGTCCCTTGGCCAAAAAGAAAGGTATCATCCACAAATTTTTGATGAGAAAGAGGAGGAAGGTTGGAAGTGATGTGAAGACCTTTCAGAGAACCCTCCTGAATAGCTAACTTTATGCTGCGGCTGAGAGCTTCCGCCACCAAAGTGAAAAGGAAGGAGGAGAGCGGGTCTCCCTGTCTTATACCTCTACTACTCTGAAAGAAGCCTTCCATGGAGCCATTCACAAGAACAGAAAAATGAGGGGAGGCTATGCAATTAAAAATCCATTTACAAAAGTGATCACCAAAAACCCATAGCTTGCAAAGATTTGAGGAGGAACCTCCAATTAACACGATCATAGGCCTTACTGAAGTCAAGTTTCAACAACATACCCGCTCTAGAGGAATTATGAAGAGAGTGTATTAATTCGTGTGAAATAATAATACCCTCGGTGATAGACCTGCCAGGAATGAAACCACTTTGTTCCTGGGCAACCAATTTGGACATCAAGGGGCAAAGCCTATTAGCAATAGCTTTGGATATAATTTTGTAAGAAGTGTTGCACAAAGAGACGGGTCTGAAATCATCCAAAGTCTCAGCCAGGGGTTTTTTAGGAAACATGCAAATGAAAGTATGATTGAGAGTACCTAAAATTTTCCCCGAAATCCTGGATTCCTCGACAGCTTGCCAAACGGAAAGACCAACAACGTACCAAAAATCCTGAAAGAAGGATGCTGGGAAGCCATCAAGACCGGGTGCTTTATCCCGTTTCATAGAAAAAAACAATTTTCCGGACCTCCTCCAAGGAAAAAAGGCAAAATAAGCATATCATTGTCAGCTTCCGTGACAGTAGCTGGTATCTGAAAAAGGAATTGGGACTGCACACCAAGGGAGGAGACCGAATCATTCAGGAGCTTCCGAAAAAAATCCACTGCTTCTGATTTGATCTGAGCTTGGGAAGAAGCAAAGGAAGAATCTTCGAGCTTGAGAGAGGATATATAGTTGAAATTTCTTCTTGCTTTGACGGAGGCAAAGAAGAACTTGGTATTCTTATCTCCATCAATCAGCCAAGTTTCTCTGGATTTTTGACGCCAATAGGTTTCCTCTTGCAGAAGGAGAGCGCCCAGATCCTTAAGGAGAGATTTTTCTTTTTGGAAATCCTCTTGAGTCATCCCTTGGTCCAGAATGGACTCATTAAGAGTACGAAGATCCTTCTCAACTCTGAGTTTTTCTTGAAAGATGTTTTTGAAATTCGAATGGTTCCAGCTTTGTAATTTGACTTTCAGCAAAGACAACTTTTTGGAGAGTTGGAACATCCAAGTCCCTTTGACATTAAAGGAATCCCACCAGACCTTGACCAAAGGCTTAAGAGAGGAATCATGAAGCCACATGTTCTCAAATTTGAAAGGGGATCGACGCGGAGGAAGGTCAAAATTTAAAACCAAGGAGATAGGAAAGTGGTCTAAGCCAGAGAGAGGAAGAACAAAGCTTTTTAGAAGGAAGTTATTTTGCAGCCAATGTTCAGAAACCAGGAATCTATCAAGACGCACAGCTAAGGAACTGAACCCAGACCTCCTATTAGTCCATGTGAACCAGCCCTTACAAGGCTCCACATCAACTAAATGAGAGGAAGAAACGAAGGAAGTAAAATCGACCTAAGAGCATGGCTGGCCATTGTAAACCTCCACACTTATCACGATCAGAAAGAGTAGCATTAAAGACACCCGGCAACAATTAATTTTGGAGATTGCATCAGAATCCAGAAGCAGACTTAGGCTATTCCAGAGAGCTCTTTTCCTAAGTGGAGTTGGGGGACCATAAACATTACATAAGAAGAAGAAATCCTCGGAGTATTTAATCAGAACTTTGCACCAAATAAAATTCGATTCCACAAGAAGGGGCTCAATCACACAACTACTAGTTTTTCCACAAAATGCCAAGACCACCCGAGGCGCCTACAGAGTTTGAGAAGCAACCATCCCAACCTTTCCATTTTCTGAACCATCCGTTTATGCAACCATCTTCTGACATTTTTGTTTCCTGAATCAAGCAAATATCAACTGCAACATCTGAGGCATAGCGTCTTAACAGACGCTGCTTGTTAGGGGCATTAAGGCCCCTAACATTTCATGAAAAAAGGATCATTTGTGCTTCAGAGAGGACTCGCCTCTCCTACTCGTAGACGGGAAGAAAGAACGCAGTTGAAGTTACCCTTCCCGTTTGTAACTTCGTTAAGAGAGAGCTTACATTTGTTGGGACGACCAAGAATGCTTTTCGAACCAAAATCCACGTTGAGTAAAGGTGGAGTGGGGAGAAGCGGACCAAGCGACAGATTATTAGGAGAATGATTCACGATAGTATCCTCTTGGTGATCCGTTTGGTCTCCTTTTGACTGAAGAAGATCATCTTTGTCAATAATCCATTTTTCTAAGGAGGATGAGCTACCTCCCATACTAATGGATATGCCTTCATTGAAAAGGGACAGAATCCTGGTGGAGTCCTTAACAACGGCAACCGTTTCTTTAACAAGAGAGAAAGTATCGGGGTCCAGGGCAAGGGTTTCATGAACAGGCGGGGGGGGAGTGGGGGACCAAGGGTAGGGAAAGCGAGGGAGGAGAGTGGGGGGAGGAAGGCGGGCAATGGGCAGAGGGTGGGATACTTTCCGCCATTGCAAGGCGCTATTAAAAGGGGGATTTTTACAGAGTTTACGAATGTGACCTGGCTTTTTACACTTGAAACATAGGTTGGAAAATCCTTTGTACTCCACTTTCTGCTCCCATATTCCAGAAGGAGAGTTGATATGGATGACTTCCTGAAGCTTATGAGAGGGATTGAGAGAAATGCAAATTCTGGCAAAAGAAGAGAGAGTACCGTTCAAAGAAACAGGATCGATGCGAATGACACAACCCAGGGTTGTGCATATTTTAGTGAGGATTGGAGCTAACCAAAACTCACTGGGCAAGGAGTATAGTCTTATCCAAACTTGGTGCCCTTCGGCATCTACTCTATTGCAATCAAAGAGAGGCTTCCAATCGCGGATCGCAAGACTTGAGTCGGAAAGGAGAAAATCTTTCCTATCCATAGTGTCGTCCTTCTGAGCAGCGCTTCCAAAAAGCACTAAGAAAAAACCCTTTTTAAGGAAACGAATACTCAGGCTGCTACCCCATTGAGTTTCACACCAGTTTTGAATGCCTGAAATCGATAACCTTCTACCAATAAACTTAGCAAAAATAGCTCTCGAGTAAAAACACTTAGTTTGGGCAGCAAAGGCGACGTCTACAACCAGGGACACGGAGGGAATACCGTCCTGAAAGACATGCATGTCACTATCCGTCGGAACCGAATATGACATAGAACCTAGGGGACCCAACCTTTTTTGCAGAGCTTCCGACAGGCCCTGGCCCGCCTGGGGCGCCATCGCCGCATCCTGGGGGGGGTAACTAGGGGACCGTTGGAGGGACTTGGATTCAAAAAATGTGACCTTTCTGAAACACGGCGGAATCTCCTCTTGGCCATCATCCTGATGAACTACATCTGAATCATCTTGACATTATGCAGTACTTTGAGAACCATTACTGGATGTAATACATCAACCAAATCCACACTCTAAATATTCTCATTTTGATGGAAGTAGTGACAAGAATTATTATTGATGTTCATTCTCTACAACATTTTTGGAGAAGTGAGAGGAATAAGATTAATTTGGGTCACCTTAGTTCACTATGAAACTAGGTTTGCTGTGATCGTTCCTCAAATTATTTATTAAAAAAAGGATAATGCTTTCTCCACGGGGTTTTTTATCTTGCAAAAGGTTTCCCATGTAATTATTTTGGGGTTCATTGTTCCTACAAATTTACAATTAATTTAAGTCATAATCGTTTGAAATCTATTATTTTTGGATTTGCTTTTATTCTTTGATGACCATAATCAATGCAGTTAGCTATGGGGACTAGACAATATTGACCATGGTCGATGCCATTGGCTCTAGGTAATAGTGCTGGGGTGGTTTTCTATTGCTTCTTCCCCATATTTCTCCTTGTGCCAGTAGTGATTCCTTACTACCTCTATAGTCCAGGAGGGGGTGGGACCATTAATGCATCTTCTAACACTTACATCTTTGTGTGTTGGCATATCACTTAAATCTCGCGCCTTAAGTGTTCACCTGAAGCACGAGAAGTTGGATGTTCTTTGCTTTGAGGAGAGATAAGACCTATCTCGTAATATGTCTCCCTTTCTTAACTAAGTACAGTTGTTAGGACTACACCGAATACTCAGATGATAAGATGCAATTGTTTAAGAGGGGATCGGTTGACTTTGAAACATCAATGATACTAATTTATCATAATATAAGCTAATAAGGAAGGGAGCTCTATAATCCATACATATTTTTCACAATTTACTAAGATAAACCAAGACTTTGTGTCTCTCATTCAACATCCTTTTACTTGTATTATGCATCTTGTGTAATATCCCCTTCCCATTCGAAGACCTTTGGCCTATTTTGTCAACCCGACGGCCAAAGGAAAAATATAAGGGTGGCTTAAGTTATATTTAATTATTATAAAGTGTCATTAATAAAAGATAATATATATATATATATATATATATATATACTATAGAGCACTTATAATAATTTATATGACTTAATAATTATTAAATCAAGGATGTAAAAAACCCAAATATAAATTGTTATCCATCCTAGGTGAAAAGGCGACTTGCCTTAAAAAGGGGAATGGGAACATAGAAAGGATAAATGCCCATTTTACTATGTATTTCCCCTAGAAAAATGTGACTTGCATTAGGAGGGAAAAAGTTGTTGGAAAAAGCATTTAATATGGGAAAATATTAAATGCTTGCATAAGGAAAATCTTTGGGAACTAATTGGATATTGTAGAGGTTGTTTTGGGTCTCTTCTTCCTTTATAAGGAGAAGTCGACTTGAAGGGAAAAATATTCCATACCATTTGATATTTTCTAATTTGTCTTCTTAAGCTTGTAGCTTATGCATATTCTTTCATGTGCAACTGCTATTTGCAAATATCCAGCTTGTGGAGTAAGATCCCACGGGAACCCTAGCTTCGGTGGTGAGAGATTCATTCCTAGCTAGTAGGGCATTCTTCGGTAGTGAGAGATCTACCCTAGCTTGTCAATTTTGGAGCTGAATTGATGCCCTAAATGTGTATGGGCGATCTGACTTTTTAGGGAAAAATTAGGGTTTCGTGTTTGCTGTGCGAAAACTATTTTTGGAATATTATTCTTCATATTTTTGTGGCCCAAGATCCAAAGTTTCAGCTCATTTGGACTTCTCTAGCAAAAGATATTAATTTTAGAAGTTTTCAGCTGTTTAGGGCACGCTGTAAATTTCTGGCAGCATTATGTTATTCGAAAAATTCCAAAAACAGTTCTATAATATTAGTTATTGTATTAGCAAGCTCCATTTAAAATTTCAAGAGATTTGAGCAAGTATTTTTGGAGTTATCCATTATTTTCTGTTCGCTGCCCTAGATTTAATTTTCTGCAAAAATTAGATTTCTGTTTAGCTGCAATTTGTCTGTATTTTGTATATTTAAAGTTGGGATTGCCTAAAATCCGTTTAGGGGTAAAATAATGTCCATTGGGGACATTACTTATCATGCTCAGGCATGCATTAAATACATTTAGTACTAGACAATATAGAAAGAGAAAAGGGAGCAACTCAATTTTGTTCCTTTTAATTACCTCCTTAAAAACTAATTTATAAGTGCCAACTAACTCGTAACTATCAAATACGTCATAACTGGAATAACCTTGTATAACATGTCCGTTCATATATCTCTAGAATCTAATGGTATGTACATTAGAAAATTGGATGTTCTCTAGGAAAATTAAAGCGGTGCTTGTTGCTTAATACTGTTGAACATTTCAGTATTATTTCTGTTACCATTGGAGACAGATTCAATATTTCGAGGTGGTCCTTGATCTCTCAGTAAAGCAGGGCTGTTTATGAAGCATTGTTTAAAGGCTCTCAATCCCAGTGATGCACGATAATTGATTTGTTTCCTCTTTAAAAAGAGTCAATTATGCCATTGTAGAGTATGTCGATGCTTCATACTTTATGTTGGATCATAGTGTTGTTATATAGGCTATATTAGTTTTCACCCTTGACTTGAAGAAGCTACTTCTAATGAAAGATATAGCTTATACATGGGAGCTGCCAATTGATTAATAAAGCACCCTTTTCAAAATGTGGGCAGAGAACTGACACCTACCATGAATATTCCCTACAACACCAACTAAAGCAGTGCTCTACACATACTAATCTTGCAAGAGAAAATGGTTCCAGTTCTGTAAATGCTACTGTTTCCAAATTACATAAGAAATATACATGGTTAATTGCTTTTCATCACTTGCATCAGTTCCAACTACAGAATGATTGTAGCTGATGGATCATTTTAGGACACTCTAAAAGATGTTAATACACTACATACTGACTTCACCTTAGGATACAACCCTTCAAGTAGGCGCTTTTGTTATTATTTGTTCTTCTTTGTAGACATTAACAACAAATAGCAAAAACATTTTCTAAGGTGCTGTCAACGTCATAGGAGGGAACTGACTTTAAAAGTACATGCAACCAGACATTTGAATGGAACCTCACTGTTTCCAGGTAACTTGTTAGCAGAAGATTCTGCAACAGCAGAGTAGTAGTAGAGGCCTTGCACAGATGTAGTCTGCAAAGACGAACAAAGTGCTTCTCCTCATTCAGGATAATGGCTGTTTAATGAGCCCCAAGTAAGAAAAAGAATATTAATCATGTTGTATATATTTTATAACCTCATCTTTCATAGCAAAAACATTTTTAGTTGTCAAGGAGAGCATTTGGAGAGTGTGGCAGCAATTCCTCCATCTGCAAGCGTTAGAAAAATTTGATTAAGAATGTACACCCGATCTTAAATCTGCATTAAAGCAAATGAGCTTTGAGGTGTTGAATTTGGCAGAATAAGCTAAACATATTTCTAGTTCTTGAAACGGAGCTTGTGTCAGAAGTGATTGTATGAGTTCTAGGATGTCTTATAGTGCTGCAATCTACACGGCAGAGGATCCTTTTTAAGTAATTAGATGTCTGACAATCCTTTTTAGGACAAGTAATAGGGAATAGCAATCAAATTTCATTCATATTTTAACCCGGAGCTTAATATGTTTATGTGCATGAACCAGCTGGTTTTGCACTGAAAGTAGTTTTCTATGAAATTGCTACTAATTTGAGACAATTTCATCTGATCTTGGATCTAAGTCTGCCTCATAACATCTTGCAAAGTAGAAAATTTGATCGACAAAATCCCAAGTACCGATGGAAGGTTTCAGAAAAAATGATTGAAGAACATATTCCAAGTGCCAATTGAAGGCCCTAAAATAAGTTTTTAAAGAGGTTTTACTTTTTCAAGATCAAGTTGTATCCAAGAAGATGCAGGCGAAGACTAGTTGCTTGGTTTTTTCGTTTTCGAATACATTATTTTTTATTCCACATGTAGAAAGCAAAAGAAGCCAGAGCTATATTTAACTGGTTGTTTATTTGTAAGGCAGTTTTTTTTTCATACCAAATCTTTTAGCTTCTAAGGCAAAACACACAAAACAAGTTCTTTGAGGGCAATTTGCTGAAAAAATAAGTGACGTGGTAACGTGTTTGTGATTTTCATTCAAATGCATTATTTAACAAAAGCGGGCTGTTCTTTGTGCTCTAGAACATTAACTTACAACTGAGAAACCACAGCACACACTTGTTAAAAAGCTTGCTTTCATATTTTGAGACTCTTGTTGAGTTGTACTTATTGTTCTAATTTTCTTGTAGACTTTTTCTTGCGGCAGTTCTGTGATGCGCATACTTGCTTAAAAAGGCAGACAACCATTCGCAAGGGTTGGACTGAAGTAAGCTTATCCTTCTCATCAGTTACTCTAGGGTTACATTCACAGCTTGATTTTGGCGGATAACTTTTGTCTGTTGCGATTTTCTTTTTGTTGCAGAAGAAGATCAGTTTGTGGTACTATGCGATTTGCATCTTGGTAATGATGATGCTTCCGATATTCTATTGTATAGTATATATGCATCAAAGGTATCATTTCTATATTCCCTCTGCTTCCAAATTATCGCCAGTGGGAAAATCTTGGTTCTGCTAAGTAATATTCTCAACAAAAGGGTTATTGAACAATTCTTTCTCAATTATATACAAACCACTAGATAGGAAAAGGAATTCACTGGCTCTGAATGTTAGTAGTCCCTTAACGATGTATAAATTCAATTTGTTTTGAGTTTGAACTGATTATTCTTCTTCAACTGTATCAGGGAAATGAACAAGGACACAAAATGTTTTGAAGCGCATCTCTGAAATGAATAGGAAGGGAAAATCCCATTGAGATTTGTGATCAGATATTTTCCTATAATTTATGTGCTCATAATTATTATTTAATTGTGTTTTGGTTTGAAACATTTTTTATTCTGCCAAAAACCATGTAGATTCTTGAGGAATTTAGGATTCACAGGCACAGAAAAGTAGATGCAACTCGGTGGTTTCCAGATAGATTTTAAAATAATCGGGAACCTGTGAAAAGAATCTCAGAAAGCCAAGATAGAATTTGTATGGTTTTCAAGTTCAATTCTACTAGTATTTCTTCCAGCTCATTCATCCTTTGAGTCGATCCTTTCTGATGAATATAGGTGTCAAAATTGTATGGTGTGTGTTGATGCCATTACAAATAGTTCTCTGATCACTTCTGGCAATTAACTGTACGGTTGTCTATAAATATTTTATAACTTGTCTTCCAAAATGTGATATGATGGAATTTGGTATTAGTAAAAAGCGATAATGCGTTTCTCAGTGTTCTACGGGGTCTCGGAGATGGGGGGACCAAGGGCCTAGGTTTGGGGACGGCGTGAGGATGGGGCGCAAATGTATATGGTACTTGAAAAATTAGTTGTAAAAATATTTAGAAGGAACAACAAATGAAACTTTGAAATACCAAACACATTGCATTGAACAATGAAAATGCCAAATATTAATATTAATATCATAATATATATACAAAATGATGATTAGATCCAAAATTCAAATATATTTAGCCGATATCCTAATGCCTCGAATAAGTAATCATTCCCAAAGTCTGCGCCAAACTCCTCATCACTCGAATGTGTTAAAAGTTGATCAATGAAGATTTGGCACTTGCTCTTCCTCTTGCTATGCTCTCCCTTGTTAATGTTCTCAGCCTCTCACTCTTGCACTTGCAACCTTGCTCAATGTTTCCAAGCTTTGATAGTGATTTGGAGTGAGGTTCATTTATATTGTTTTTGAGTGCTTAAAGTGTGGGTGGGGCCCATAAGCTATTAGGATTAGGGTTAGGGGCACAAACATCCAAAAAAAGACCGCGTTCAATTAAAAAATCACTTTTTTGGTATTTTTGGCACAAGGGATGATTGTAGCTTTCTAGGATTGTCAAGGGACTTGGGGTGAGTTTCTTTGAAGTTTTGGGGATATCTCAAAGTCCCCCAAAGGTCTCCTCTCTGAGAGAAACTTCCCCTCTTTAGTGAAATGTCTCAAGGATGTCCCATGTCTCGTGGTGGCAGTGATGGTATGGCGGGGGGATGTTCCAAGGTCCCCAAGTCTCTGGGATGTCCTCGTCCCCAAAAACATTAGATTTAGGGGGAGACATGTCCTCTTGGAACACTGCCTCTAGCTCATGTTGCTTTTCTGAAATTGCATCCCAAAGTGCTCTTGCTTCCTTGAGGATGGAATTTCTTTGGACCTTATCCTTCGTGGTATAGATCTAAGCCTCTAGCACTTGTTCTTCTTGACTTACTCCTTGAGGTGGCCTTTTATCACTTCTTACGTGAACTGAAGTTACAAAAAATTTGTTCGGCTAACTTGCTCTTAGCTAGCAACTCGTTTAGGGCTTTTCGTGTGCACTAAACTGCAACTCCAACTCCTTTTTTACCGCGTTGAGCATATCTTCCTTTTTGGAGGGTGAAGGAGCGCGCTAGAGGAGTTTGTCAATTGTTGTTCTATGATTTCTATGGGCTCTCGATACTACATGTCTTAGTCTAATTTCTTCTCTTTGCCAAAATCCTTCTACTCAACTCCGACAAGTGCTGTTCCAACTTGGTCACTCTCTTGATCATGTTGTGCTCTCCTTCCTTTGCCCTTCGTTTGGTTGCCTGGAGGTTATCTACACTTTCCTTGTTCAACAAATTTTGGGGGAATACTTCCGCTACTAGCTTCATCAACGCGAGGGATGCTTATTCCTCACAAAGGATGCTTGGATCCAAGAAGGTAATGCTAACTCCTCCAACCACTTCGTTCTTCTTTTCATCCAGTAAGGAATGCTTGGGGATTTCGATGTAGGGTTCCTCTATATAGGTGTCAATATGTAAAATGGTCTACTTCCTAGATTGCAACGAAGCACACGTGTGGTACATACTTGATTAAAGGGGCAACCCTTCATTGGGAATCTCATCTTGGAACCTTATTTGTGGTATCCCAGCTGACTTGGTCTCTTGTTCGAGGAATTCCTTGTGGATTTTCTTCCCCTGTTCTCTCAGTGTTGCTAGGCATGTTGACTTGGATTCATGCTTGGATACTTTGTCATTTTTTGTTGAGTTCTTTTCATCACTTGTTCTTGCTCTAGGATTCTCCTATGACATGTCGTCCGATCTGGCCTTGTCGGCTTTATGTTGGATCCCTTCTTCTTGCCCTTGTTCTACTGTTTTATGTCCCTCTGCGGGCTCCTCTTTGAAGGCCTCAAACTCTCCTTTAGGTGTCCTTCCATTAGTTCCTTTTGCACGGGAGTTGCCTATGGCAAAGTGGTTGTCACGTTGGCTGGGTCATGGGGTTGGGGAAACCCCCTTCTCTCCTCGACTTTGCTTCTTTCTTCTAGTACTTTTTGGTATTTGTCACTTGAACTCGTGCCAGTTGCCGATCTCCTCATTTTCCTATTTGGTCGATTTGTCATCTATTTCCTCAAAGCTTCTGGTTGCTTCTTCTTTTCTCGGCTTTTTGTTTCTGCTTAGGTGGGACATAATGAGGAACTTGGTGTTGGCTACGTCGAGGCTTCAACATGTACATAGTTTCGTGGGTTAGGGCTTATCATTGATTTGAATATCATTTGCATTAGGGCTGTAACCATCGTTGAGTCATCATTTAACTTGTATTCACCATTTCCTTCATGTTCTGGGCAACCGAGTAAGCTTTTTAGCTTTAGCAAGTTCTCATCGACCATTTCAACTTGAACTCGTACATGCTTGTCCGTGGTTAAATGATCTAGGGTGGCTTCTTGGTATGTTATCGTGAATGCAAAGGGGAGTGCACACCATATTGTCCATTCCATTGTGTCTCTCTTGATCCGTGTAATACAATGGTGTTCCAACACCCCAAAATTTATGAATCTCTTGTAAGTTTGTGGCATTTTTGGGGGGATGCGCCATTCATCTCCAAAGGCTTTTACATAAGCCTCATACACTCTCCATGGTCGGACCTTTTTGTCGATTCCTACGCAAGTGTATTCCTTAAAGTCCTTTGTTGGAGATGGATTATCCTCAGAGTAAAATATTTGGTCTCCATAGCCATCTAGGACTCCAATCTCATCTATGACGATCATTATTAGGATTACCACCCATGTAAAGGCCTCACCTTTCTCATGTGCTAATTTAGCGCCTTTGATTATCTCGTCACAAATGTATTTTGTAGTGTTGTGGTTTACCTTCCCTACCGTAATTAGAGCTGCCACGCAGATATACTTTTGGTTGATGTCCCACCTGTTGGACACGCAAAGCTTAGTGCTGATTAGATGAGCAACTATGTGGGTCATGGGGTTGGGAATGTTCTCAATTGGCACATAGTATTTTCCCCTACTATGCTTCACCAATTTGGCCAATGTGTTGAAGCGATTGGTGTTTGTGAATGCCTTCTTTATGTTTGCTCCTTTACTACACCTAGGAGTTTCTTTATCAAGCTAGGGGATATCTTCTTTCTCTTCCCTGCAAAATATATGTGGTTCTTGTGGATGCATGACAACAAAAACTTGCCCATCTTTTCAGGCTTGCCAAAATAGGGTAGTTCGAATAGCTGGAACAACTCAATTTCTCAAGCTCAACTTTCCCACTGATATAAACTGTTAGTCTTCTGTCTAGATCCGGGGTGCTCTTTATTACATAATCGTCCTCCAGGTCCTTGAAATTCTTGTTTTGCTAGTGGTTGTAGTCCTTAATGATGCAAAACCTTACCTGACTTTACCACTTCCCTCTAATGAGGCAGCTTTCTAGGAATTGCATTTCTGGGATTACTTCAGTCATGTTCTCTTTTTCTACCTCCACTTTCGCTTTTTGTTGCGCTTTTGCTTTCTAGTCTCTGGTGGGGTACATTTCTTCTATGCCACGGGTATTTTCTTTCTTAGTCCCTTGGCTCATTCCCACCTTTGCCAACTTTTCCTTCTTTTTTTGTTCCATAATGGGGGGATAGGCTGTAATTTTTGCCTCATCGGTATTCCGGTGTTCATATTTTCTTCAGCCTGAGTTTTTTGTGGCTTTTAATGGCGGTACCTTGTTGTAGCTACTGAGTTCTCTTGGCTTTGCTTTGCCTTCTCAAGATGGCTTACTATGTGTTAGTATTTTTCATACGGCCTTCTTTCTCAATCTCTTTGCCAATTTGCAACCTGCTCTTAACTTGCCTCTTCCTCTAGTTGTGCCCTCGTTTTAGCGCTTCTTATTGCTTAGAATGCTTGAGCTCTTACCAATTTTTAGATTGTAAATGAGATTTATAGACAAGGAGGTCTATATATCACATGCTTCAATGACATCAGCCCTTTGCATCAAAAAAGATGATCTTGAGTTTCGTGCTCAACGTTTTAACACTAGAGGCGTTATTTTCTTTCCCCTCAACCAATTTTTTCTCCTACCTCTCTCTCCCCTAGATGTTGCAAGCACCTTGGCACAAATTTTGCCATTCGCATTCTTGGGTCGTGTGCATCTTATGCACATCCACTTCATCTCTCCTTGTTCTCACTTTGCATTTGGCTAGATATTCAGTCAATTCCTATGCATGTCTTCATATTTCTTTGTTCCTTTATCCTCTTTTTCCACGCAAACCCTCCTCCCCATACTTAATGTGTGCATATGGTCCTCCATTGCACTAATCAAAGTATAGTTTGGGTTGCCTCTATCCTGCAACAATCTGATGGTGGCACCCTTTTGCTACTGTGTTTGGCCTTGTGCCGTATTACTTTGTATTGACTAATACACATCTTATCTTCTGTTGGCATGGTTGTGGTCAACATAATTCTTCTATTGTTTGGTTAGGACCCTTTCTATGCGGTAGGTTAGTGACAAGTGCCCTGTGCATGTGGCTAGTCCTTACTCTAGATGCAAAAATTTGCTGAATGAGTGAATTTGAAATAAAAAACAATATACGAAAACAATTGCAACAATTTAAAATGACTAAGGAAATATTTTTAAGTTTTTCTAGTTTGAAAGCCTTATTTGCTCTAGTCCATCCATGCTGGTGTATGAATGGTTTGACTGCAATCAATTACCATTTGAATGCCTTTGGGGATTTTTTGGCCTTTGATTGACTCATTTTAGGTGTGTCATATGCCATTACGTCGGTGTGGGGATGTGATGGTGTTGTGAGTCTCGTGTCATGCTCACCTCTGCACTCCTTGTTTGGTCTGGTTGCTTTGTAGGTGGTGCTTGTGGATGTAATCTACTGTGGTAGCTTCTTTTTCCGTTGGCTTATCTGGGGGGATGCTTTTCATGATGGGCACTTTCTTTATTTGTGGTATGCACTTAAGTTTCCAGACTTATGCTCCAACTTGCTTTGTGGTGGTTGATGTTCTGGATCTGCTCAATACTCAATGTGCTGGTGCCTTTCTAAGTTTGCTTGTTACTTCTGTGTAACGTCTTCCGACCACTTTGCATGATTCTTCCACCCATCGATGGAAAGCATGGCTTGTGGTAACCAAGACAAATGTGCTCCTCTTACATTCCATACAACCCTCATCATCAAGGTTCATGTAATCCTCCCCTCGGTGCTGGAGCAAATAGGGAGGTAGCCTGCAATATTTTATTAATCTAGAAATAATCAGATTACAATGCAAATGGTAGCTGCAATACTTATAGGTGTTGAACAACTGAATGTAGACAATCAGGAGGTTGCACAGGTGAAACCAACTCACATATGTGAATGAATTAAAACAGGTATATGGTTTAAACAATAAACCAAATAATAAAACAACCATAATGGTTATAACAATATAACTAGGTAGACGGTACGTACCCTGCAGGGCATGGGTACGGGTATGGTACGTACCCGGTATGTGGTACGGGTATGGTACACAGGGGTTATGCTTAGGGTACGTCTAGCAGTACCCGGGTACGTCTGGGTACTTCTCAGGAAGTACCTAGATGTACTCGGGTATTGTTGGACGTACCCAGCTGTACCCACAGCGTACCCATCAGTAAAAAACAACAATTTTTTAATTTTTTTTGAACTTTTTTGTAAAAAAAAAATTTTTTGGGGGGTCAATAAAGGTCAATAGATGTGATTATGTAAATGATTCAACTGTGGTAAAACTTCACAGAAGTACCTAAAACAATGGCTGAAATTGCAACAATTGAGATGTGTTTGGGTAATGTAGGATCAAAAAACACTGACAACATCTCCACTAGCAAGTAAGACTAATGCAGGAATAATAAGAGAAACCCCAAAGGAATATGAACTGCCAGATTTGAAGGGACCTGGTAATAGCTAGAATTCCAGTCCAGTTATGTGATTTGTTATTATTTATGTTAATAATTGGACATTGTAACATTTGGAGTTTGAACAATGTACTTGTTCGAAGTTCAATCAATGAATATCATGACAAAATGCATTGAATTATTAATACGTTATTTGGCTATTTCACTTAATTAATAATTTGTTTACTCTATTCATGTATAAGGCTGAATTTTTACTTATTTGGCTATATTTTTAATATTTTATATGTATATTGTACTGCCGTACCCAAGTGTCGTACCCGGGCCCCCAAAAAAATTGTCGTATCAGCATACCGGATCCCCGTACCCGTACCCGCACCGTACCCCTGTACCGACTACCCAACAATATAACCATAATATAAACTAATTTACCCCGATAACATATCTATTTACCGAAGTATGAATAACTAAGGTAAGATACTAAATACAATGCATAATTACTTACAGTAAACTAATTTTTACTTAACATTCTACCCCTCCCCCCCCCCACCCCCTTAAGTTTGCATTGCCTCAAGGGATGAGGAGAGGAACTCTCTAAACATCTTGAATTTGTCACGTGCAAGTGACTTCGTGATAATATTTGCTTGTTGTTTAGCTGTTGGGCAAAACTGAAGTTGTATATTGTGTTTCAAGACATGCTCGCGAATGAAATGAACATGTACCTCAATATGCTTTGGTTCTCTCATGAAACACTGGATTGCGAACAAGTTTGAGAACACCCTCATTGTCAACATACAAGGTAGTGGATTTCTCTTGTGGTACTCCAAGACCCTCAAGTATGCAACAGAGCTATATTGCTTCGTAGACAGCTCCATATGCAACATGATATTTGGCCTTTGTAGAAGAGGGAGAAATAAAGTTTTGTTTCTTGCTTCCCCATGATATCGGTCCAGATCCCAAAAAGAATACAAATATAGAAGTGGATTTCTTGTCATCAATGTTACCTACATGATCTGAATCCGAATATCCAGTCAAGAAGAAATGATCCATTCTTCTTATACTCTAGACCAATATCCATTGTACCCTTAAGATATCTCAAGATCCACCTTGTTGCTTTCCAATGACAAACTTTGGGTTCCTGCATGAATCAAGAACGATAGCTAACTGCAAAGCTAATATCTGGTCTAGTATATGTTAGGTAAATGAGACTCCCAATCAACTGTCAATAGAAAGTTGCATTTACTAGAGGAGATGGATCTATACGAGATAACTGAAGTCTCGTCTCCATGGGTGTAGCAATCGGTGTGCAATCCATCATCCTGAATTTCTCGAGTGTTGTCTTGGTATATTTCAACTGAGAAACAAAAACATGATTCTCCTTCTGTCATACTTCCAATCCAAGACAATAGTGCATGAGCCCAAGATCTGTCATGTCGAACGATCAATTAAGATATTTCTTTGTAGCATCAATCATCTTCACTGTGTTGCCAGTGATGACTAGATCATCAACATATACAAAAACTATCACAATCTCTCTTCCTTACCTCTTGAGGTAGAGATTGGGATCATATGGATTTCTCACAAATCCATGTTGAACGAGATGCTCATCAATCTTGATGTACCAAGCTCGGGGTGCCTGTTTAAGGCCATACAAAGATTTTCTGAGTCTACATACCTTTGTTTCTGATCCAGGTACGACAAAACCCTCAGGTTGAGTCATGTAGACTTCCTCTTGTAGATCTTCGTTCAGAAAGGCACTTTTCACGTCCATCTGATGGACTTTCCATCCAAACTGTGCAGCTAGAGCAAAGATCATCCTGATCGTTTTGATCTTAACTATGGGAGCAAATGTCTCCTCATAGTCTATGCCTTCCTTTTGTGCATACCCCTTTGCTACAAATCTTGTTTTGTAGTTGTCAATAGTCCCACTCCCATGTTCTTTGTACTTTGTTTTGAATATCCATCTGCAGCCAATGGGCTTCTTCATTGGGGGAAGATCGACAAGTTGTCAGGAGTTGTTTTTCATCACTGACTGATACTCAACATCCATGGTATCTTTCCAAGATTTTAACTGTAGGGCTTCCTGGACGATAGAGGGCTCAACAGATTCAACAACTCTACTCATCAAAGAAAAATTTACCTCTTCATGAGCTTTACTGCGAGTTTGTGGTCCAGTGGTGGATGTGTCTGGAGGAGCATCCAACTTTGCATCTCGAATCATGTTTGTATACCACTTGGGCATATGTTGTATTGTTCCTATGGGTTGTGGTCTTATCTGATCATCACCATCATCACTATCATCATCAGTGGGAACATCTACTTTATTTTCACAACAGGTGTGCTATCTACATCAGGTGAGTCCATGGAGGAAGAGTCTCAACTTCCTTCTTCTCAAAGAACTCAACATCTCTGCTGGTGTAGACTTTCCTGGTCTTCGGATCCATCAATCTATACCCAAGAGCCTCTTCATTGTAGCCAATGAAGATGAGTTTCTCTGATTTCATATCCAACTTCTTTCTTTTCTGCTTGGGTATGTGCATGTTGGCTTTGCACCTGAATACTCTGAGGTGTGCAATGGATGGCTTTCTGATTCGACCATGCCTCATGTGGTGTTACTCCATCAAGAGCAACTGTGGGCACTTTGTTCAGCAAATATATTGTTGTCTTCATTGCTTCGGCCCAAAATGTCTTCGCCAGTCCAGAATCATCGATCATACAACGCACCATCTCCATGATAGTACGGTTCCTTCTCTCAACAACACCATTTTGTTGCGGTGTGTGTGGAGGAGGCATCTATCGACGAATCTCGTGAGCTTCTAGGTAGGCTTTGAACTCATTACTGGTGAATTCCCCCTCGATCTGAGAAGAGAAAGATGATATGGCGACCATTCTTGTTCTCAACAACCACTTTGAACTTCTTGACATTCTCAAAAGCTTCACTTTTGTTGCAAAGACAAAAAATCCACATTTTTCTCGAATAATCATCAACACAAAGCATGAAATACTGAAATCCAGAATGACTA
Organism: Taxus chinensis; assembly: GCA_019776745.2. Lineage (NCBI taxonomy): Eukaryota > Viridiplantae > Streptophyta > Pinopsida > Cupressales > Taxaceae > Taxus > Taxus chinensis. Next base: position 162,359,506 of record CM034156.1, read on the forward strand.
GGTTGCATCGGACCGCAAAGATCAGTATGAACCAAATCAAGCTTACCTGGAGCTCGATAAGTACTCTTCTAGAATGAAGCTTTGTGTTGTTTTCCTGCAAGGCAATTAGGATACTTGTTTGTATCCTTCTTGAGAGATGGCAAACCTCTCACCATATTGTACTAGCGAAGTGTATCGAGATATCCAAAACTGATGTGACCAAGTCTCTGATGCCACAATTGTGCAGAAGAAGTATTCTTAGCCACTAATGCCTAATCATCCCTGTGAACAAAATCAAGCTGGAACATCTGTCCCACATTTGAGGATTTTGCAACAATTTTCAAGCCTTGATTTGTCTCGAATCAAACACACTTTCTTACCGGAATGACTATCAAAATCAATCTTCAGATTATGATCTAGAAGTTGACTAATTGATAGTAAGTTCTTTGTTAAGTCAGGGACATATAATACATCTGATAATCTACAATGTCGTGAACCAAGATGTAGAGAAATGTTCCCAATACCTTGGACTATGTAAGAAGAGTCATCCCTAATGAAACATGGTTTTTGGAAGGCGTGTCCATCATGGTGGTGAACTAGTCTTTGTGCCCGGTCATGTGTCGAGTGGCTCCCGAATCAACGTAATAGATAACACTAGATGACATGGATGGTTCACTAGAATGGGCAACATACAAGAAGTTGTCATCATCTGAATGGTCTTCTTGCTCAACTACATTTCCTTGTTGATGGGATTTCTTTCTCCAATTCCCCTTCTTTTGCCCTTGCTTGTAGTGTGATTGTCCCTGTTGTGATTGCTGATTTTGAGGTCCAGAATTGCTCGATGAACCTTTCTTGTATGTGTTGTACCAACAATCTTTCAACTCATGTCCTCATTTACAATAGGACATTTCTTATTTTGCTTGTCCCCTTGTTGATGTTGTTTTTGGGACTTTTGGGAAGATTGTGCTTTTCCCTTCCCTTTCTGATGAGAAGATAGTGCCTTCTCTTCTTCTTCATCTTTGTTGTAAAGTGCCTCTTCTTGCTGCAGCAAATTCACCAACTTCTCAAAATTGATGGTTTGATTTGACAAGTTGATTGTCGTCACAAAAATGTAGTAAGAGGGAGGAAGTGCTCTCAGAACAATGGGCACAAGAGCTTCATCAGAAACCTCCTCTCCCAGGGCTAGAAGTGAAGCCCTCAAAGCTGCAACTCTCCGCAAGAAAGCCTCCACTTTCTCGTTCGGCTTGAATTTCAGTGTAAGCAACTGACTCTACAAATTCAGTATTGTGTTCTTGTTTCGGGCCTCGTACACTGTGCTCAACTTGTCCGCACTTCTTTGGTTGTTTTGGCATCTCGAATGTGGGGTTGCACGTCATCGGACACTGCAAACAAGATTATCAACTTGGCCTTCTGATTGGCCCTATCAAATTGTCTGTTGGGTTGCATCATCTATTGATCTGGTTGTTGAACCATTTACAACTTGCCAAATTTCTTCAAACTCAAGTTGAGTTCGAATTTTGGTCTTCCACGCGGCGTAATTATCACCATGGAGCAACTACGAGTTAGGCAAGAAGAATTTCAGAGCATTGTTTGCCATAGTGGGTGGTTAGACTGTTTCCAACTAGATGGCACGTTAACACAAAACAATGCAAAAATACATTGAAAATATGTAATTAGAGCCGATTGTGCAAAAAAATTCAATGAAAGGCAAAAAAAAATGTTTTGTGAGGCCCTAATGGCCTCTGAAGCTCAAAATGACTCAAAAAGTGAAAAACCCACAAAAATGCTTACAAATAATCTGAAAACAACCACTTTGGGGACGCCCCCTTCCTTTACATGAGTGGCCCAGAATCAATTTTTAGGGCTATATTTGGCAACACCATTAAAATACCCTCCAAATTTCAAAATTAAAAATGGGGGGACGGTGGGGGTTTGACCTCTTGACTTGCCCACTCCCAATGCCTTAACTCCACTCGACTAGCCAACGTAGTGCCTTGAGCGCATGGCTTGGTAGTGTCGGCCTTGATATTGTAAATCTAATTGATGTCTTCTTCAACATCTACACTTTCAATGAAAGGTGGTCCTTGGGACGAGGGTAATGGTATAACTATTTAGCGCTCTCTATTATCAAAACTCATGTAGCACCTTTTGAAGCGCATATCAACGTTATTCTCAAAGCACCATGGTCTTGCAAACAAGGTCGGGTAGTTGTTAGATTCAGTGAGCTCTATTACCTCAAAGTCTATTGTGAACTTGGCTTCCATGATGTCCATCGTAACATTTTTCAATGCACCGAGTGGAGTAGTGTGTGTTTTTTTGGCCATAAACAAGATGTTTGGAGACGGTTCTAATGGTGGCCTTCCCATCCAGTTCTAGGCATCCTCGGTAGGTTGTTTACTTTTACACCTATGTCAATTAAGATGTGGCTCATGTCCTGGCTGTTGATGATTGCATCCATCAACAATTCTTGGTCAAAACTTACTTTGGTTGCTTTCAGCCTTCGATCAACCACTTTTTTGACCCAGGGTGCAATGTAAAGATTTGATTGAGCAAATCCTTTAGCAATGGTACTCTCCCATTGGTTTTCAATAGTGCCAGGATCTCTGTCAGTTCTACTCCCTCTTGCATTGAAGCTCCCTTGTGTGTTTGTTCTTTTATACGCACCTCCATTTCTCGCACTATTTGTACTTCCCTTTTGCAAGTTCCGAATTGCATAAGTGGCTTCTTGTAAAATCATCTTTCGAAGGGTGTTGTCTAGGTTGTCGATCTCTTTCGTGGTCGTCCGCTGTATAGGTTATATATTTTCCTCCATTCTTCGAGGTTGAGTATTGACACCGTTGCATGTCATGACATATAGTTTTGCGCCAACACAATGTCCTTCTGTTGTTTTTGGTATCCAATTACCAATCCTTATCATGCATGTGCCTTTATTTGTGCCTTTGCACTTCCGATTCATTTTCTTGTAAAACTTTGAGCATTCTTCAGTCATGTGTGCAACTCGACAACACCCACAAGTTAGTCCCTTTGATAGTGGTCTGGGGAACCACACTTGTAGCACAAACTCCCCCTCCTCCCCTTACAACTCTTCCTCTGAAAATGCGCCTATCGACATAGGCTTGATTTTGGTTGGAAGGTCCTGCAGCAACCTGATGCACTCTCTTTGTGTGCTTCTTATACCATGTGACAATGCTCAGTGTCATGGGTGCTTGAGTCGCAAACTCTACACCATAATGAGATCTTTGCTTTTTTCACCCTCAGGATGATTGGACAATTTTCAATGCTATGGTCTTCACGACAAACCTCACATACTTGGCTGGAACGTGCACAATCTTCCTAGGGCAGTTATTCTTGGCATGCCCGTTTACTTCGCGGTTAGGGCACCATAGTCTAGAGGGTTTCCCTTATACATTGTCGGTCGTTAGCTTCCTATTGGCTGGCCATGTTTGAGATTTGTGCTTCAAAGAAGGGGCCAATCCTTGTATCCACATTTCTGACTACTTTGGCATGCAATATTGCCTCTAACGCTTCTTGTGGTTCCACAAATGTATTCATTGACAATGCTCGTCTGAAAGGCACGAGGAGGCTGCTGATGAACCATTGTGCATGTTGTACTGGGTAGAATTTGTATACACATAATTTTTCACATTATTGACAATTGTTCTTTTGCAGACATCAATGGTGCATTAGCTTTCTTGGAGCAATGTCCTAAAGGATACTGTTGGTAGCAGGGAGTAACTAGAAATGATTACGTGCATCCTTTGGGTTGCATTGGGATGATCAATAGTGGTACTTATAAGAGAGCTTTGACATGTAGTCCGATTATATCACATATTTCACTTGTTATTTCAACCTTTACAATCATCTTTTGCACCCCTTACAATCATCTTTTACAGCCTCCTTGTGATATCACCTTGTCATCATCTTGCGATCACTTTCACATCTACATTCAACACACTCACACCTTTGTCATTTTATCCCTTTAGCTCCTCTTGAGTTCCCTCCATCTAGTTTGCCACTTCCTTAACCTCCTCATGCCCACATTTCTCTTTGACGACATTGACTGTGGTCAATGCCGTTGGTTGAGCAGACTTCCTTAGCCGATGACATCGACCTTTGTTGATGTCGTTGGGTTAACAATTTTTTACAGCTGATGGCCTTGATCACGGTGGATACCGTTGGCTAGCATGAACTGTTAATGCTATCCCTAGCCTAACAATTTTGTGTTCGAGTCTCCACATACACCCACATAAGCTCTCCCTTATAGAGGTTCTCACAGTAAAGTGGCCGTATATGCTTACCCGTGTTTCATGAAATTCAAAATTCTAAGAGCTTCAATGCGGACTTGGAGGCCAGAGATAGCAGCTTGGTAGGTGTTCATGATATCAATATGACCGTGCCTTTATAAATGTTTTCCTTCATTTTCTTCATCTAGGAGCATTACCTATTCTCAAAGTCTCTCTATTCCAACACTATTGGTTAGAAAAGAGCCTCATGATCTTAAGAATTGGCAGCACGAAGGTTTTCTTGTCGTTTTAGGTTTTCTTTGGTGAAGCTTCTTTGTTCTCTTGTTGCTGCTAAACATACTGCCCATTGCTAAAAATGGACGACACCTAATAGCAAGATAATTGTGGATGATAAAAGCCAAGTCTGTAGACAAAGGATCTCTAAACATACTTTTGGAGTTTGTTGTATATGAAAATTCTCAACTAAGAATGCTGGTTAGTTTTTATCTTACTTGTTAGCTAAGCATGTGCTTTGGCAACACAGGGTAGTCTGGTCTCTGGGACTCCTAATGGCATGATAATTTTGGATGATAAAAGCCAAGGGTGTAGACAAAGGATCCCTAAACATACTTTTGGAGTTTGTTGTACATGAAAATTCCCAACTAAGAATACTGGTTAGTTTGTATCTTACTTGTTAGCTAAGCATGTGCTTTGGCAACGCAGGGTAGTCTGGTCTTTGGGAAATAATCTATTTGGAGTATGCTGCACAGTCTGTTGGCCCACTTCACTGGAAGCATGCCATTTGGGGAAAAATGAACTATTGAGCAACATGGAAAGGATAGTTGGACAGCCATTTGTCTTGCTAGCATTTCTTTCATTTAAAGATTGAGATGCAGGTCTACCTTTAGTAATAATCCTTCCAATCTCCATTTAAAAGAATTCTCAAACTTGCAGTCAGAGCTTGTCATTCATTTGTCAGCTAGTATGGATCTTTGTAGAAAATATCTTGATGTCCTGGATTTAGATACAATGTCGGCTGTACTGGCCAATTTTGCCTATTTTGGCAGGTGCTCTTTTGACATCATCTTTGCTATCAACTGATAATGTGCAACTCATCTGTTTCATGACATAATGTAAGTATGCAGTTGGTTTTGACTAAAGGAAAATAATACTGATGCATTGTACTGCTGTTGGAATTCTCAGGCATAAGATTAAATGCTCATTATTATTTTTATCTTGGAGGAGATGATGATTTTGCTATGCTTAAATTGACTTATTAGTAACTATTTTTCAATTTACTGTGATAATACTATAATATTTAAATTTGAATGAACCGTTCTATATTTTAAAAATCGGGATATTGTAAGTGTTTTGCAGGATTTTGCCTTACCATGTTGTGGCAGACTATGAATTTGAAGAGGATGATAGAATATTGGATTCTGACACAACAGGTCAGGTGCTGTCACGTTCTCAAGTCTGGGAGCAGAACATACTTGCCAAAATTGGTGAACTTAATGCTGCATTCGAGAGGCAAATTCATACTTACAACTCCCTTTTAAGAAGGAGAGCTCAAGGAGATTTGAGATCAGAGGAAAGATTAATGATAGAGCAAAGTATCCTTCAAGATGAGAGGCAAAAGCTGATCGATACCAGGACAGAAATTGAATCTAGAGAGAAAGCTGGAAGGGAAGCAGCAGAAGCAAAAATGAGGATAGCTATAGCTCAAGCTGAACAGGCACGTGCTGAAGCACAAGCAGAAGTATTGGCCAGGGCAGAAGCAGCCAGAGTAGAAGCAGCTAGAGTGGAAGCGCTTGCAAAAGCAAGAGCTGAAGAGCAACATATTGTGCATGAGCCTGCTATGCACGAGCAAGGTGTAAACATGGAAGAAATTCTGCATAACTGGGGTACTCTCCAGAGGGAAGATGATGCTGAGCCCTCCGAGGATTTTTTGAATGATGATCATGATCAAGAGACAGGTGATGATAGAGGCTTTCAAAATATGGAAGTAGCATCAGGAAATGGAATGCATGATGACTGGAGAGAAGTGGGAGAGCTTGATTTGAACATGAGGTGATGATTTAACAGTAACAGACAGCATGGAAATATTTTTGTAATTACTAACTAAAAGATTTCAATTGCCAGTATAAATTTGCAAGATTCAAAATCATTTATGTACACAATTAAAGCTGTCAAGAATAATAGCATCTGGAACAATATGTAGACAGCAAAGATTAGATCATTCTACTTAATCAAGGAAAGATCGTTTATCATTACTTCTATCTGCAGATGCCAATCAAGCCTAGTTCGAGCAACAAATGAGTTTTTGCCAAAATGTTGGATTCTCACTGATTACATGTCTTGAATCTGATGTTGAACAATCTGTTAACTCTAATTCTACTGGGATTTTTTGAGCATTGATGCAGTCTTATCCAAGAGAGAAGGGGGCAGTATATTTATCTCTGCACATTCATTTTCTGTCTGTATAGTGTACCCTTCCATTGGCTTGTTTGTCTTCATTAAATGATTGGTACTGGATTAATAACCGTATTGCTTTCCATTTATATTACCATGGCTGAACAAGTCTTTGCTAGTCACCGTTTTTTGTTATCCTTAAACAGTGAAATAAATCACTACCAGCGCTAAAACTTTGAATGTTTATTGCTCTTAGTAGTTACCATGTAAAGACATGACCGGTATCAGTGAAAAGCCTAGTCATTCACAGCTTTCAACCATTTGTAGTGGGAATCTTGTTTTGAACATTGTACCCACACGGGAGTCCAATTTTCTCGTTACAAATTCATTGTGGAACTAGTTCTCGTTAAAACACAGCCAACTGTAAAGACATAACCGGTATCAGTGAAAAGCCTAGTCATTCACAGCTTTCAACCATATGTAGTGGAAATCTTGTTTTGAACATTGTACCCACACGGGAGTAAAATTTTCTCATTACAAATTCATTGTGGAACTAGTTCTCTTTAAAACACAGCCAACTAGAAGTCGAGAACTAATTAAGAATCTTTAGTCAATGAATACACAATGGCATTTTACAAACTTACTCATTGGCATGACTTTGTATGAAGTTGTCCAGAATATGGAGTTAAGCTAACACAGAATAATAATTCTATCATAAACTGTACTTCAAGTGAGATAGTATTAATTCTTAGTGTAGGAGTTGTAAATTACCAATAGCAAATATATGAATTTGTTTTAGCCAACCATGAACTTCGCGGGATGGAGCATTTGATTGTTGTTCGAAGGAGTTGGAAATTTGACGAATTTCTATACATTTGGCTCGAGGGGTGTTTCTAGGTGGTCAGAGACTATCCTCGACTTACATCTGGATTCGACTCTGGGTCTTTGCATTAAACAAATTTGACCATATCACTGCTTACTACTTCTTGAAAGCTTTGGATAATGCCTTGTTAGAATCTGGGATAGAATTATTCTTGTAATTCTACATTCTTAATAAATTTTCCAAATGATTTTTTTGGGATATATTTTCAGAAAGTGTCCTTCTTACTTTTGTGTTGAAGGTGCTAAATTCCTTTCTACTTGAAGCCTTGAAGGTGCTAAATACCCATGTCTAAGATATTCTTACCAATGTGATAGCTAGAAAATAGGTTATTTATTTAGGCAAAATGTTTTCATGCTACTCGATTTTTACTCAAATACACGGAGGGCAAGGGGGGGTTAAGTCCTATGTAGAGTAGGCAACTCCTTAGGGCACTAGCAATCAGGGGATGCCTAAATTTAAATATTTTCATTATTTTTAATTTTGCTTTTGGAAAAGGGTAAATGGCGGATTTTGAAAGGATCTGTATCCTTGTACAAAGCCCTCAAGGCTAGATAAAACATTGAAGTCCTACATCGAAGAAGCCCACAAGCAACAAAAGAAATAAGGCCACAGAGGCACTCAAGCAAAGAACACGAGAAGAGAAAAAAGGAGAGGTAGAAGCAACCTTTGCTGCAGCACAAAAGACTACTCCAAAGGATCCCGATCTTGAGATCGTAGGCACATTTTATGGAAAGACATACCTTTCTTTTTTTGATTTACAATTGTCTATCCATCATTTCGATTAGAATCCAAATTTTCATTTGGATGAACTAGAACTCGAATTGGTACCATCAATAGATGAAGATTCCTAGCCCAAGGGGAGAGTCACCACATGTTTCACCTTTCCCACCCCTATCCCAAGGTGGGAAATTTGAGTCTCAACCAACGGTTGAATTCTTTCATGATCATCACTAACCCCCGTCAGATCATCCGAGCAGGAATCTGAATCCTCTCCAACAACCAATAAGCTAGGATTGGAGTCCTTCCACGAAGAAACTCTTTCCTTATGTTGTTGCTTTACCTTTAGACAATCAAAAGCCAGATATCCGAGGCCAAAACATTTCTTGCACCTGAAGGGCAAGCCTTTGTAATCAAGAGTTTATGACCAAATACTGTTCAAAACTTTGAGGTCAATGGAAGATGCGAGATCTAAAGAGGTATCCAGATCTGCCAAGATTCTCGCATATGTAGTGTGAATGTAAAATTCCATTTTGGAGTCAATGGATAAGAACTTGCCCAAAGCATTGTCAATATCAATCAAGCACTCCTCTGCCCAGAACTGCAGCAATAGATGAGGTAAGCGCACACATGTTTGACATTAAACTTAGCAGTTGGGATTGAAAGTCAAAAACCACGGTTTCATCAGCAAGTGATGACGTTGCAGTTCCCACAGTTTGGACATGATAGAATCCCTATCATCCGTAGAATTGAAAACCACAGTAAAGAACCCCCTAGCATAGGGGTAAATGTCCATCTTACCAGACACAAGGGGGCACCAGTTCGAGGAGATCAACGAGTGGGGAAGCTGCAGCCTAGGCCAAAGGTCGTTGAATCGGCAAATCAAGCCCCGACTGGGAAAAATCTTCTAATTTTGACACTGACTCCTCAAAGGAGACCGAAGGAGTAGATTTAACAATAGATAAAGGCTTTGAAGGCGGTAAAGCAGAGGCCGTGACATGCAAGAATGAGGGTTGAACATTCCTCTCACAACTATTCAAAAAAACCTTATCACAAATCTCAGAGGAGACAAACAATGCATTAGAGGACACAACCACAGTCTTCCTGTCCGTAGAGGCAGCGACCCCCGCAGCTAAGCCTCCAGAGCCATGCCTATTACCCCAAGACATCACAGACTGATCTGTCCAAAACAGAGACAATCCTATCACAACAAAGGATGCCCGAAGCCCCACCAATACCCTGTGCATGCCGCAAAGATCTGTGACCACCATGGCCGACGAGGCTAGGGTTAGGAGAACGCGAAGGAGACGGAAAAACGCAGAGAGGGTAGAGCCATTGGGGCAGATTAATTATTTACGCAGAGCCATCGGGGAAGATTACAACCCTCAAACACTTCCATTATTTTTAATTATTATTGGAACTTAACATTAAAGTTTTTTTTACCTAAAGTCTTTATTAATCGACCTTAGTATTTTTATTATTATAAATTAATATAAATTTCATGCATACACATAAAAATGTACTATAATACTTTTGCAAGTAAAAATATATATTCATCTTTTTAAGCTCATACAATTTTGTTGCTATTGTTACCCATTCTTTAATGTATTTCTAGATGATTCAAGTGTGTAATTTTTTCTCAGAAAAAGTTCATAAAAATCACTGGTGTAGCTAGTAAATACAAGTATAATGGAAGGAGTGTTTTGGGGGAAATTTGGTCCAAATACAACTCTTCACAAAACCATGGAAGTTACCTCAAATTTTTTATTGCTACAAAAAAAGGTGTTTTATTTAGTTTCGAGTCCCATTACCTACTTGATATTGGTAAATAAAACGAGTAACCAACCATGTATAAAAAATTGTATTTGTCACATTCTGAGAACCTCTTGTGATTAACTCTCTCATCCATCGATTATTACCTATCCTTATTTCATAACTTTACAAGATATCTTTATTCCTTTTGTATACCATTTTCTCTAGATTATTGATTTATTATGATCCTTATGAAAATTTTAAAATATGATAATGTATGTAGCTTTTATTTATTTATTTAATGGGGAAAAATTACTAACAAACATTTTAAGAAGGTCGTCCACTTCAATTATAGTCTAAGGCACTCCTAACCTCTGATTCGGCTCTGGCCGACTTAGGGTTTTTTATGTAATGACAATATGGACATACATACAAACAATGTCATGCATGAAGCACATGAGCTAAATTAACATTCCACAAGTTATTAGCATCTTTAATGTGTGATTTTAAAAGGAATCTTAAAAAAATCTTTGTTAGGGTATTTTTGTAGCCCAAATTGAAAGGATATTTTTGGAATTGATCATCACAATATTAAAGAAAACAAGATTTATAATATGTTGGCAGAATTTTATGTCACTTTATATTTTTAGAAATGGTCTAATGAAGGCAATGTAAAATCTGCAATAGTTAGGCAAAATCACTTATTGATAGGGTAAAGTTTCTCTGCTTTTGAGAGAGATAGGTCCCCCATATGATGAAGGTGTTTGAGTTTTTGGTGTTTTTAACAAGAAAACACAAAAGCGACAAAATTGAGAAGGAGATAGAGAAGAGGGGAAAAAAGGGAGAAACCCTGTAACAAAATAGAAACATGGAAGTCTGCTCGGATAACTCCAAGAAAACATAGACTAAAAATATTTCTTTCACATGTAAAATAAAACTTAACCACTACAAGAGGAATATGAATCCATCAGAAGCATAAAGTCTCCAAGTTAAATGAATTGTGTGGTTATGACACAAAATCCATGTAAAAGAATACACAACACAAAGTCTACATATATATGCATCCCACACAACAAATTAACATTAAAAATGTCTCCGGTTATGAATATCAAAGAGAGTTCATAATCAGAAAATAAACACATTAAATTGGTTCTCATTCCCAAGTTAACATTCTATATCTCATGGATTGAAGTCAAAACAGATACACACAAAGTTCAACAATTTATTCATCCCTTGACAAAAAAAGAGAATATGGCAAGCCCCTTACAATGGAAATGACTTCCTAACTAATACTTTTAGCCCGTAACCAACTTGTAACTACCTTTATGGTAAGAATATGGCTTTTATTTTTTTCACTTTCACTTAAGTTACAACTTAAAGTCACTTTATAATCGAGTGACTTTAGTTTTACAAAAAAAACATTTTTTTTTCCCAAAAATAAAAATTACTTAAGTGATAGAAAACAATTTTTGCTAATGGAGAAATAAAAATTCATTTAGGTGATGAAAAACACTTTTCCCAACAAAGAAATAGAAATCACTTAAGTGAAGAGGAAAAAAATAAACGATGATTTACAACCACGGAGGTTTCTTTGTATGATTCACTCGAGCACCTTCACCTTCAACACTTTCAACCTTGAATTTGTTAGAACATTTGAATAGAAGTCACACACGTTTGATTTATTTATATTGACTTGTGGGGTTAGATCAAATTGTATAGGTGTGTAATTCACATGGTGAATTCACGGGAGGAGAGAAGTGAGGAGTATAAGAGATTTTACCAGATTTTAAGTTTTTCAACTTAATAGAAAATCTTTTTTCACCGTGGTTTTTCACCCTTCGAGGTTTTCCACATTTATAGTTCCCGGTAAATTATTTTGAATATAACATGATTGTGGTAGAAATGGTGGCATAACATTGAAAAGGGCATGAACAAGGTTGATATAGGTGGTGTAAGGTGTAACACCCATAATAGACTCACTAAAATCATGTCCAACTTCATTTATTATTTAGGAAAATTACAAGAATTTAAAAAAAATACATTTATCGTATTTAAATTTTTTTGCTTGTTTAAAACATTACTCCTCTAATCAAATTAAGTTTATCTTCTAAAATTTATCACGGTTTTCAATTCTTCCTCATTGTTCAATATTGGGTTCATTTAATTAATTCTAATTTAATATTTATTATTTATACTCACTATAGGTCCCAAGGCTTTGCAGAAATTCATGGGACTGTCAAATTATTTCAGCTTCAAATAAATGTAATCTTGCTTAAGTGTATAACACTCACCTATATGCTTTTACTATTTATCAACCCAAAATTAAATGGGGTCACAACTAAGTCCAACCCTACTATTGCTAAGTGGAAGAACCCTAGGTGACCCTATTAGCTTAATCTAACAATCTATCATTTTTTTGATTTTACATGCTGTTTTGGCTTTACAAAATGTCAATCACTTAAAATGTGTAGTTTTTCTAATAATCTCTACCCTAGGATAAAAAAAATCATATTAGTAGCCATTAGATCAAGATTGCCCTAAAAATCTTTAAATAGGTAATTACTATTCTTCATTCCCTATTTAATAAATTTAAAGTTCCTGTTCTTTTTAAGCATCATTTTGCTTTTAGTCCAAGAAAGTTAGAGGATGGACGTACCATGGAGCTTCTAAGAAACTATGTGGGAGTTAACTTAATTACATGCAAATTTTGTCCATTTCACGATTGAATACATTGTACAAGTTTAAGAAGTTTGACTTTTTCGCATCCCTCTTCTAGAGTTTGCCATATCGTAGAGTATTTTTTTTTGACGAGTTTATACTAGATATACTAGTTGTGGATTAATCCAGTTTAGACCTTAGGTTTATCTTGCTTAGATCAGAATATTTGCAGGAAAAGTATGACCTGTTTATGTGAATGTGAATGTGCTAGATGCGCGCGTGGCCTTTACATATGTAAATGTAGGGTTTTATATGGCAAATCCACCGTTTATATATTATAATAGCCATAAATAGCACGATATGTGAAATGTGTTTGTTTATGTGTGTAAATGATTAACCAGAGACCGTTTTGATTCGGTTTGATAGCCCTGGGCTCTGTGCGAAAATTTGTTGGCACGTCAAGTTTTAGATGTTAAAGGGGTTTTGTCCATATGTTATTGGGGTGGTGAAGAGCTTTTGGACTGACCCACTCCACAACTATATAATATGGGGGGTGGGTGGCTTCATTGAATGACCCACCCCACAAGTATATAATATGTGGGGTGGGTCAAGGCTCATGTATTATTGTGGGTGGGCGGCCATGAATGAGCCCACCCCACAAGCATATGAAATATGTGGGGTAAAGTCGGCCATTTGGCCGCCCACCCCACATTCTTATTTTAAGGGAACCGAGGGTACCGAAAGTATGGTGGGGGTCTCGGCCCCCACCAAAAAAAAAATCTCTTTTTTTACAGTACTCGTGACTTTAAAACCAACACTAAAATCACAATGTTTTTAAGACACTATGTGTGATGGTATACCCAGGTAGGCCCATGATGAATTTTTTTTTTTTATTATTTACATTTCATTAATCTAAAATTCTAAACATAGTCGAGTACAGGGTATAATTGTTCATGAGTATATACATGACATACATGTACGTTGAGTTGTTGACATACATACATAGTGATAGTATGTCAGTTGTTTTAGTAATTGTAATAGATGTACATCTCCCTGGAATTACGTCAAGGAATTTGGAAGTTAGTTGTTGGATGGGAAATGGACTTTGTGGAAATTCATGGGACTGGTGTCAAATTTGATGGCTTAAATGACGGTTTTGCTATTTTTAACAATTTTGCTTTTGTTATTTTAAACAATTTTACTTTTGCTACTTTTCTAACAATTTTACTTTTCTGATTTTGTATGTTGCTTTGGCTTTACTATTTTTTAATTTTATTTTATAGCTTTTGCATGCATAAACCTTTAAATACTGGTCACTAACACTATAATTGCATTATTCATGCTCTCCAAATTCTAATCAATTCATTCCCTGTGTGAAATTGAATTCTGCAGGTATGCATTTAAATTCATAGTCAATTGGCTGAATTCATTTGATCTCATGCACCTTAAAAGTGATTCTTTCTGAAAAAAGATGATTAAGATTTAGATTAATGTAGATTCTTTCATAGGTTGTGACACTTTTTCCTAGGACTATATTTTCTTATGTATATGCAACCTCCTATGAAATCCCTGTTTTTTAAAGATATTCATCCCATAGTTCATGCGGAAAGACTAAAAGTTTGATCCATATTGGAGCTATAGTAGTCAGGGAGTCATCGGGCACCGCATGTGAAGAACAAGTCTCTGTTGTTTCCATTACTGTCGATAGAAACTGGGTTTGTTTGCGGTCGAGCTCAAATTTGGTTGAAGGGAGCTCGTTAAGGAAGTCGATGGATATAATTATTATCGACATACCACCACGAAGGCCAGACAACTTTTCTTCTCTGAGGGATCATCATCAGCAGCAACTCTCTTCTCCGGGCATGCCGTCATCTCTCAAGTCGCCCACAACTCGACTCCATTCGTTAAGAAGGATTTTAAACAAGGCGGTTCTGCAAAGTCCGGACGGTAGTGTTCACATTGAGCAAGGCAGTCTAGCCAAGGTCAAAGTATAAAGGGAATTTAAGGTTCTTGTAACCTAATTTAAGGTTTTTTCGCCAATGTTTATGAATCCATTTATGAGCCATGTTGGACGAGTGTAAATGACATCTCAGGCTGAAGGCCCAACGGTAATTCCATGAATCATGTTAGTCACGGCCTTAAAATATACCATCGATATGCCAAACTCTTCAAATAGAATTGTAGAAAGTTTGAGAATTGATAAAAGCTAGTAGTCAAGTATGGTATACCCTTTTGTTAGGTACAGAGAGTTCATGGAAATTGAGTTCTCTTATGAGTATACATGAGTAAATTGAAGTAGTGTGGATAAAATTTGAAGTCAGATGTAAATTTGATATAATGTGACCATATTAAATTGAAAACATAAAGTACAATTCTCAATACACATCTGGTTGGGAGGGCTCGCCCTACAATAGCGTATCAAGAAGTGTCCCAAGTCGTTGGGTCATTAACTCATGTAGTATCTAAAACTAACAATTGCATGTGTACAATGCAATGTGAATGCCGAACGATATATGTTATTTGATTTAGAGGTCCATAGTTATTTCTTTTGTAGTTGATCACTACAATAATAGGGCTGACTATTCTGGTATTGCCTTACACCTTCCGTGGAATGAGATGGCTGCTCAAAATGTTTTCCCTCTCCACCGCAATGGCAATCACATTTTACTCTTATTTCCTCATGTCCATAGTGATGGATAATTGTGAGAAGCATGACTGTCATCTTATTCGATTCAAAGAAATTGCTAGCGACATCCTCAATAGGTGATCATTTCATCTTCGCATCCACATCATAAAAAAAAAAGATCTTTTCATCTCCGCATCCACATCTAAACAAAAACAAATCTTTTTAAATGTGTTGTAATTATCTGCACATGGTCTGGTTGGATGTTTTATCTAGTGGTGTCGATCCAGACCATGATCAGTATGGGAGTGGGCGTGGGATGCATTCTTATCAGTTTCTATTGTGCATAATTATAACTTTGTACCATTCAAATCATCCAAAGGCATTTATGAAAGGCTTTGCAAACAAAATGGAGCAAGGTGATATAACTTACATGGCTAGGCATGATTTCATATTGTATAGATTATCAAACAACAAATCAAAAAGCAATATCTTATTAGAATTTCTTTATTGACACATCTATTTGTTACATTTAGGTTCTCCAAGGTTGTCAAATGTTCCAACTAAGAAGAAAACAAAACAAAACGCAAGTTCAATCTTTGCAAAATATTGAATCAAATCTCCTCAATTTTGATGTCGGATGAAACTCGAAAAGGCTTTGCAATGAAGTGATGGCTAGTAGACTAAAGAGGTTGATACCTCAGCTGGTTTAGGAGGCACAAGGAAGTGTTGCGCCAGGAATGTAGATAGTTTATGCGATTCCCATAGCATATGAGGCCATATAAGAAAGACCTAAAATATTTGCTAGGCCCGGGAAGATGCAAAGTTCACCAAAGTTCAAATTTTCAAAAAGAATCCTAAAGGTTCAAATATGTATAACATACAAAATTATACTCAAGCACAAAAATATAATATGTATTAATATGGCATATATATTCAAAGCTCTCTGCATGAGGTGATTTTGTAAGTGCATGACACAAATAACTTTTAGAACCCTTGGTTATTCAACATAAACAAGAATTAACTGATCCAAAGTTTACCATGCATTTGGAATTTGGAGTTCAATTCCATAGTTTTCAATTACGCATGTCATATATGAATTTTAACCCACAAAGAACGTAACAAAGCTCTATACATACAACACACTGATCCAAAGATAGTAAAATACAAAAATCCTGGCACTTTTCCTTTTACAATAAATACAAAAGATGTCATAAGAGTTTGATACATATATATCATCAGAATTCACAATAGTAGTAGTTATTCAACAAAAACTAAAATCACATATTCCAATGTTTATTATACTCCTAACCTTTATTATAATCCAAACGCTATATTCTCTGAAACTGCAAATCTGGATCATCATCCACATCAATATGACCATCAAATCCATTTAGCTCATCCTCCTCAGACCCGCCCTCTTCCTCTCCATCCAAACACTTTTACTTCCATAATTCATCATTTGAATCCAAATATTGAAACTCTGTGCACACACAAACCATCTTAGCAATATCCACAGCAGGCAACCCTTGCAAAATCAACATCTTCAGCTCTTTAGGAAACGTGCAAAGAAAATGACACAATTACAAAATGAAGTGGTTCGTCTATATATCTACAATTACAAAATTACACTTTTCAACATACATGTTCGATTTTTCCTTTTTATTATTGCTTGTTTATTTATGTTAACCAACAACAACACATTTTTAATGTCTTCATCTGCACACAAATACCTAGAATTTTAAAACTCCGAGAAAGAGCAATGCAATTTATAGTTGTTTCCATCCAAAGCTTTGTACATTATATCACTTTTTTTCTACACATACAAAATCAATCACCCATAGTTTAAACAAACATAACTACAAAAGTAAATACTATCCCTCTAACACAAATAACATTTACCGTTTTTTGTTTGCAAAATGCTTCACAGAAATGTGGTCTCATGGAATGCTATGATTGTAAGATATGCACAAAATAGCTCTAACAATGATGCTATCAAACTTGTTGAGGTAATAAATTAATTTGGAATGTACCATAACCATTTCAGATTTGTTTATATATGATTGCATATTCTGTCTCATTTTAGTTTCATGGAGAGATAATATGTTAAAGCACTTAGTCATTCTTTCAATCTACTTTGACAACAACACTCCATATTCACTTCATTCTTGAGAGTGAGTATTAGCAAACTTACATGCCTCACTTGCATTTGTATTCAATTATTACACACCTAACTATTATCTAACATCCCTGAACTAATGTATTTCGCAACATTTATTTTGGCTTTAATAGAAAATCATTATTTTCAATCACACCCCTTATCAACATCAACTAAAAAAAGAATAATTGTCTTTCTAAATCTAATAACACATACTATTTGACGTTCACATTACATTGTACATTATATAAATTAGAACATTATTCTAACGTATTACCTATATATGTTAACTATATGTACCAGCGACCTATGGATGTTTAATTAAATTAAAACCTATATCTATTAAAAAAACCCTAATTGCTTCCTATTAACTAGGTCATAAACTGCTTATCTTTTTTAATGTGGGCTTTCGAACCTTGCTTGGTAAATGTGCTTAGGATAATGCGCTTGGAATCATTCTCAATGTGGTCGCTTTAAATTTCACCCCCTTCATTCGCACTCATATCTCCATGTGGAGCCTCTAATATCTTACAAATGTCCTAGCCAAACAACACTCCTTCCAAACGTATTCAAATTCATTTGACCACATCTTTAAAATTGTGAATAGTTTTGTGTATCCCACATGGAGGAAGCAAAGGATATTTTTAAGACTTTAAATGCAAAAGAAGTTATAGGTTAAATTGTAGCTTCGGCCACGTGTTAGAGCCTTATGTTGCATGGGGTAATCCCCCATTTGGCTCAGTTGGTTTGTGAGTTAGTTTAGCGGCTTGACCATTTGATAAAGGTTGGTTTTTAACGTCTGCGAGGCTACCAAAGAACTCTGTTGTGTAACTAAGAGCTCGGTTACATAACTCGATAGAGGAGGAAATCAAGATCAACATTAACTTGCCCACAACTCATTTTCAAGCCTATTCAACTCGGTTGTGAGCTTAAACAAAAAATTTATTATTATTATTTTATCAAAAGAATCTTTTTAAAGAAAAAATTAAATTATATATATATAATAAAACGCTTTTGGCCGAAGCTTTGAACTAGGGGGTTCTAGGGTCCCATCCCTTACTACATATATTATGTCATAAGTATCAAAAACAAGAAATGACCACCCTGAAACAAAATTGCAAAAAAATAGTATACTATATGAACTATTAGACTATGTTTAATCATAATCATCTTTCATCTCCTCCTTCACCCACTTACAGCCCTCTGTTTCTTCCATTAACCCTACTATGCGAGCAATGGAACAACGAACCACATCCCCAACCTTGGCGACTTTTAGAAAATCATATGAGAATCTGCCCTGGATTCTGAGCAGGGCAACCTTGGGGGACTGAGCCAATGGGTGTGTTAAGATCTTCCAAAGCAAGAGGGGAGATGAAAGCAACTTCAGAGCCTTTCAACTTGCATTTTTGATGGAATGTTACTGCAAAATGCCACAAAATCCTATTGCACTTTTCCAACTCTGTCACTAGTTCCTTTGCCACCATGCCCAAGCCATTGACCTCTAAGACCTACTGAAAACTGGATGGCATACAAAAATTCCACACTGCTTCCTCCAAACCAATGGCATGACGAGCATAGATAAAAGGACGAGCAATCACATTGTTTTTTCCTTATCCCCACCAATAAGCAACAAATGAGTCACAAAAATTGACACAATCTCCGCGCTCACCCGAGGACGACCATGGCCCTGCAGATTGCTATCCTTAATAATGCGTTCAATTGCCTTACCAACAAGACTTGAGGAAATAATAAAAACATTCTTCAATCGAGCGAGGGAGACAGGGCCGTAAAAGGCCATTTCCTAAGTCTTGCCTCTGAGATATAGACCAGGATAGGGCACAAAAGCCATTGAGAAAAGGCAAAGCAAATCTCAAAAAATTATATCAGAGAATAGGTGAGAGAAAAGAGGGCCCGAACTTCCAATAAAAAGGCCTTCTCACGTTCTGGCCCTTAATCAAATCAGTCATAACTTTAGTTGGCTTCACTTTCCAAAATGGCGGCCAAATCCGGCTATATGGAAGGATCATTAGATATAGTGGCATCATTTTCTTATGTCACCCCAAGATTTTCCAGGAGATCCGCTGCCAAGTTGGCCTCACAGAACACATGCCCTATTTTCCATGTAGCGAATTTTGTGAGCCAAAAAAGAGCATTTGATATATAGAAATCTAGGTGCCAATTGGAGGTTTTTCCTGAGATGATAGCTTGGATTATTATTTGTGAGTCACATTCAATGAGAAAATGGGTACACCCAAATTTCAATGTGTTGGTTGTAGAATTTGATCTTTTGAAAACAAGCAACAGTCAAGGGACAACAGTCCCTCCTCTTTATGGGAGAGGTTCCCTTATTGAAAGCCAAAAAACCTTATTTACAATATAAACATATGTAAGATATTTTGGTGAGAATTTTGATATCTTAAGATGCATTTATAAAGGGTTTCCAATACAGAAAAGAATAGGAAAAGTCAGGACTGATATTCAAAGATTGGGAATGAAGGACACTTTCAGATATATAGATTGCAGAAAGATATCTTAATGATGCTCCAATAAAATGACAGGATTTAGACTATGCATATAAAGCACATGACATACATGTATTAGACACAAAGTTCCAGATACATTCATCAACTGAAAGACACAAAGTTCTTTCTTTTAAACACACACAACCTTATATGAATCAGAAAAAGAAAAGAAAGAGAAGAAACATGAGAAAGGGTGAAGCTCCTCTTGTATTGAGTATTTCAATGTTCTCTTTTTACATCTGGATATCAAAATCTCCATCCCTTACAATAATGAGAAAATTTCTTTAAATAACCTCAAGAAATGGTTACAAAGATCCTTTTTAGTTTCCTTTCTTTTAATTCAAATATTAGTACCTAATTAAATATTACAAACCTGACTTATCTCTTGTTTATACAACCAAGGAGATAAAGTCACTTTAACTAGGTACTTAAAAATAAGAAAAGAAAGAAACTAGGAAGTCGAAACACTGATAGATGCACTGACAACTTTTGTTGTCTTTAACACCTGATTCCTGAATCGTTTCAAAGCAACAACTATGTCCATTCCCCTAGGAATTGTTGTATTGGCAGTGGCATGAGTCCAACTGCCCAAACACTTCTCCATGTCCTTCTCAAATTCTGCATTGTCTGAGAATTCTTTGTTGGCATCTGTGATGGCATCCTGTAGAGTGAAAATCTCTTTCATTTTCTCCTTAGACATGGTATCTTGCTTAAACAAGTCTTCTCTGACAAAATCCTTGAATTGAGATTTGATTTCTTGAATGGTGAATTGATCTTTCAAACCTTCCTTGAAAATTTAGCAGTGTATATCTGAAAAGGTAGAGGATACAAAGATTTTAAAAGCTTCTCCTTTCTGTAAAATGTTTCTGAGTTCACCAATGGCTTCTTTCAGAACTTTTATTTTCCAGTCAATGCTGAAAACCCATTGTTTGGAAAAATTATGTTTAACATCATCAAAAACCTTGTTAGCCAAGAGAATCTGCACATCAGTCTCACTCATCAATTTAAGATCTTGAATGCATTCGATCCATAATTTCAATTCCCTATCCATCCCACTGAGTGTAGTAGAAAACTTCAGCTGAATCTTGGAAATTTTCTCATGTGCCTTGAATGCCTCAATAAAATTCAAGCCTGTGATAATTAAATCATCAACCATAGCTTCCATTTCTTTTCCATATGTAGCATGCTTATGGATGTCTTTAATGACTTGAATTTCATCAATGGATAGGATAGTAGGAGGTGGGATGGAAGCTAAGGGAGTGGGATCAAGAACCTTATCTTTTGCTAATAAGGACTTGATGAAACTAGACAAAATTTGATTCTGCTCTTCTAATTGCTCTTGTGTCTGCTTCCCCTTCTCAACTCATTCAATCACCCTAGACACAATCTCCTTTAAATTATGTACCTCATTTTTTAGAGTTGATTCTCCAAGGGGAATTCTTGTCAATTCCAGATCACCCAGTGATAAGTCCTTTTCATCTTTATCAGACTTGGGTTTTACAATTTCTATGAACTTTTGACCTTGAGAATCTAAAATTAACCTTGAGGTAACCTTAGCCTTCTTAGCTGGGGGAGGAGGAGTAGTGCCTAGAAGGGATGCCACTGCATCAAAATTTGGAGGAGCTATACTTGGAGTGGCCTTCCTTTTCTTACTTTCCAGAAATGGTTGTACTCAGGAGAATGAGGAACTAGAACTGGAAGGAAAAATGGGCCCAAGTGTAGAGGCACTCATAACGCTTAGTGTTTAAACAACATCCACTTCTTATACAGAGGCATCAATTGAAGTAGAATCAGGATTTTCTTTGGCAGATATTTCCACAAACCCTGAAACCATTTCCTCTGATTGATCTTCCATCACATTACCTGTTTCAGGGGCGTTCACTTCAAGCTATTCCTGCTCCTTATCTTGGCTATAATCTTTGTCATCTAAATAAATAATTGTTTCCTTTTCTTAAGCTTTATCGGGAGAGGATTCACTTTCTTGGATGACATCAATTGCCCTATCTTCTTTCTTGATTTTCCATTTCTTAGTATACACTAGAGTTGAGGATTCTGGAGGAGAGGAAAAAAATTGCTCAACTGTTTCGGGAGTAAGACACATGTATCTATTTCTGAGGGGTAGGGGTATCATGTGAAGTGGACCTAGATTTCCTTGCCCTGAATCCTTTCATCTTCCTATCAAACCAAAGTCTAGTTCTTACTAGGACAAGATTATTCAGCTCCTTTAAATCATCCCTCTCCTTAACAAACCAATCAATGGTTTCAATAGGAGTATGTTTGATTGATCTTTCATATTCAAGAGATTGTAGCTCCTCATCATCATCTTCCAGTCCTTCAGGGACATCATAAATACTAAAATCAATAACCTGTTGTAGAGATAACCTTCCATAGTATCTCCTCCTGGATTCATAATCATCTGAAAAATCTACCCAATAATCTTCAATATCAGGAAGATGTTGATAACCCATTCTGAAATTGGAAGAAATGAACGGCTTAATGTCAAAGTAATTTTTGGGTTTATAGTAATGGCGAGTGAGAGGAGCAATCATTCTATCCACATTTTGAGCATCTAGGGCAGTTTTTGCAGGTGTAATTACCTAGTATGATTAGAAATTAAATACCTGCAATATTCTTTTTCCTACAAGTCCTATGCAACCTTTCTAATTGTGTGCAAATTTCCACCAGGGTCATCTTATCACTACAATACATAGGAAGTTTTAGGGTTTGTCCCTCAAATCCAGCCAATCTTATGTATGAAAAATTTCTGAATTGGGTGAAGAAACTACCATAAGTATTGATTAATTGTTTGGCCTCATCTTAAAAATCTCTTAGCAGTGTCCCCTTCCAATAACCTGACAATATACATAGTGAAAGCATCATTCACCCTCCTAAAGTGATGATTACTAATCTTCAGGGTCAACTATAGGTAATATATATAAACGGAAGCATCCTTCTTGTCATCCATGGGGGAGGAACCCAACCACTCCCTATAGGCTGCAATGAAGTATATTAGATAGGAGGTCATGTAGAAGGTTTGGGTTCTTTGAACGTGTGATAATTGCTCAGTCAAATTATCACAGATAATTCCTGCCCAGTTCAGATTTTGCTTAACCTCATAGATGATATTGATGTAGGGGCACATCCAATAGTGAAATTCATTAGTGGTGGGCATTCCTGCAATTCTAGCCAACAAAGTGATGACGTTTGACAATTCCTCATGGAAATTGACTCTGAACATTGTCTTAGGCAGCCTTGAGGCTCCTTTCTTAGGGTTTTTGAACCAAGACTTAGCAATTCTGATTTTGTATTTTTCACTATCTTGATCAAAAATAACTTGGGCCTGATCCTTGGTGAGAGTATTTGAATTGTCAACCATGGGAATCCTGAGGGCAGTACGAATGCAATCTTCATCAAGTCGTGCCACTACTTGACCTTGAGGGTCAACGATTTCTTTCATGTCAGGATCAAAATGAGAG
This sequence comes from Taxus chinensis, assembly GCA_019776745.2. Classification (NCBI taxonomy): domain Eukaryota; kingdom Viridiplantae; phylum Streptophyta; class Pinopsida; order Cupressales; family Taxaceae; genus Taxus; species Taxus chinensis. The sequence continues at coordinate 162,382,909 of CM034156.1, forward strand.
CTACAGGCAAGAATTGTGTTAGCACACTGGACTGAGACTAGAAAACCCCCTACCTCTACTATCTCACTATCTTTAATCAACTAAGGCACAGGAGTAGGGTTTTGACAATTGATTCATGCCCATAATTATTCCAAATCTAAGTGTTGTGCTTCATTGTCACCAATGTTTGGTACAACCATCTCCAAGGAAGATAAGTTCTCATGACCCTTAAAACTGATCTTCATCATGTAACCAGGGTAGAAGAATATTGGTGAGAAAATAATCCTCAGTTCCTTGCATTAACACCTTGATGTTTCACAGCTTCTTTTATATACCTATAGATTTGAAAATAATAGAACAGGAATTGACCATGGCTAGAAATGGTAGAAGAGAAGGAGCTCAAATGGTCAAGAGTAATTTTGTAAGTGAGGTGGTGAAAATGATCAATTACTCAAGTATTTATAAGTATTTTAAACCCCAGTAGGTTGGCAATGGAATAAATAAGGTATTTAATGCTTATAATGACCTTGAATTATTGAAAATTGGGTAAGGTGGATCAAAAGAGCCCAAATTTCCCATGGGACATTTGGGACAGTGGGACGTACGCAAAGATTGAAAAAGCTGATTTGTGAAAAAAGTGGAAAAAACCTGCACAGCTATCCCAAGGGACATCGAGACAGTTGGGATGCGCAAAGCCAAAATACTCGCGATGAATGGAAATCAGTAAAGGAAGGTTTGCAGAGAATAGGTGGTCAAACAAAACTCGGGACAACTAGGACACAAAAAGCTGAAATAGCTGCAATACACTGAAATCAGATAGGTCGGAAGAATTCGACACAGACCGCACTCAGGACATCAGGATAGCTGGGATGTGCAAATCCAAAAAACTTGCAATGAAGGGAAAGAAAGACCAATAAAAAAAAGTAGAGAACTGGGGAACAAACGACTCGGATGAACCTGGGACATGAGGGGCAGAAAAATCCAAAATACATGTAAAAGGCTAGAAAAAGCATCAAAACTCAAAATTTTGAAAAATGACTAACTGCTTAGAACTAGCTTTTCCATATGGGACCTTCACAAAGGTATTTAGCAGTCACCAAACCCAAAAAAGTTTTAAAATAGAAAGGGAAATACACAACTTCTGAAGAGCTGAAAACACACTGCCCTTCTAATGCTAAAGAGGAGGGCTTGCACCTTTGCTTGATTACAAGTGCCATCCTGAAGATGAAAGGATCCAGTGCTGACTAGTTTACTAGATTCATTGTGAATAACACACCCCGCCCCCGAAAGCCCAAGGTTCCCTTTGGAGGCCCCATTGAAATTATTTTTTATATTTAATGTTAAGAAAATTTTAAATTATTTTTGATATTTGATTATAATGATTCCTTGTTTTTTGCTTCGAAAATAAGAAGTCATTACATTTGTTTTTACCACAACTAGGTAAGTATTTTTTTTTTTCAAAAACTAGAATAATTTCATTTACATTTCAATTAGATATGTGAATTTTATACTCAAATTAATATATTATGTGCAAGATTTTTTTGATAGACCAATTTCGGTGTGGAAGAGTTCAAAAACATTGAAATTCGACCCGCATATTCACTTGAAAAATGATAGTGGACTTTCTAAGAACTCCTTTATAAGAACCTAGTTTTTTTCTCCTCATTTGAATTGCTTGAAAATATAAAAATGGGGTCTAATCACTTTACCATTGAAAAACATAGATGTTGAATGGATCAAATTATAGCATCTGGAAAATCATATTGAAGGTAGAATTCATGGCACACAAGCTCTGAACTGTCGTAAACGGTACAGAGAAGGCTCCGAACGATAGGCAAACGACAACATACAATGTATCTGCATATCAACAGAAGGTGCAAGAAGCAATGTCCATCATATTGTAAAGCATGCATGATGACTTACTACTTCACATTTAAAATCAAAGAAGTCCGAGAAAAACTTGGACACAACTAGAATCAATGTATGAAGGTACACATTTGTCAAAAATTATAAAATTTATTCTTGAGCTAATGATAAACATTAAATCTCAATTTGATGGATGTAACAATAACTTGATTCATGATAAATTTTTGTATATCATTATTTAAATGAACATCCATGAGAGGTTTAGGAACTTCATTTCCATTCTAAATTTGAAATATTAAACTGAACAAGACATCCCTGACCTTTCTACTTTAAGTACTTTCCTAATCCAAGAAGAGTAGGTCATGTCAAATTTCGATTCAAAGGAGAATGCCATACAAACACTTCTCGCACAAAAATCTAAAAACAAACCTTCTAGATTTAACAAAAAGCAAAAATCAAACTTTAAAACCCTTAACAAATAAAATAAATCATGGAATTTAAGAGTCAACTTTGATGTAAAATGTTACAATTGTGGGAAATTTGCTCATAAGAAGTAAGATTGTAAAGTAAACAAAAACAAACCATTTTTTTAAAAAAGGGAATAAACCAAATCAAAACAAGAATCAAGAAAATAATTAAAAATCTATTGGAGTTACCTTGTAAACTACATCAGTCACTACCAAAAAAAAATGGATATTAGATAGTGGTGCATCTAGGCTCATGTTGTATAAATATGATATTCTAATTGATATAAGAGAATGTAATGATCAGATCTATCTAAGTTATCATTCCATTCTTGATGTTCAGGTTCAAGGAAAAACAAAAGTTTTCAATGGTATTATAAATGATGTTGTTTATGTCTCTAAATTAAAAATGAATTTGTTTTCCTGTTCACAACTAACTCAAGACAATTACAATGTAATTTTGTTAAAAGAAAATGACTTATAAATAATGAGTTAGATGTTACTATAGGTGAAGGCATGCAAAAGAATTAATTATATGTTTTTTTAAAGGTTTTGCTTCTGCTTCTTGTTTGTTTACTCAAAATAGAAGTGATGTTCAGTTGTGGCATGAAAGACTAGGTCGTGTTAATTTTAGGAGCATGCATGACATGTCTAAGCTTAACCTAGTTTTTGGTCTGCCACCTATCTCTCATGCCCGTGAAAATTTGTGAAGGGTGCTTACATGGTAAAGAGTAAGCAAACCCCTTCCTTAGTCATCATGAAACAAATTCCTCATAACCTCTGGAATTTGTCCATAGTAATGTTAGAGGACCTTTAAAAAATTCCTTCCCTAAATGGTTCAGTTTATGTTGCTACTTTCATTATTGATTATTCTTTCACAAGTTGGTCATTCTTTATTAAAAACAAATCAAATGTGTTATATAAATTTAAAACCTTAGTTAAAAATTAGTCTTATCACAAATAAAAAGGCTTAAAGTAGACAATGAAGATATATATGTTGATAAAACATTTCTAAACTCAAAATTAGTATGTGATTACTAAAAATAGTCTTATATGCATATCAAATGACACTTGGGGACGCTTTTGTGTCTGTATTGGAGATATCTAATCCTGATTGTATCTAATATTTTTTCACAATTTGAAATATTGAAGTTGTTTTTTCAAATTTCAATATATTTTGGCAATATGACTTTGTGTATTATAAGCATATTGTCATTGAAGTTGGTATACAACTTATGTTTAAACCTATTAATGTACGATTTATATATGGTTAAAAATGAAATCAATAATTATTTATATTACACTTCTTATGATAATGCATGTTTATATGGATATTGTGATTCTAACCATGTTGATGATGTGATAGATAAAAAAATTAAATATGAAAAACACACTTGGAGGTGCTTGTGGGAACACAAGTGCAAAAGTGCACTTGGGGAACACATTTCAAGCACCACTAAAGTGAAAAAGTGTATATGGAGGTGCATTTGGAAACTAAGGCGCACAAAGTGCAAATTCAATGAAAAATATAACCAACAAATTATGAAGCACATCTTTGGGAGGGTTTCACCAACAAAGGTGGCATCTAGAATTACTTAAGCATTTTGGTAATGATCAAAACACTTGCATCAATTGACTGTAACATAAATTACTTGAATTGTGAAATTGCACAAAGAAAGGACAATTGTAAGGCACAAACCAAGGTGAGATATATGAAAAATGCATACAATGAAGGCCAACACAAAGATAACATGAGAATGAAAGATTTTTCCATCGCGGGATTCATGAGAATGGAAAGCATGACAAGAAATTTTTGAAAATGAGCATGAAATTTTTTCATGATAATACTTGACGCTTATTTGGGACATGCCTTGAATTGGGTGAAACGCAAACAAAGCATAGCTTAGAATCCAAAATCTTGGGGTGTTTCATGAGCAATGTTTTATCCATTGGGAAATAGATTCAAGCTCAACACAAGCACTCAAGGGGATGCTTTCTCAAGTTGCACTTTTTGAATGCACACATAGACACACAAGCAAACGGAAAGGAAAACAAGCCAAAAATGGAAAGTAAACTATGTACAAGGGGAAGGACAAGAATATATAAGTTTATATAAAACCAACAACAGGTTAAGAGAAATAAGTACCCTTACGGTGCAATGAACTGAATGTATGAAGCTCCGGTGGACAAAAAAATGTTTAGTTTATCATACCAAGACTCCGTGACAACTCCACATGGCCCGAGAAGCAAAACGGAAGCCAAAAATTCATTCTCAAGATGATATTGCATAGAGAATTCACTTAGGTCCAATGACCATTCAAACATTTGTTCAAAACCTCTACTCCTGCAGTGAGAAAGTGCTGAAATGAACTTCTTACATTCCTTCAGTATCACACCAAGCATTGAACCATATAGACATCCATCACCATATTTCTAACATGCAAATTGATTGCTCTTGAAAATTCCTCTCATGAGAAGACGTGATCATCACTAAATCCTGATCACATGCTTGATAATTGAACGAACCATTGTTTGTTTCCTCTGGAGATGAGCCTGGGAAAGACTGTTCATCAACAACACATTCATCACCAATGAATTCTGTCACTGCATCAATGGAAAGCTCACATATTTCACCACGAGGATCCTCATTCTCATTCTCACGGTTGTTCAACTGCATAACTCCCACTTTAGTGGGAATATATATGGAATGACGTTATTCTTGTTGGCATTGTACACACACAAATTTGTATGGAATTTGATCAGATGTGTCAATATGCTTATGTTTTTTGTACTCCACAATGTTCAGTTCGGAAGAGCCTTGTACTTCTTCATTGCATCCTGGAATGACATTAAAGCTTTCATTCAAAGGGCGAATTTCATACACTTCTTCATGGGTGGAAGCAACAACGAAGCTCACTTCAGTTCTTGATTTGGGAGTGGTTGGAATGTTTGTCATAGAGAAGAAAATTTCATCAATGCATGACTCATCATCATCTTTCACCTCTTTCGCCTTCACAATTTCCATCTTACCTGTGATGACTATGGGAAGCCATTCCTCTATTTGTGCAAGGAAAAACCTTTCACTTTTAACTTCCAAAAAATCATGATTTTCAAATAAAGTGACCTCAGATTCAAATATTTTATCAGCGGTGAGACACAACTGGGAAAAGTAATCAATTTTTTCAGTTTTATGATCATTTTCAACAAGATCCAAATTTGCATTAAAAAATTCTTCAACATCCTCGTCCTTTACTTCTACTAGATTGTGGGCTTTAGAATGAGCATATTCAAATTATTTGATTCCAGCAATAGACATAAGGACGAATTTTTTTAATGAGACTCACCTTCTTCATGATGCTTGACCCTTTAAGAAACTTCTTATTGTTAAAAAAGCTCCGTCTCCATCAACTCACTTATGCCAAGAACTGGGAAATTAAAACAGTCATTTGATTCAAGCAAAAGATTCACTTCCTCGTCAATAATATCATAACATGCTCGATATATGCCTTGTACATGAAGTTTTTTTCTTTTTTAGAAATCTCGGCTACCTCTCCACTTGAGATAGTTGAATGATGCTATGGACCTTCCATTTTTAGCATTCGGGGAAGGGTCATGTCATCTTCAATCTCAACCAATTCGTTTTGTGTAAACCCAGATTATTCATCTTCAATCTCAACAAGTTTCATAGAAAGATTATTCAGTGTTTTGATGTTCTCTTCTCCGATTTTAAAAATCTACACATCAAATTGGGGATTAAACATTGCATGGAAACCATTTAAAATTACCTCATCTTCATTCTCCTGAAAAGTCTCTGGATGAGAAGAGGAATTCATTCTGATCAGGGATTCCTGTGGTATATCTTCGTGATGAAGAACAACTTCAACAAGCATTGGATCACTCCTATCAAGAAAAATATCTTCACTTTCCTAACAAGCCACTTCTTCAAAAATTTATGTCTTAGGCTTAGATGAAGCCATGATTGACAACTTAGCCTCCTTGATATCTTCCTTATTTTCAGCGATGTCAACTTGAAATGCATTGGGAGGTTCACAAAGAATGTACTCACTAGTGGCATTGAGGTAAATATTAGGAATAAATACTTCAGAGTGTGGAGGATCCTCAGGGATAGTTTTCTCACTCTGGAGCATTCTCAAGCTGCTCAATATTCCACTGCATAGCCCCAAAAAAGTGTAAATATCAAGATTGAGGTAGGGATTTGAAATCCCTTATCTCATTCTCATAATCCTTTTCACGTACTCCTTCAAGACAATTATCTCTTGATCTCCATAAGTGAGAAAAACATCAATGGGAAGATAAATAAAAGGAGATGTTATAATATTTTCAACAAGTCATGGAACATCCAAAACATTGCTTTTAATAGACATGTCTTTGAAAATATTTCATCATCATTTACCTCATTCTAGGATTCATCTTCAAGTTGTTTTGACTTCTCATGTGCTTGGAACATTCTATATATTTTATACACTTCTCTCAGCAAATGCTTGGACTTCTGATCATCGAAGGGTTCAATATTCATTTTTTTCCTTTAGCAATACTCTTTTTGAATTTTAGCCACAAGGATTTGATGATAAGATCATTATATGCATTAATTTTGTCGAGATTGGTTATCTTCACATGAAGTTTTATGCTCTCTTCTGCGGCTTACAGGGATGTGCTAATAACTTTCTTTCTTCTACTTGGAACATCAAAATTCTTAGGAGGTAACTTCTTTTCTTCAATGCAACTAGGTTTATCATGATGATGAGAAAATGAGAAAATATCTCTTTCTTAATCTTTATGAACTTGTTACAGGTTTTAAGCCAAAGCGAGACACATTTTTTCTATTTTGATCTCTATATCTCCATAGAACTTCAGAGGATGTGCATGTTCATGATCATTTGGAACTTGAATGCATCGAGAGGGAAGATCATTTTGTTCTTCATCATCACTTTCATTGCCACTCATTGGCATATGATGTCAACTTGTATATTTCATCTTATGACAATATCTCGATTTTCAGATACCAACTTCTTGCAAAACCACGAACCTCTTTTCCAGGGGAGGTTCCTTGATGTGGGAAAACGAATGTGAAAAATAGTTAGTTCCCCAATAGAGTCACCAAAAATTGTTGGCAAAATTTTATATCTCTTTATATTTTCCGGAATGGCCCAATGGAGGTGGTGTAAAATCTACAACATTTAGGGAAAATCACCTATCGATAGGGTGGAATTCCTCTTCTTTTGAGAGGGGTAGTGCCCTAGTACAATGGGGGCATTTGGGTTTTTGGTGATTTTAATTGGAAAGAACAAAGGAGACAAAACTAAGAAGGAGAAAGAGAAGAGAAATGAAATAAAAAAGGGGGAAAAGGGAGCAACCATATAGTATAATAGAAATATGGAAGTATGCTTGGATAACTTCAAGAAAACATAGACTAAAAACCTCTCTTTCACATGGAAAATAGAACTTAACAAAAGTTGCAAGGGGAATAAGAATCCATCAGAATTAAAACATCCCTGAAGCTAATGAATTGTGTGGTTATGACACAAAGTCCATGTAAAGGAATATGCAACACAATGTATACATATCAATTCATCCCACACAATGAATTAACATTAATAATGTCTCCGGTTATGAATATCAAACACAATTCATAATCAGAAGATGATAAACACATTAAATTGGTTCTCATTCCTAAGTCAACATTCTATATCTCATGTAATGAAGTCAAAACAGATACACATAAAACTACAACAATTTATTTCTCTTTTCACAGAGAAAGGGAGAAAAAGGCCAAACCCTTATAATGGAAATGTCTTCCCTATTTATACTTTTAGTCCATAACCAACTCATAACTACCTTCATGGTAAGAATATAACTTTTACCTTTTTCACTTTCACTTAAGTTACAACTTAAAGTGACTTTATAATTGAGTCACTTGTGTTTTACAAAAAACACTTTTTCCCAACGAAGAATTAGAAATCATTTAAGTGATGGAGAAACACTCTTTAGCCAACGGAGAAACCAGAAATTCACTTAAGTGATGAAAAAACACTCTTCCCTAATGAAGAAATAGAAGTCATTTAAGTGAACAAGAGAAAAAGAAATGATGATTTCCAGCCATGGAGGTTTTTTTGCATGATTCACTCGGGCACTTACACCTTCAACACGTGCAACCTTAAATTCCGGAACAGTCCCAAATACATCCTTCTCCTTAAGGAAGAGAGTGTTTATCAAAATATCTATCCATGGATATGAATCATATGAAATCATCAACACATATGAGAACCAAGCTGATGTGTTGAACGGAAATGAATAATCTCTCTGCATTTGATATAAGTTATTATGGTGGAGTCTTCCTTTGATGGGAGTTTGCTTTTCACTTGTCATCCTATGCTTTGAAATTCCTAAAGTTAATATGATCAAATTTTCCATCTTCAATTGTAAAATCATGATGAAAACACTTCAAAATGGTGGTTCCATGTTGAAGATTCCATGAAAAAGTTTGGGCAAGATTCAATGAGTAAAACTCGAACTATGAGCAAAACAAGCTCTTCAAATGAAGGTAAAAACAACACTTGAGAAATGGTTAGAAAGAAACCTATATGCAATTATTGATAGTCTCAAACCTACAAAATATTAATCATTTCTTAAATATCTTTCCAACACTTCAAATGAAATGCAAAATAAAGCTCAGATGCAAAAACTATGGTCAAAATAAGATTGGTTCCTTAGTACCATCTCAAGTGCGCTTTTTAGAAGTAATGAGTTCCCAAAAATGGACATGGATGCATTTTTTGGAACAACTTAAGTGAAAATAACATGGGGACAGGTTCTTGGAAACATGTAAGTTACAAAAGCGCATGGAGGAATGCTCATGAGAACAAGGCAAACAAAAAGTGCAAACTCAACATCAAAATTGAACATTAGAGCAAAACGTGCATCCATAACATGAAATTAGAACAAATAAAAAAAAAACATTTGGAGAGGAACTTAGGAATATGAATAGTGTAAAAACACATTGGAGACATGTTCTAGGAACTAACTCATGTAAAAGCGCACATGAGGCATGTTCTAAGAATGAATTAAGTGTAAAAGTGCATCCTCAACTTGAAATTAGAACATCATAATTTCCAAAAGCACACGGGAGGCATCACTTAAGAACAAAAGTAAAAAAGTGCACTTGGGATGGTCTTGGAGAACAACTTAAGTGAAAAAGTGCAACCTCAATTTCAAATTAGAACATGAAAAGTTCCAAAAGTGCATATGAGGAGTGACTTAAGTGTATGAATAGTTAAAAGCACACTTGGAGGTGCTTGTGGGAACAAAAGTGCCAAAATGCACTTGGGGAACACATTTCAAGCATTACATAAGTGAAAAAGTGCATATGGAGGTGCCTTTGGGAACCAAGGTGCAAAAAGTGCAAATTCAATGCAAAAATAGAACCAAAAAGTTCCAAATCACATCTTGAGTGGGTTTTGTGAACAAAAGTGGTGCATGAGCGAGCTTAGGAGTGCTTAGAAATCAGTTTTGATGCAAAGGTGGCCTCCAAAACTACTTAAGCATTCTGGCAATGATGAAAACACTTATATCAATTCATTGTAACAGAAATGGCTTGAATTGTGAAATTGCACAAGGAAAGGACAAGGTTGCAAGGCACTAACCAAGGTGAGAAATCTGACAAATGTATACAATGAAGGCCAAAACAAAGATAATCTAAAAATGCAAGATTTTTCTATGGTTGGATTCATGAGGATGGAAAACATGTTGAGAATTTTTTAATGAATGAGCATAATTTGAAGATACATGAATTTTCCTCGTATATTTGTCATGTATATGAAATTTAAAGTTAGAAGTAAAATTTAAATAATACAATTAACCTATACATAAGGGATTGAGTGCATGTCAATGATAACAATCCATAAGGGTCCAAAAAGAGACCATATGTCCCCTAAAAATTGTATGAAATAGAAAAGAGCAAAAAACATGTACTCACAATCATCATAGCATAATAAAAAGATAAGCAATAATAGGTTTTATTGTTGCTATGTAGGATTTTGAGGCATTTGATATTACTTTTAACTCACTATTTTTTCCTAGAGTTTTAAGGATTTGACCTGTCTAGTTAGCTACCTCATGATGGTTTTTTAATGAAGTGATTACTTGTTAGATTCTTAGCAATATGGGCAATATTTTTAATCTTCATAAAACCAAATGGGCGAGACAAAAATATTATCCATCACAACCATTATTTAGGTTGTATATCAAATATAAAAGACCTAAACTTTTGGAAATATAATTAGCTTCATTTTGGTTTTGATTCTCGATATCTTACTATTTGTACATGAAATTGTGTGGTGAACATAAATTTTATTCAACCTTAGTAGGAAAAATGAGGGAAATCTATATATCTACAAATGAAGTTCCTAAGTTGGGAGTGTATTTTTGTGGACCATCCTTCAATAAAAGCATGTCTTAGAAAACACTATGCAATACTATGGCCTCAAAGAGCATTTTTAACTACTAGACAATTGGGCCAAGAGTTGTAATCCCCCTTTACCTTTATGGATGTAAGATTTAAAGCTTAGATTTTATATACAATGCTAGTTGTTTTGAGATTTTTCATAAAATAGCTTTACACATTATCATCTTGCTCAAATTTTAGGGTTGTAGACACCTAAAATTTCCCAGATACATTTGTATATTGTTAAATTGCACAATTCTGGTTTTTTTGTGTAGTCATCGACTATTGATCCAAATTAAAAAAAAATCGCATGTTTTGTTGACTTCTGATTCCACTTCGGTTGGATCCCTTTGTGAAGTGTCTGAATATATTGGTATATGTTCTTGTGGACCATTTTGTATTAAGTGACGCCATTCTTCGTACCTACCTTTTTTTCTTTTTTCCCATTAGAAGTCTAGTTGGGAAATAATTGGGTCCTAATTTTAATTTAACCCGTCTATAAATACACATTCAATCTAGTTCATTGAGAACATAAACAACCTAGCAAGTAAGAGGAAATCATAAGCACATTGAACATTCTAGAGAACTTATTGAGCATTTGCAAGAATTTTAGAGGAAATCAAGCAATCAATAAAGCACTCATTCACGTTAGAGCCATCATTAGGAGGAGGAAGGTCTCACAAAATATTTATCTTAGGGCCCACAAAATATTTTTTTTCTTTATTTTTTTTTTCTAGATATTGCTACCCAATTAAGGAAATAAGATTTTTTGTAGGTGATTGGGGTGAAAGTGCAAAAATATGAGAGAGGTTTTCATATCGAAAACATGTGATTGCAGTCTTCAAAAGAGTTTGGACATGTTTGTTATTTTTTTCCAAAGAGTTTGGACACTCGAAACACTAGTTTAGTACAAAATAATTGAGACAAAATGTTAATTGTTTTACACGATTTTTTTTAGGTTAATTATGCCTTATAGATAGACGTGCATTTCTATTGTTAAACTATGACGATAAGATGTGATATTCAAGTTACAATTGTAAACCTTGTATGCCACTTGTTTTCATTGGTCTTGGAGATAATTAATTAGGTTTGATTTATTTTTTTACATCAATTAGGCTCATTTAAATAATATAAATATTTGTATTGCAATTTAATTGAAACCTATTTATGTATGCTACATTTTTGTGAACCAACATTGTGTTACACCCCTCATACATATTTGTATTGCTAGTTAATTGAAACCTATTTGTCTATACCATATTTTTGTGAACCTGCATTGTCTTGTACCCCTTATATAGGGTATAGGATTAGATGTTCTTTTATCTTAGAGCACATATTAATTTACCTATTTTTTCTATGTTTTTTTCCCATTGCATGATCTTAGATGCATTAAACCTGGGGTAATATTTCATTTTTTTTTTACAAACCTAGTATGCTTGTAATGGCTCACCTTCCAGATGTGTTTTTTAAACATGTTACAATTTATTCTATTTATGATGATCAATATAGTGAATATAACATTGATTTTTCCCCATAGGCTTGAGATAAATATGCAAATGATAATTAGTGGAAAAATTGTTAGCTTCACCAAAAAAAGCTAGTGCCTATTTATTCTCAACCAATTGATTACTTTGTAGGGTATTGACAAACCCTAACACAAAATGTAGTAGTTAATGTTGATTTAGATTTATACTAGATCATGTTTAGATAAATGTATCTTCTTTGAATATTAGTGATGATAACATTGTTATGATTTTTCGTGATGATTATTAGAATTAAAAAGAAGAATATTGATTATGAGGCTTACTTTGAAGAATAAGACAATTTTTATAATCTTGCATAAATAATATTGTTTCTTCATAATCTTGTAGAATCAAAGAACTTACTCAACAACAAATTTACTGAAATATTTAGATACATGAATGTATTGATAGAAGTTATATGTGAAAACGTCCCTCCTAATGTGGTAGTTTATTCTAATCCTATCAATTATTTAAAGTTTTAATTACTTTTTATTGTTAATAATGCCCCTTTCACATATTAAAATGCCATTGCTTCTCAAATTATTTCAAACATTGTTGTTTCTCAAGTACCTTATATTCCTGAACATGTTCTTATTGGTTCTCAACTTCTCATAATCTCCCAAAATGCTTCCATTCCCTCTTACATTCTTCAAAATCATCCTATTATTAATATTCCTTCTATCTCTCAGCAATCCCTTGTTTATAAAATTCATCAATTTGCTTCACATATTGCTAATCCTTCTATTTTGTAAAATTCTTATATTCCAACTTTTACTACAACTACTTCTATTTGAAACCTCGAAAATAACGACTATGAAGTAAACATTAGTGGTTTGTAAAATAAAATAAAAATAGTTCTTAGGGTTCTCAAAATCCAAATGGTAGGGTGTCCTTTGATATTCTCTCAATCCCCTTAGCATATTAATTTCTTGCATTCCCCTTTTGTAATAGGTTTTGTAGTGCAAAAAATTTAATTGTTAAATGTTAAGGAAGAACTATCACACCCTGTTAGATTCTTTTTTTGCCTCTTGCTTAGATTGTTCTCATGATGATAAATTACTAAGAAATCTATTTATAAGGAGCTTGCAGGATTATGTGTTTGATTGGTTCTTTGTTTTATCACATGGGTCTGTTAATTATTTTACAAATCTAGTGGATCATTTTCTAGATTATTTTAAAATCAATAATGATCGGAAGGTTACATTTTTCAGAATCCGCTCAAATTAGACAAAAATATAATGAACTTTTATATAATAATTTGCCATGATCCATGTCTACTTGTTGCTAATCATTTACTTTAATACTTTCTACTCATTGCACATTGATATACTTGTTTGACTATTATTGTCCTTGGGATCTTGTTTTTGGCTATGAGATATTACTTCTTACAACTTCATACATCACTTTATCTACACACGAGTGTGTGCTACACATTATGTAATTCATGATTTCTTATGTGCATTATTTTCTACATCCCATTGTATGCTCTACACTTTGTTTTCTTTATGCCATTGTATGCTCTATGATTTGCATTTTCTAATCCATTGTATGCTCTATGTTTTGTTTGGATCTATGTCATTGTATGCTCTATGCTCTATTTTCTTTGTGCCATCGTATTCTCTATTTCCTCATATACCAATGTTTTCTCTATGGATTGATTGCTTACTACTTATCTTTTTTATGTTCAATTACATATGGTGCATGCCACCCATATTGTTTTTTGGACATATTAATTAGTACATCTGTAAATTAGAACACATCTTTTGTTATATATTGCTTGAGACACATATTATCTGAGCCACTTTGTTTAGACACACATTGCATATACCACTCATTATTTAGAACACATGGTTTATAGATATACTTTCACATAACACATTGAATTACACTTTATCTTAGCATGTTGATTGAAAAATATTTTAATTTACATCTTTCACATAACACATTGGTTGTTACACATATTTAAAACAAAACATTCATTGTCACACAAACACACACACACACACACACACACACACACACACACACACACACACACACACACACACACACACACACACACACGTGTGTGTGTGTGTGTCATAACACATTGATTTACAAATTTCCCATGGAACATACTTGATTTGCACACATAACTACTACTAATATTGGTCAAATTGTCATGTCTTGTTGGATATCTTTGATATATGATGACCTTGTCAAGTCATGTCATAATTCGTAATGGATCTTTTAGGTGTCAAGTCGTATGTTTATTTTCATGTTTCTCTACTTTTCATTGTTGCACACTAATTAACTAAAAAAGTGGAGTGGGGTATATATATAGTTAATATAAGCTATGAACACCTATAAATAACATAAATAAATGTAGTAAAGAAGTATGTAAATGACCTAAACAACTATGCAAAAGGAAATGTTAACCCTAATATGCAAGAGAGAAGAGGAAAAAACTTATTTGAATAATAGATGCTCCTAGGACTGTGTCATAGAGGTGACTGGAAAATTTTTAAGTAGGAACAACTGTGGAGAAGCCCCGAAAAGGAAGGATCTGGAGTATCTGGCTGGACTGGGGTGCCTGGAAAGGGACTGGGGCGTGCCTATGGGTGCTCTGGTTTATAAAATGGGTGCCTTGGTCTATGAAAAAGATCCAGAACTCTCACAGGGCTGGGAGGTGGTTTGAAACCCTCATTGTGTGTCGCATCAAATTCATTGCCTCGTACCAGATGTCACCAATAATCCAAGATGAATAGAAAGACCTGTAAAACCCAAAAAAACATCAAATCCCTAACTAACTGACTGAGCATTGCACTACATTTTTGAATCGAATGTAGTTCTGGCAAGTGTGTGTAGTTACAAAATCAAGCACTTTAGACATTTATTTATCTCGGTTTCATACTACTATTTAGAAGGTTCTTGAGTGAAGAAAATACTAATCAACCCCCATCTTTTGGCCATCTTATTTTATTTTATTTCGTCATTAATAACCTCTTGTACCCGCATGCCCAATTTATTTCAGTCATTTCCCATCATTTTAGCCTTGACTGGGGCACCCAGGCTACAACTGGGGTGCCCATCAGTGCCCTGGTCCCACTTGGGGCACCTGGTTCTTTTTGCACTTTTCTGCCACTTTTTGGGCTCTTTCTAGCTGTTTGACATCTTTATCTTTCTAATGGTTGGCCAACATTTTCATGGTTAATTATGAAATTAGATCAAGATAACCCTATAAATATAAAGTTATGAGACCATAATGAGATACCTAGCATCACTTACTACTATCACTCCATCTAGAGTTGCATCCATCTATTGCATTAGAGATCACTTGCATCCACATAGCTCCATCATCAAGGCACAAGGCTAGGACATTTGCATCACACTTCATAGGGGGAGATATTCTATTCTATTCCATGCACACATTCTACTACATTTTCTACACATAGTTATTGCTCGCTACTTCACAAAGTGTGACTAACACAAGAGCAACCTAGGGCATGTTCACACACACTTGCACATAGAACTACATCGGGTCTGAGATGTAGTGCAACACTCAGTTAGTAAGTCTACCATTGTGGCAGTTGAGGTCAGTTTGACCCCTTCATATGCATTTTTTGTTTTAGGGTTTGATGCATATTTTGGCATCTTGCAGGTATTTCTTTCATCTTGGATTATTTGTGACATTAGCGTAGAACAACGAAGTTGATGTAATACACAGCGAGGGTTTCAAACTGCCTTCTGACCCTGTAAGAATAACTTTCAGAGCTTTCACACAGATTAGGACACCTAGATCGTAGACCAAAGCACCCATAGGCACCCCAATCCTCCTCTAGGTGCTCCAATCCATCGAAATAGTCCAAATCCACTCTTTTAGGACTTCTGCATAGTCGTCCTTGCTCCTTATTTTTCTAGTCACCTCTGTGACACTCTCTGACAAACATTTGTTATCAACTGAGTTATTTCCTTACTCCCTTTTACATATTAGGGTTAGAATTTCCTTTTACATAGTTGTTTAGCTCATTTACATTCTTGTTTATTAAATTTATTATAGTTGTTCATAGCTTAGATTAACTATCCATAAACTACACAGTTAGTCCATTTTTAGTTAATCATTTTGGTGAACCCGATTCGATCTTCCATGCTTTTAGGTTCTTCCTTATTACCTTACTAGGGTTTATTTTCCTTTTCCATGGCTCACTCTCATGAAGAATTTACTGAAGCTCACCTTAAGGCCATCAATGATCACCTTGCTGAGCATCCCCAAGATCTAGATTTACTTTTGCATGTTGCTCGCGAGGAAGCTACTAACTTGGCGGAACTCACTGCTTCTGTCATTGTACCCACTTCCGTTACCACTCCACCGCCTGCTTCTACTCTTCCTCCTATTTCTACTATTATCATTTCTATTCCTAATCCTACCAATCATTTTACACCACCCTTAGTTTCTCATGTATGACAAGTCTCATCTGTTGGCAATCAAGACTTAACTTCTCTTTATCATGATCTTCAAGCTCAAATTCATAAGTTGCAATAGGCCACTTCACATGCATCACCATCTTTAGATTCTACTTTGTTATTGCATACTCCATTTGCACCTACCATCTCTACTTATCCACTTCCTCCTAATTTTGTTACCCCTAAGCTTCCCATTTTCAATGGGCATGGTGACCCACAAGATCACCTTAGAGTGATTTCATGTCACTTGTCTTGACTTCATTGATGATCATACACTTTTAGCTAAGATCTTTCCTCATAGTCTTCATGATTATGCGATGCGTTGGTTCTACGACTTACCTGTTCACTCAGTAACCTCCTTTACACATCTAGCTGATGTATTTCTTACTCATTTCTCCATCAACATCAGCTCTAAGATTTCTTATGCTTGACTAGCACAACTTAAACAAGGCTCAAATGAACACCTAGTCAACTACGTTTTAAGGTATAAGAATAATCTAGTTAAGATGAAAAAAATTCTTACCGACTTTGAAATTCAAGACTTATTTATCCAAAGTCTATTACCACTTCTATAGGAGAGTGTGCTCTTTGAGACTTCTCCTTCATTTGATGAACTTTGTCATACCCTCAAGCTTTGTGAGGCTAAACTCCTATCTATAGGAAAGCGTAAGTATTAAAAATAGACTTCATCCTGCACTTATTTTCCTAACAAGATGCCATTTAAGCCTTCCACAATTAAACCAACTGACGTTAAAATCAATGTCAACACCATTGCTTCTACTAGGGAGGTTAAGTCGCAGTAACCTCGATGCACATTTAACACCTTTCCCATGGCTCCGCATCTTATATTGAAACAACTTCTTGAGAGAAATCTTATTACCCTTCCTCCACCACTTGAATTAGACCCGTAAAAACCAAAAGGTAGGAACTACAATGAAAAATTCCATTGTGATTATCATATATGTGTGGGACATTCTACAAATAGATGGCTAAAACTCCAAACAATCATCCAGGATCTAATTGATAACAATAAAGTTTAGTTCCCAAAGTCTGCTAGCTCTGCCACAACCAATGAAAAGGGAAAACTCAAGCTCTTTAACAATTACTCTTAACAACGTGACACAAAGACCACGGACTCTTCTGTTAATCATGCATATCATGCGGTATCATCTCCATGATCCAGAGCTCTGGATTTCTTAGTCACTAACACTGAAGCTTCACCACCAATCATTTCTGTTTCTAATGATGATTACCACTCCAAATTTCTATCTAATCATTTACACATCAATGCATATATTGGCTCAACCTCTATCTACAATATTAAGATTGACCCATCATGGCCCATTAGCGCATGTTCAATTTCACTTCTCAAGGCTATTGGGTATCCTTCATCCCAAATCGTATACCCTTTCACAAAATCCTTTGGGGTTGTTCAGTTGTGTGTTACAGTTGGTCCTCTTACTATGCTTTTACCTTTCCTTGTTGGGAACATAGTTGAGGGATGTGACATGCTTCTCGGTCTTAATTAGATTCGTCACTCTCAATCTATCATTTCTATGAATCATTTGCGACTCAATTTCATTTACAATACATAGGTTGTTTCTATTAACGGTGTCCCTCCATCTCCTCCATTGTCATCATCTCCTCATACAATCACTCATGTGTCATCTACTTCTTCTAACACGTCTCATTCTATGTTTTTCAAAGCACAATCTACTCCTAGTTAACCTACTCAAGTACAATCTACATGACTGCATCATTCTGCTTAGTCCTACACATCGGCATAGGCCTATTCCTAGGATACTCACTGCATCTCGACATCGATCACCACCTCACTTTATTCCACATAGTTTCTCATCACCTTTTCATTCCGCATCACGTAGATATCCATCTCTGACACATTTTACTGTGCCCCAACCTTCATCCTATATTCATTCATCACATGTGCATAGACTTCATTCACCGGCACAACATTTGTCTACCATACCACCACTATTAGATCATGGTCCTACGCTTTCATCCTCACAGACATCAGGTGGAGGACCTTCGTCCTTCACTATCATTGGTTAGTTTACTCATTTCTATATACTTGGGGGGCATAACACCTAATACACTCCCCCCTCACTCATCACCACATTTATACATCTCTCATCCTTTGACATTCTTTCATCACACATTTTAGCATCGTCACCACCTGATGATGCACTCTTGTGCTTCGGTTCACACTTGACTGTTGAGGGATTACTACTACACTGAACCCCACACAATGCACTATAGGCATTATACATTGCGTTTCATTCACATACGTCGCATCATACATCATACATTCTACATTTATTCTACAAATTTTTTACATTGGCACATCACATTTACTAGTCATCACATTCATATTATCCATGTGTTACATCATACACTATTCATATTTATACATTCATACACATAGGTTATCTATACCATATACCATACATCATACACTGCACACATACATACATTATTCTACATAATCTACATACATTATCCCATATGGGCATGATACTATGCATGTACAATATCCCTACATTTTACACATTTCTACACACCTTGCATGAAATTCTACACACCGCATATTTACATATTCTACTCATCAAATGGTCATTTATTTTCATCATTGCATTGTCTTCTACATGCTACACTCACCACCCTATGATGCACTTTAGTTCCTCGGTCCATACTCGACTACTGCCAAGGGTTTACAAATCAAATGGACCTTACACTCATCACGCATATGACAATCCTAGGCTAGTGACATACGCTTTAGGCTAAATCATCACCTATTCTATCATTTTGTAGTGGTATACAAGTTAGGTTACATCACCACTCCCTCCTTTCATATTGTAGTGACATACACTTTAGGCTAAATCATCACCTATTTTATCATTTTTTAGTGGTATACACCTTAGGTTACATCACCACTTCCTCACTTCATCTTGTAGTGATATACGCTTAGGGCTAAATCATCACTCATCCATTCATCTTATAGTGATATACACTTAGGATAAATCATCACTTATACATTCATTTAGTCGTGATATACGCTTAGGTTATAGGGTTCATGCACACATCATTTCTAGGTCACATCTCATCACTACACATACACATTCATCACAACACGTTAGACACAACACACTATTCGACCATTTCCCGATGACGCACTCTCGTTTATGGTTCATTCTTGACTGTTGAGGGGGAAAAAAAATGAACCTCATTGCATACACTTCCATTCACTCAAGGGGCACGTGGATCCTATCATTCCATCTTGCATTCCATTCCATCCATCCACAACATATTGCATTGTCTTGGGGCATTTACTCTTGTTTACTAGTGTTTTACATGATCACTTTACTACACATGTTAGATTTATTTATTATATGTCATTATATATACCATCCACACATGTGCATTCATGCCTTTTTTTAGTGTGATCGCAGATACACGACTCTTGAGTCTTACACGTGGCATGGATGCTCGCCTTCTACCCTTCCTACACTGGTCACTGGGGGCATCCACATTCGTCTCTCATAGGTGTTATTGTTTCATTTTGTACTTAGCACTTTACATTACTTGATTATTCATGCTTTGACATATTGGTTATTTCTCTAACATGCTAACGGGTGTTCCATGTGCAACACTTGTTTTATAGGATTACATGTTTCCATGACTACTTCTTTGTTTGTACTTGTTTGTTTTGTTTGCTTCTTGTATGCGGGCCTTGCCCTATGTTTGGTGTGCACACTTGTTTGTTGTTTGTGGCCATGATGGCCTTGTGTGTCTTGCAACATCATGAGTGATGTCCCATGTTTGTGACCCACTTTATGTGGCTTACTTGTCTTCTTATGTGTTTACACTATTGCGCTTGGTAGTTTTTTACATTGTCTACTGTAGTACTTACACATTGTCTTCTTATATGCATGTGTTGCTTTTACTAACACTTGTCTTTTGCTATCCATCCTTGTTTGTGTGTGCCTTGGTTTCTACCAAGCGCATTCCCTTCCCCCTATAGGGAAAAATTTATGTGGTTGGTCCTCTTTTGGGTCCACATTCTCCTATCAATGACATCACATGCACCCCCAAAGAGGGGGGCATCATTTGGGGTTTTTCTACACTCTACATAGATATTCTACACCGGTTCGGTTCATTTATATACAATGAGTGGGTTCAGACCAATCTACGAACCCCATACACAATGGATTTTATAGGACATGGTGTCTTTAGCATTTTAGGGAAGCAATTACATGCTTGGGGGTACAGTTGGTGTGCCTCTATACACTACTTCTGCCGGTGGCATCGGATCGCCCAAAAAACCAAGGACGATACAATATATATCTTCACATACATTCAGGGAAGTAGTTAGATCTTTGAGGACACAAAGCATTTCCTCCCTACACTTCTTCGGCCAGGGTGGCGTGAGATCGCCCAAAAAACTCATAGTACAGGATATCCTCCTACACTTTTTCTCTCAACATGGATCAAGTGCACATGTTCCATTTACATTTACATTTTCATATTTTACATTGCGTTTTTACACTTACATACATACATATTTGACTACTTGATCATTTTCTCCTTGCAGGTTCGGTCATATGAGAAATAAGGAATCAAATTGGGGGAAATAACAACAACAACAATGTCAACAAAAATTCATTTGCAACAACACATTTTTTACTAACCATGCAGGTACATTACACACCACAAAAAATACACATGCATTCCACCCTAGGTTCACTCTCATCACTTTTTCTTTGCACATTTTTCATCTTTAGTTTCCATGCTCCTCCATCTTTTTTTTCATTCCACACTTTTTTCTAGTCCTTCAGTGCAAATTTCTACTACACTCTTCATGGACATCAGGTATGCATTTCTATCTACTTTATGTTACTGATCTTTCAGCTCACCAACATAAAGTGGGGGAAAAATGTAGTCACAAAATCAAGCACTTTAGACATTTATTTATCTTAGTTTCATACTACTATTTAGAAGGTTCTTGAATGAAGAAAGTACTAATTAACCCCCATCTTTTGGCCATCTTATTTTATTTTATTTCATCATAATTGACCTCTTGCACCCACATGCCCAATTTGATTCAGTCATTTCCCATCATTTTAGCCTTAGTTGGGGAACCCAGGGTAGTATTGAGGTGCCCGTGGGCACCCTAGTACTAGGGTGCCCGTGGGGGCTCTGGTCCCACTAGGGGAACCCTAGTCCTTTTTGCACTTTCCCACCACTTTTTGGGTTCTTTTTAGCCATTTGGCATCTTTATCTTTCTTGTGGTCAGCATTTTTGGGGTTGATTACGAAATTAGATCAAGAGAACCCTATAAATATAAAGTTATGAGACCATAATGAGGGACCTAACATCACTTACTACTATCACTCCATCTAGAGTTGCATCCATCTATTTCATTAGAGATAACTTGCATCCACATAGCTCCATCATCAAGGCACAAGGCTAGGGACATCTGCATCACACTTCATAGGGAGGAGGGATACTATTCTATTTCATGTAAACATATCTATCTACATTCTATAGACATTTAGTTATTGCTCACTACTTTATAAAGTTCAACTAACACAAGAGCACCTAGGGCACGACATGCACATGCTCACAAGAACTACATTTGCATCCGAAATGTAGTGCAACACTCAAAGTAGTAAGCCCATTTTTGTGGTAGCTGAGGTCAATCCAACCCATTCATTTTACATCTTTATTTTTAGGGATTTGATACTTCCTTTTTATTTTCTTGCAGTTCTTTGCATTAGCTTGGATTATTAGTGACATACAACACATGACAACGAACATGATGTGACATACATCTAGGGTTTCAGACCACCTTATAACCCTGTGAGAACCAATTTTGGAGCTTTTCACAAACTAGGGCACCTAGATTGCATACCAGAGTGCCCGTGGGTGCCCCAGTCCTACTCCAGGAGCCCTAGTCCAATCATATCCTCCAGATCCAATATTTTTGAGACCTCTGCACAATTTTTCCTACTTTTTCTTTCTCCAACCACCTCTGTGACAATCACCAGTTATCAAATAAGTTCATTCCTCACCTCCTTCTGGCATATTGAGGTTTTATTTTATTAGTTTAATCATTTAGTAATTTACATATTGTTGTAGTACAGTTACTTGTTGTGTTTTATGTCCTCCTAGATCTGGGCCATTAACTTATCCCCATATTACCCCCTTATTAACCAAATTTTAGTTAATCTACCATATATTTTTAACTAGAGTTAACTTATTGGATTTTTTTTTTATCAAAGTTGAGAATCATTCCAAGTAAGGTTCCCTAAAAATTTCAGAATTTTTTTCTTATTTTGCAAAAGTTATTGCAAATTTAGGTTTTTTTCACCAATTTACTCCCTAGGTTGCAAATTGTGGAATTTTTTCAAGTTCGTTACATTTTCAGAAAGATAAAAAAATAGTTTTATTCTTTAAATTTTTCTATATTTTTCTGAAATCTTATCAAAATCCAAAACCCTAAAATTTGACCTTGATCCCTACATCCTACTATTTTGGGTATCATGGCGGGGCCTTCCATAAGAGGCAAAAAGAATCCCATCACTCCAGGTAAAACACCAGAAAAGGATGAGATAGTAGTGGAGGAGTTAGATACAGAAGCTATAAGTATAGAATCCTCAGGGTTAGGGTTTACTTCGACAAACCATAGAGTAAGCCAACTGGAGTTTAACCTGAGAGACCTTGAATCTCAAGTGGCCAACAAAGAAGATGTGGACAGGATTGGACAAATATTGGAGGAGTTCATGCAAAAATTCAGTACACATATGATGGGTAATCATACTTTTATCCATCAAGGTGGATCCTCAAGTCAAAATAATAGACACATGAGTCAGGGTGGATCTTCGAGCATGCCCAATCCAAATACAAGCACTCTGCAGGCCCATAATATGTTTCCAAAAGTGGAGATGCACAAGTTCGATGGAAAGGATCCACTTAATTGGATCAACCAAATGGAGAATTTCTTTGAACTACACCAGATTTCATCAGGGAAGAAGGTGAGAATGGCATCTTTGTATCTGGAACCTGACCAATTCATCTAGTATCAATGGTTATGTGCTCAGAGGCAAAAGAGTGGTCTCAATGTTACATGGACAATCTTCACTGAAGAGTTGCAATTACAC
Source organism: Taxus chinensis (assembly GCA_019776745.2). Lineage (NCBI taxonomy): Eukaryota > Viridiplantae > Streptophyta > Pinopsida > Cupressales > Taxaceae > Taxus > Taxus chinensis. The sequence continues at coordinate 162,406,823 of CM034156.1, forward strand.
TACAGTTCTAGTGTGGTAGATAATTACTTCAGCTAATTAGCAAAGTTAAGACAGACAGGATCTGTTAATGATTACATTCATCAATTCCAAAACCTTTCTCTGCGGATGGAAAATATTATTGAAGAGAATTTGAATGACCTATTTCTTAGGGGTCTTAAGGATCACATTGAACATGAGGTACATATGTTTAATCCTCATAAGGTTTCTGATTCTATGATTATGGCAAGAAGGGCAGAGGAGAAATTTGTTTCAAGTAGGAGACAACATTTCACTTATTCCAGAGATCATAACATCTTGGCCCCAACACTCCCTTAGCCAATTAGATTGACACCTTAACAAATTGAAGAAAAAAGAGAAAAAGGGTTATGTTTTAACCGTGATAATAAATTTGGATCCGGACATAAATGTGCTAAAAAGAAGTTGTTCTACATTGATGGGCCTAGTGAAGATGAAGAGAAGGATGAAGATACAAAGTCAAAGGTCTTGGTTGAGCCAAAGGAGGAATTAGGAGATCCCTAGCCAACGATCTCATGCCATGTGATTTTAGGTATTAGCACCCCCCAAACCCTCAAGGTGGTTGGATTCCTAAAAAAAGAGAGGGTCACAATGTTTATTGATTCAGGAAGTACTCACAACTTTATCAATCATAAGTTAGAAGTGTGCCTAAACTGTTTCATTTATCCAGCTCCTCAATGTCAAGTAATGATTATTGATGGAGGTATTGTTACTTGTTCTGGAAAATTCCATAACATTAAGCTTGCCATGGGAGATTAAATTCTAAATAGTCCCATGTATTCCATTTCTATGGGAGGAGCAGACATTGTGTTAGGGGTTCAATGGCTTACCACTTTGGGAACCATTGAGATGAACTTCCAAGACTTGTTCATGCGATTTCACTCTAAAGGAAGGACTTTTGAGCTAAGAGGCTTAAGAGAACAGTCTCCACAGATAGTAATTTCTCATCAGATGCACAAAATACTAAAAAAGGGTGCATTTGGATTTGTGGCACAACTCTTATCATTGGAGGCTCATCATTCTAAGGACTATATACCATCAGATATGTAAGTAATATTGGATGCACACTCTATTATATTTGAAAATATACCAAGGGCTTACCTCCAAAGATAGATCATGATCATGCTATTAAGTTAGTACCAGGGAGCTAACCACCTAACATTAGACCTTATAAGTACCCATATGTGCAAAAGAGTGAAATTGAGAAGATTGTACAAGAGATGTTGGAAGCCGGAATCATCTATCATAGTCAGAGTGCTTATTCTTCTCCAGTAGTGATGGTACGGAAGAAAGATGACATGTGGCACATGTGTCCTAATTATAGGGAACTTAATAAGTACACAATTAAAGATAAGTTTCCTATTCCTGTAATTGATGATTTTCTTGATGAGCTGCATGGTGTTGTTTATTTTACAAAGCTTGATCTTCATTCGGGATACCACTAAATTAGAATCAAGGATGAGGATGTTCATAAAATTGCCTTTCGGACACATGAAGGCCATTATGAATTCCTGGTAATGCCTTTTGGACTCACAAATGCACCTTCTACATTTCAAAATTTGATGAACTCTGTTTTTAAGTCATTCATACGGAAGTTTGTTTTAGTATTTTTTGATGATATATTAATTTATAGCAAAACATGGGAGGATCATTTGCATCATGTAAATAAGGTTTTGGAAACACTGGAGCAACATCAAATTTATGTAAAGCCCTCTAAGTTTACTTTTGGACTCAAGGAGTTTGAATATTTGGGTCACATTGTCTCTCATGAAGGGGTTGAATTGGATCCTAATAAGATCAAATCCATGATGGAGTGGAAGGTTCCAAAAACCCTAAAGAATCTACGAGGATTTTTGGGGCTTACAGGTTATTACCGAAGATTTGTAAGGCATTATGGAAGAATAGCAACACCTCTCACAACTTTATTAAAGAAGGACTCCTTCCATTGGAGTGAGGATGCAACCAAATCATTTGAGCAACTAAAGGAGGCCATTTGCACCACTCCAGTCTTAGATACTCCAGATTTTTCCAAAACATTCATTGTTGAATGTGATGCATCAGGGGTGGGTATGGGGGTAGTTCTCATGCAAGAAGGTCATCCTATTTATTTTTTTAGCCGTCAATTCAAAGGTAAGAATATTTCAAAGCCCACTTATGAGAAGGAAATGCTAGCCATACTTCATGCAGTAATGCAATGGAGACCATATCTCATAGGAAGATACTTTAAAGTGAAGACAGATTATGATAGTCTAAAATACTTCTTGGAGTAGCGTTTGTCATCTGACGAACAACCAAAATGGGTCTCAAAGATGTTAGGATATGATTTTGAGATTATCTATAAGAAAGGGAAGGAGAATGTAGTTGTGGATGCTCTGTCAAGGAAAGATGACTCAATTGCAACATTTTTATGTGTCATATCCATATTACAGGAAGATCGGATAGATGAGGCAAGGTCTGAATGGAGAAATGACCCAACCACACAAAACCTCATTCATAATCTCCAAAATGATCCAAGTATGTCTGAAAATTTTTTATTAAAAGGGGATGCTTTATGGTATAAAGATATATTATACCTATGTAAGAAATCCACTCTTAAAAATAGGATTCTATCCGAGCTTCACTCTTCTCCAATAAGGGGGCACTCTGGATTCTTGAAGACTTGTCATCGAGTGAAACAATATTTCTTATGGGAAAAGGGGATGTCAAAAAAATTGTGGCAAAATGCATGGTCTGTCAGAAAAATAAGGGTGAAACATTTCGATCCCCGGGTCTTATAAAACCTCTATCTATTCCTAGCTAGTGGTGGGAAGAGGTTTCTCATGGAATTCATCATAGGATTTCCTAAATATGAAGGAAAAAAAGTCATCATGGTTGTGGAGAATAGACTCACCAAATATGCTCATTTTTGTGCCTTGTCACACCTATTCGCTGCAAGCACAATAACATATAACCTTCATGGACACCATTCAGAAGCTACATGGGACACCAAAGATTATAGTAAGTGATCGGGACCCTATATTTACTAGTAATTTTTGGACTGATTTATTCTCATGTTTAGGTACTCAGTTAGCTCGTAGCTCTTCTTATCATCCCCAGTTTGATAGGTAAACAAAATTTATAAATAAGTATTTGGAGGGATATCTCCATTGCTTCACGTCAGATAAAAAAGCAAGATGGGTCCAATGGTTGCCATTTACATAATGGTGGTATAACACTTCCTTCCATACTTCATCTAAAATGTCTCCTTTTTGGCACTCTATGGACACCATCCACCATCCATCACATCATCATTGCGAGGAAAACAGTGGGTTAGAGCAGTAGAAGAACACATTCACTATCAACAAGAGGTCCTATCTAGTCTGAAGGAAAACTTGGCCATGGCACAAAACTACATGAAGCAACATGCTTATCAACATCGCACAAAAAGACAATTTGAAGTCGATGATTGGGTTTTTGTGTGGTTACAACCATATAAGCAAATGTCTTTGAAACAACAACAAAAGGATAACAAACTTTCACCGAAGTATTATGTCCCCTATCAAGTATTGTAGAAGATTGGTACTGTAGCATACAAATTAGAACTTCCTCAGTCAACCAGAATACATCCAGTATTTCATGTTTCTTTCCTGAAGAAAGTAATTGGATAGAGAGTATCAACCCAAACAGTGTTACCTGAGCTCGATGAGGAGGGGAGATTCATCTTAGAACCAGAATGCATCCTTCAAACACATACTAAAAGATTGAGGACACGGGTTATTACTGAGTACTTAATCAAGTGGAAGAATATGGACAATGAAGATGCAACATGGGAAGATGTTGCTTTAAAGGGGAAGGGCATGTTACACCCTTAACCTATTACTTTTATTAGGATATGAGTAGCCGACTTATGGCTTGCCATATCATTTTATTATATCATTTATATTTTCTCATGTTTAGTAGGTCAGCCTTGGTGATGGCCATAACATATGAATAATATATATAGGGGATTGTAGGTAGTAGTTCATCATCATTGGAGCATTTGAGTCTTATTTTATGGTTTGGAGGTTGCCCCCTCGAAGTGGTGAAGCTATTCTAATTTCATATTGAGATAATTATTCTAAAATATTGTTTTATTTGATGTTCTATTGTTTCTCATAATTTGAATTATATAAGTAATTTCATTTCACCCCTTCATATGCATTATTCTTTTTTAGGGTTATATGTTTGTTTTGGGTTTTTGTAGATATTTCATTCATCTTGGAGTATTGATGACATTCAACGCAAAACAATGAAGTTGATGTGACACACAGTGAGGGTTTCAGTCCACCTTCTGATCCTATAAAACCAGTTTCAAAGTTTTCACATAGACGAGGGGCACCCAGATTGCAAACCAGAATGCCTACAGGTGCCCCAGTCCTCCTCCAGGTGCTCTAGTTAAGAGAAATATTCCATATCTACTCTTTTCGGGACTTCTATATAGTCGTCCCTGCTCCTAATTTTTCCAGTCACCTCTCAAACACTCTCTAATGGGTATCTGTTATCAGTTGAGTTATTTCCTTACTCTCTTTTACATATTAGGGTTAGCATTTCCTTTTGCATAGTTGTTTAGCTCATTTACATTCTTGTTTACTGCGTTTATTATAGTTGTTCATAGCTTAGATTAACTATCCATATGCTACATAGTTTATTTTTTAGTTAATCGGTGTGTTCATAATGCGCCCTAGGTGCTCTTGTACCAGTTGCATTTTTTGAAGTAACGAGCAATAATTAGATGTAGAAAAATGTAATAGAATGTGTGCATGGAATAGAATATAATCTTCCCCCTATATTGTGTGTGATGCAGATGATCTATCCTTGTGGCTTTTGATGGAGCTATGTGGATACAAGAGATCTCAAATGCAATAGATGAATGTAACTCTAGATGGAGTGATAGTAGTAAAAACTTTGTACCCCTTGACTTCCGTGAAATTTAAGCATCAGTTTGAAAAAAATTAGTATTGAAAATGAAAAGACAAAAACAATATTGAAGATGAAACGAATTTTCTTTTTTTGCAAGATTGCAATATTGCAAACGAAAAGCTGAAAGAATATGACAAATAATAGTGGTTATCCAAGAAACTTCACTTTAGTAAGGCCTATCAGCCAAAAATCAGCCTTTCATAGTCTAGGGCTACTACAACATTTATCATATTTTAGTATTTATTGTTCTGAATTATCTTACTACACATATTGTAATATCTTAATTAGATGAAGATAGTTTTGATATTTCAAGATATAATAAATATAATCAAAGCACCTATAATGTGAACCATATAAATCATGTATACTTAAGCATGGTTGTAAAAGTAATGTGCATTAGATATAATCAATAGAGAAAAAGTAGTATGTCTATCATAACATGGGTAAGCATACTCTAAACATGTATAGAAGTCCATAGAAATCAATATCCAAGAATGCAATAGTGAATGACAAAGCATATATTTGTCTACAGATAACTCAACACCAATGGATCCATTGGGACTTGTAACATGACATGGTAGGGATGATATAAGACATATATCACTAACAAGGCATCAAAATTACTACTTGACCAATATTATTTTTATTCAACATTGTGTAAATAAGTATATATCAAATAATAAGGTACATTAGGCACTATATGTGTCAAGCAAGTGTTAACAATACTATAATACCTATTTTTTGTCCCATGACGTGTCTCAAATAACATGTGTTCCAAGCAATATCACAAACAATAGGTGTATCACATAATGTGTCCCAAACAATAGGTGTAGTAAGTAATGTGTACTCTAGGTAGCATGTGTAGTAAACAAGTACAATGCAAGAAAGGAAACACAAAATTCATGTACAAATCCAACAATGAATTAGAAAATGTGTGTATAAACCGAAGTTATATAGAGGACAATGTGGATAGAGAAATAAATGAATAAAAGATTGTGTGTAAACCCAAGTAATTTAGCATAAAAAGTGTATAGACAAAACAATGTGTAAGAGTAAATTAAGAGCCCATGGCCAATATTAGTATAACAAGCATAAAAAAAGATGAGATGAATATGAAATAAAGAAATATGTAAGTGTATTGAGATAAACGAAAACTAAACACAGAGCATGTAAAACTAGTATAAAATTAAATATTGTAATCATCGAATAACACATGATGACACATGTAAAAAGATATAAGGAAATGCAAGCTAAGTAAGAGAACATCTACATCACCAATGTACTAGTGTGACTAGATATAACCCAAATAAGCTCTATGTTAGGATGTACCTGATGTTCGTATTCACCTAAAGTGTTGGGTTTCCAAAAATATATAGGGATTAAAAAGCCACAAAATATGTGTATGAGTATTCATGGACTATAGGTGCCTACAATTATCTCATGTGTATTGTAAGTAAAAATTGTGTAAGAAAGTGGGATGTGTAAATTGTTGAATCCAAATAAAGAAATTTTCTAAGTCTATGTAATGAATAACCCAATCACATATAGGTCTTGGTTTGTATTTTTTCCATGAGAGAGAATGTGGAAAATAAAATTACTTGTAATGTACTAAGGGGCATAAGCCATATGATGTAAGCCATGGAACAAAGCAGATGGGGTCTTAGGCAATGATAATTCATTTAAAAAACACATTGACCCATGAAATGTGTTGTATCATTAGGTTATGTGTTAGTCCTGAATTATGAAGTAGGTGTTAGAAGAATGCATATTATTCTAGGATAAAATGCCATCATTGGATGATAAAAATAAGCATATATGCATTAAAACTATGTTTAAGTAATGTGCACTAGAGATATGTGTGTTTTATCAATATATCATCAAGTGGATGCTTGAGTAGAATTTTTGTATCTATAGGTGTAAGACACATATCATGTTAGGGAGTAGAAGTAGAAAGTATGTGTGTAATAGTTGTTTATATTAGAGCAGTCTCACAAGATGTAATAAGTAATGTCATTAATTCCAATAGTAGTGGTCTAAATAAGCCATGGTGGGTGATGAGAGTGTGTTAATGTCCCTTAAGAGTCACAGTCACATGGTTGTTGCATGTTGCACAAGACCAGATAACATAGATTACAAAAAAGATGGTATAAGGGTAAAATAAAAAATACTCATAAGTGATGTTAATGTGTGTTAGGATATCATACTAGGAACGAGTTCTATTGGAAGTATATATTGGTGTAGAATTTGTTGCACAAGATTTTTTTTGAGTATGGAAGTACATGTAATGGTACCTCCATAATAGGCACTGCAATTGGATGAACATGGTATCGATAAAAGGTAACACATTTAGTAGGTTGCTAATAACTAATAATGTAATTTAAGTATTTATATAACGAGCATTGAATGACATAAGCCCAAAGTTTCCAAACTTGATGAAAATGTCATGGAAGAAAGTTTTAGGAACCATAAAGTGAATGTGCATTGTTGAACTTAGAGATATAAGTAGCTATCTAAAAGTGTTTTTTTGGTTGGATGCAGAGGTACTCTTATATGAGTGTTAGGTTATGTTAGATGTGAATTTCGTGATTGAAATCAACAAGGGGGATAGTGATGTAATGTTATTAATTTGTGTGCTACTAGATAGCACACATGATATGCCATGCATAAAATCTAAAATAGAAAGAGGTACACCAAAAAATTTTACATTTGCTCTTTTGTGCTCACTAGCAATGGTATATTGTAGTAGGAAATTATTATAAAAAGGACTAGGGTCTCATTAGGTATATGACCAATCAATGTGAGAATATCATCAAAAGAATGAGATAAAATGCTAGGATGCTCATAGGTGGTATCATTTAACTGATGGAACTATGTGTATTCAAGAATAACCACAAACCCATGAGAAAGTAGGGTATCATCATCATATGTAACCAAGGAATCCTTGATAAGAAAGAAATTAATTATTAAAATAATGGTCTTAAGAGGCATATCATTCTACATGTGGGTGTTTTGGATAATTGGAAAATCAACTAAGGTAGTACATCATTTGGAGGGGTATTGGATTGTGTTATAGAATTGGTACCATCATCAATGAGATATTGGATCTTATGTCACATATTTTGGAGTCAAATAATTGTGTATCCTATGCATTGATGATAATCAAAATATGAGAGAATATCAAACTTAGGGTATTGTGGTTGAGTCATGTAAATGACCATAGGGGTAGGTAGAGCTATGAGAGATTGAGCACATGGAGTTTATTAAGTATAATTATAGGGGTTTCAACATAGGTGTCCATTATCATTAAGAAGGTTATGGAGAGGGATTTAATGGTATAATATATTGAGAGGATTACAACTGCATAGGTGTTTCCAAGGTTGAGGAAGTACTTTTTCAATCTATGGTATGAATCTTCTCACGTAAATAAACTCCATAATCCTATGGAATATTAAGAGGGTTAAAAAAGATAAATTAAAATTAGTTCCTTTTGAAATTGGGATTTTCCCCTCAATTCCTTTTACAATTAGGGTTTTAGATGTGACAAAAAGAGATAATGAGAATCATGCGAGATAATGCACACATCAACTGAGTTGCACTCGAATGAAAACATGACGAAGTTCCATGAGGAAGAAAGAATTCAACCATGAAATGTGCATGCAAAAGAAAAAGGTATTTAATGCACATTCTCATAGATCTAAAAAAAGAAATATAAATATAAGTGTTGTGTAACTCCAAATGGATGACAATTATACCTCCACAAGTGGAGAAGAGGAGTTACATTATAGAAATGGAAAGCAACTCCTATATGATGCACTGATGCACATGATGAAATCTATGATGAAATTTGGCATATCCCCTAAGACACCTAAGACCTATGACCTCAACTAAGTGAGATGACTTGCCACATAATGTGGAAAATGTTGTAAGATGAAAAGGAAAGTACACACACTGACATCCCCCCTTCATCATAACTTAGGATGAGGTGGTAATTCAAAAATGTGAAATGGGTCCCAGAAGCTACGCTTGATGAGGTACCCATGCACACCAAGGATCTCAAGTAGTGGAAGAAAACTTAGTGGGAAAAACCGTCCACTTATAAGAGATGGAAAAATCCCCTAATAACCTAAGAAATATGCTTCAAATGGGTCCCGAAAACTAACGGCTTGATAAGGTACCAATGTATAAATTGCAATCTCTTTGGAATAAGAAGAAGATAAAAGAGGAAGGAGAAAAGAAAGACAGAATATGTGAAGGCATAACTGGATCTGAAATTTGTAACTCTAGGAAGTATCCAAGAAGAGTTTCACTGACATGGTCCTCTTCCTGTAGATTGAAGAAGATCCAACTGCATCAAATAATGTTCATGCCCTTAGGTAGGATAGAAATGGATTACTAGAAGTCTACCCACTCCATGAAGGAAATTGAAGGCAATAATACGAAGAACTCTAAATCTGGTCCACTGGAAATTGACATAGGTCTAGAAAATGTGTGCACAAGAACCGAAGGTAATGCCATGAATGTAGAAATGTTAGAGTGTGAGAGAGGAATATCCACCACAAATATGCCCAAGTGAAGTGAAGGCAAAGAAACAATCCCCATAATAGTAGAAAGAGGATCCACAAGAAGAGGTGGATCAGTGATGGTCTCTGAAAAAGTGGAAGTGATAAGATTCATAGAAGGGGCACTCCCAAAAAGGATATGGAATCCTCTAAAACACCTGTAAAAGGATGAGAAACTCCCTATACTACATCACAAGTAGGCACTGTGAAGATAAAATGAAGGTATGGTAGATAGTTATCCCAAAAGGGTGGCTCAACAAATAGAAGAGTGATGTTTGACAGGTTTGAATCATCAATGCATGAAGGGGGAGTGGAAAGGGCCTCACACACTAGACGTGAAAAGGAGGTATATGTAATTATGTTACAAGGTTGGGAATGGGATTTCTTGATGTTTGATGGGATAATAGGGGTGTCAACATTCTATGAAAGGTGGCTAAGAGAAGGTGGAGAGGGGTCCTCAGTAGTACTCTCATCATCAAAAATAGAAGAAAAATCCTCATCCTCAGGGATGGGAACAAGTAATTTTTTGTCAAAAAAACTATCATCACATGAAGAGGAAGAGGAGATAAGTGTATCAGTTGGAGAATAAAAAATGAAAATCTCTTCAGGGTCTCAGAATAAGAATTAAAGAATGATCCAAATAGTGCGAAGACAATCTAAGTGTGCCACATGAAGATTAAGAGGTATAAAAACATGTATCAACAAGTAGACAACAATATGATCACAATTTTCAATCCAGTATTTAAGAAGATAAATATTAGTGGGTGCAAGAACTTTCCCATACATAAAGGGATAAAGGCCCTCATGGGTAAAGTAATGTTCCAAACAAGCACACCATGATGTATAGTTCTCTCTATTAAGAAGAGGTGGCAAAGGTTGAGAAGAATTCCTATGAAGCTCAAGTCTTGAAAAAACATCTTCCATAGTTCATCCACGAAAAGAGCAAGAAATGTAGAATGCAAGAAAAAACACAAGGTTCTAAGACATCAGACTCAACTAAGAATGTGTTTGCATGCAATACAACACCCAATAAATATGATAACCCCATGTTTACGGAACTTTATAAATAGGGTGTTGATTACAATAAGGTGTGTTCATGTGATGTGAGACAATTGATCACTCACCTTGTAGTAGGTGAATAATCATGCAAGAGTGGAGGCCACAATAAGTCTCAGTCGAAAGATAAGGAACAATAAGTAAAAAAACACAAAAGGGCATAAACAAGGAACAAAGGGACAAAATAATGTTTAGTGTAATAAAAAGCATCTCACGTTACATAAGGGTCTTTCTTTCCACAAGGTTGTGGCAAACACGCTCACTAGCCTGCAAGCCTAGAAGAACAATACAATGTAAAAATGACTCAAAATGAGTCAAAGGGGTCCCATAATTCCAAAAATGACTCCAGAATGTGCATAAAACCACTAGAAAATGTCAGAAGGACCTACAAGCCACAAAACACACTACAAACTCCCACAAAATGGTCAACGGAAAAAATGTCCACTAACCCTAGTTTCAGAATAATATTTTCCCAATTTTTCTTAATTTTCGAAAAGTAAAACAAATAAAACTGGGAATATAATAAAAAACAAGGATTACTTAATTAATTAAATTTGTAATAAACCTAGATCACCACCTTTAAATTAAATATTAAATCCTATTTTAAAATAAAGAAGACTTAATTACAATATTAATTCCCTTTGATTAAAATTCCTTCCTTATAAAAAAAATTAGGCCCTAACAAACCTTAGACTAAAAAAATTAACATAAGTTTAAAAGGACAAGGGATCGAATGAAAAAATAAGGGTAAAGGGTTAAGGTTTAATGGTCGATGAGGAGTGGCTCAGTGATCTACATGCGGCTTGGCGATCCTGAGGCAAGCTGAAGTGTGAGAGGTTGGTGGGAAAGGGGTGAGGTGAGGACGTGTGGAGTTGGGATGGTTGAACATTGGGATCGAGGTGGCCTTAGATAACGTCAATCTTAGGGAACGAGTTACCTGTGAGCTCAAGAAGTGAGGAAACATTGAATGGGTGAGTGCATGGCGTGAATGTTGGTAAGACACCAAATACGGTGCTTGGCATAGAATTCACCAACACTACAAGGTTTGAGGAATCCTGTAATGCTCGAAACAACTGAGGATAGAGGGTAAGGCAAGAGATTTGGCAACTAGTCGTTGAGAAATGTAGAACAAGGTCGAAGCGTTGAATGTAGGCAAAAATGGTGAGCAGGCTGGGTCAAGCCAACAACATAGAAACTAGTCTGGGGAGTGCAGAAGGTCTAAAACACAACACAAGTCACAGGGCCATGGTCGAGCCTTATACCACATGCCACAACTAGCCAAATTCCAAGTAGGAGATAAAAATTCAGACCCAGGGAAACAAGCAGGGGGAGAAGTCCAAACTAAGGGAAGGCTTGAATGATCTAATAATTACCAAATGCATTAAAATGTTGCAAAACCCATGAGCCAAACAAATGAAACATAGACCAAAGCCAACACAATGCAAACAAAATATCAATTCACTTAACGCAAAGGCCAAGAACCCAAACATGCACAACCGAAACCAAAACAACTCACTGGAAAATGTAACTCAGCTCGTAGGAGGAAGCAACGGGGGAGGTCGAAAGAGCGATCTGGTTGTACAAGTAACTCGATGAGGTTCTCGAGGAGTTCATAACCGAGTTGGGATGAGGGAGAGCCTAGGTGGAGCAAGGAAATAGGGTTAGGAGAGGGACTAGAAAGGCATGTAGGGAGGAGGAGGGTAGAAGGTACATGAGCACAGATTTTTCAAAAAATAAATAAATGAAAAACCAGAAAAAACCATAACTACTTCTAAGATGTTTTCCCGCAAAAGCCATCTATAAACATCCATATTTATCTGAAAAACCCTTGAAACTCCAAAACTCAATAAATGACCTACGCATGTACTAAAAACACACACAAATCAATGAAAACTCCATGAAAACCAAGATTAGCCAAATCAATATAAATAAATGTACTAAAAACACACACAAATCAATGAAAACTCCATGAAAACCAAGATTAGCCAAATCAATATAAATAACGTACAAATGGAATAATGATTATGAAGCTTCCATTCAAAATGAGTATGAACATGTTACTGAGAGTGGTAGGTAATAAAAAATAGAGTGTGGCATAGATCCTAACAACACGATCTGATACCATGTGAGAGAAAGTGAGAATGAGGATCGTGTGGGACAACATGCACATCGACCGTATTGCACTTAAATGGCAGTGTGACAAAGTTCCATGAGGAAGCAAGCATTCAACTAGGAAATTTGCATGCAAAAGAAAAAGGTTTTCTCATTCTTATAGATATGAAAAAAGGAGTAAAAATATGAGTGTTTTGTAAATCCCAATGCATGAAAATCATGCCTCCACAAGTGGAGAAGAGGAGTTACATTCAAGAAATGGAAAGTAACTCTTGTATGACACATTGACGCACACTAATGTGTATGATGGAATTTTTCATACCCCCTAATACACCTAAGACCTATGACCTCACCTAATTGAGATGACTTGCCACGTGATGTGGAAAATGCCAGAAGATGACAAGGCAAGTACACACCAACATTAGCACAATAGGAGAAACACTTGTAATTGTGGTAATGCAAACATATACAAGTAACTAAGGGTTTAGAGAAGAACCCTAGGATCAACTAGTTTGAAAAGGATGAAAACTTAAGGGGAAATATGAATTCCTAGGTTGGCTTGGATCTATAGATAAATGATTCGCAAAAATGTCATATCAAAACTAGGTTTTATGTTTATAATTAGATATTATTAAGTGTGATCATTTAAAACACCAGGATAAAAATCTATACATTTCTAAAGTATGTAAGGATATTATATCACTCAACACACTATAGATAAGATAATAAAAATATAATTAGGGTTAGGGTTTTAAAAATAATTCATTGTTATTAAAGCTCATACTTTGTGATCATGGGTTGAAACTAGCTAAAAAAGCTAAGGAGGCTATCATCAAGTTGTCTGTAACATCTAGGAAACTAGAAATGGGTGTAGGACTGGTTTTTTTGGTAGGATATACGCTCATGTATGAATGCGCCTAGGGAAATATGAATGTGTTTTTTAGGACTCTAATCCACAATCTTCCTCTGGTATTTGTTTCAATTAAGTCTTGGGATCTAGAATATGTAGCTATATCACTACGATGACACTTTTGTACATGTATATGTATTTCCCTCACTTTAGACATAAATATGGCTTAATATGATATGAGTTGGACTAACCTCACCCCACTTCCAAGGTGTGATGAGTGTTTCACTACATCCAATATTAAAAAGAGTGATCAAGTTAGACATAGCTCTCCCAATCCCATGACAAGGTGAAATATGGTAGATACAGTAAATAATATGGAGAACTTAATTTGGCCTTCAAAACTTGGCTTAATTTTAGTGCTTGGATTTGTGATCTAGGGAAGTAATACATGTATATAGAGTTTGGAATAAATTGGATGTATTTTTTATCTAAGGGATGGATTCATTCCATTATTTTCTCGTGACCTTCATAGATGTGCCCTAGATGCCTCTAACGGGCTAGGATGTATGTGTTTAATACAAATGAATGTTCAAATAGTTTTCCCACTCAATCGACCTTAACCTAACCAAATTAATTTGTGTATTTAAAAAGATGATAGTTGTAAGTGCAAGGGAAATGTTCATAAATTTGTGGATATTTTTTTCAATAGAAAATATCCTAAGCCCACAGAAAATTATAGGCTAAAATCTAGAATTAGATATGAGATAGGAGGTAATCTATAGATAGTTTAAAGAAGCGTTATATAGAATATATAATGATTATTGAAGTGCTAAGATGGAGAAATGGCTAAGCTAGGGGAATTAGGGGATGCGATAAAGTAGGAGGCTTTAAGTTGGTCATTAAGTAAATGGGACAATGTCAAAATAAATTACAATGCATGATATTTCCAAATGTTGTATAACCAACTTTTGGGTATTACAATTGTCTCTAATGGCTTGGTCATTTCTCAAAGAACCTTATAGTAATGCTTCATAAGATTAAAAAGGGAATTTTTCAACCTTCTCTTAGTTCCATGGCTAAAGGAATGAATAAAGATATCACTTAGTTATTTTAAATCCATGGAGGAGCACTCTTAGAATAATATATCACTTAGCACCATCTCATAATGAAATGAGAAGAAAAATCATTGGAATCTTGTTTAATGTGGAAGAATTATCGTATTCTTGTGAAAAATAATTTGTTCATATGAAAATCCTTGAAAAATTATGAAATGATCGGTTTGTATTAATGAATAAAGTATTTGGTAATATGTAATACCAATCCATGGTATTCCCCTCAATGATTTTGAGAAAACATTTAGCCACCACTGCACCCCGTGGAAGAAACTCTTTGATAATGGTGGCATATGATTTGATGTGTCTATTAAGGTATCCATATCCTTTATATTTGGGAAGTTATAACAATGGGTGAGGTAATATAACACCTTAAAATGTGTGATCAAGAGGTTATTTGAGGTATTATGTATGATTTCCCATTGCATTAGCTTAAGAGGGGGAGTTTGTTGGCAAGTGTGAGTTTATGCATTTTCATTGATGTAAAAGCTAATTAATTACAAAAAGGATGATGTAGGAGTGCTAAAATATGCTCAGTGTGTTTTTGACATGGTCATTAAGGTTGCTTCATGATGGCATGAGTGGACAAGGTGAGAATGATTTGGTCTAACAAGCCTAATTATGTGACCTAGCTAGCCTAGGTGATGGTGTATAATGGTGTGATCTGCATGATGAATTAAGAATAGTGGTATAGGAATGGAGAGAATTATAAGAGAGTTTTAAGACACTCACATGAGTTTCAGAGTGCAGGTACATGTGGAAGATCCAGTTGCAGGTGCTCATCTAGACCTAGTCTAGGTGCTTAGAGGCCAAATGAGGCATGAGAATGATGTATAGAGACATGTGAAGTCATGGAGGCATGTACGTGAGTGAGACACGATGTATTAAAAAAATTAGGGTGTTTTTGAGAGATTTCATGATGAGGTATGATGTTCTTCTACTCTGATTTGTTATAAACCATGCAAAACCCTAAGACCTAGTCATGCAAATGAGATGGGATATAAAGATGAAAAAATATTTTAGCTAACTTAATGATTTGATATGATGCACAGGGATGTCCTAGAGGTGTGTGAAAATTTTCAAGACAGTATGAAAATAAATTTGTAACTTATAGTGTTTTTAGTAAAACAAGGTGCTTGAGAATGCAAATCCAGCTCGAATTGTGAACTTCAGATGCTCATTTTGAATTGTGTGATTTTTGTGGGACCCAAAATTTTTGGGGGATGTTTATCCATTGATATAAGATTATTTTTCAAAAATAATTAGGTCATTTGATCATATGGTTTTTATAAACAATCATTAAGAGGGTAAAGTGGTTTAAAACCCTAGTTAAATCATAGGTTGAAAGTGGTAGTAGAATTAGTCATACTATGCACACATAATGGATTGGTTATTTGAAATTTATGGTTAGAGGTTGTATAGGAATTTTCTATATTTATAAAAAGGTATATTAGAGCTTGTGATAGTATGTGGGCCCATCTCAAAATAGTAAGTTTCTGGAGATTTTCAATTTGTGTCAAAGTTTTCCATTAAAGGAATTAATTAAATCAACATTTATTAGATCTTGGGAGTTGTAATATAGGTCCATGATAGTTTCAAATAATTTTTTATTCCTTATATGGAAAATTGTGCCCTATTTATGAATACTGGTCTTTGGGTATGAAAAGGTAGTTTTGAGAAGTTACAGAGTTTGACCTGGTTGAAGGCCTTCCAATTTGATTTGGAAGGAAATGTAAGATGTTATTGAACATATATTCAGAGATATTTCTAATGATATATGGTTTGTCTCTTGATGAGGTGATTTGACAGGTGAACCATCTCAAATTTGTGAAGACCTAGTTTAGGTCAAGGTTGTTTTAGCTATAAGATGGATGTAGAAAACTCATGTTTTGGATTAGCTAATGCTTGTTATATATTGGAAAGTTAAGAGGGATTAATTTTTTTCCTAGTGAAGGAATTTATAAGTCTTGAAATTGACATAAAGGGTGCAAACCAGTTGAGTTTTTAAATTTTCTTTTTAGGAAGTTCAATTTAGTGAAGCAGAAAAGAGGTGTGGTTTGCATTGTTGGATGTTTCATGAGATATAAAAAACATGGATGTGTTCTATAATTCAGTTTATTTCTAATGATTGGTTACATGTCATAGTTGATATGTTCTTGGGTGATTTTGAGCATGTTAGGTGAAGACCGGTTCCTGAAAACAATTGTTTTGAGTAGGAAATGATCCTACTTGATAGAGTTATGAAGAAAATGATTAGTATAAGGAAATGTGTGAGTAATGATGATGTTTCTATGATGTATTTAACATTTCTGAGGCCTGTGGAGGCTTGAAAAATCATGGCGATGAGTTTGGAGGTCCTTGATGAGCTAGGTGATGGGGTTTTGAACCTATTTTGGCTTGTTTAGTTGTCTTTGTGCATGACTGACCTACATGGGTCCATTTTATGATTTTGTATGAATATGGTGTTATTTTTTTAAGTTTTATTGGTCGATATATTTTTCTGGACTGAACTATCTTATGTTTTTGAGTTGAGAAGCATATAAAGTGTTTGTTTTTGGTTCAAATTTAAACTAGAGAAAATAGAGGGAAAAGTGTGAGTTGATTGAGACATTGTAAGATGTTAAAAGGCATAAAATCAGAGTTGAGAGTGTGTGAAAAAATCTGAAGAGTTTTAGAGAGCTTGTGTGCAAGGGTTTGAGATCAAATCAGGTCATGAAATTCCAAGATTAGTAGGTTAGAAGAAGTTGTGTTTGGAGGAATTTCGAGCTGAATATTTGATCACTATCAGCTATGTGTGTTGGCACTATTTCTTCAGTGGTATTATTATTCAAGTCTTGTTTTATGAGTCTTATTCATGCAAGTTTCATTTTGTGAGTAATATCAACAAGGGTTTAGGGGTTAGTGCCTCACTAAAGAAATGTCTTGTGATATGAAATATTCACTTGAGTACTTTGGTGTGAGTAATATTAGCAAAGTTTTTCAGTGGGTTTTCTTCCCCTTAATGGTTTCCCACTTACATATTGTATCTTGTGTACTCTCTCTTCTTCATGTTCATGTTCATGTTTGTTTAATGTTGTTAAGCACACAAATTAATGCATCGTTGAATGGTTAATGATTCATACAAATTAATTTGAATTGTTTAAAAGGTTTTGAAGGATTGATTCACCCACCCTCTATGTACATTTTGATTCTAACAATTTTTATCAGAGAAGATCCTTTTCTAAGAGTTTGATCACTTGAAAGGAGATCCTTTGAAGTAGAAGTATGGCAGGTAAAACAGTTCAAGTTAAAAATATGCCTATCATTAGAATGCGGGATTCTTTGAAGCCTCTAGGGTTTGATAAATGTGGTTCCATATATGATGTATGTACTTCACCTCTTTCTACATCAGATTTTGGGTCTTGTGAAGATGACAAGGAAGAACATACTATGGTTTTGGGACTTATAGGACCGAGAAAAAAATATGAAGAATGTCATATTTCTCAAACTCTCTTTCATATCCAAGATGATAATATGATATGGTTTATTGATAGTAGGTGCTCTTCTCACATGACAGGACTAAGAGTAAATTCATCACCTTAAAAATAATTACATCAGGAATAGTTAGGTTTGGGGACAACACATCTATAAAGATTGTAGGAAGAGGCACATTGAGTCTAGATAATGGGAAAAATCTTACTAAGAATGTTTTGTATGTTGAAGGTCTCAAAAATAGTCTTCTCAGTGTAATTCAAATGTGAAAACAAGGTTACACTTTGACCTTTGATGAAAAAGGATGTAAAGTTATGAAGAAGGAATCAGGAAAGCTTATAGGGAAAGCTAGAATGGCTGACAACAATATGTATATTCTAAATGAAATCAACAAGGAAAGGTGTTTGATGAGCAAGATGGATGACAAATAATTATGGAATAAGAGATTGGGAAAATTGGAATTTGAAATTTTGATAAAGATTAGTTCCAAAGGATGTGTGAAGAACATGTCAGAGATTATTAAGCCAAAAGATACTATTTGTAAGGCTTGTTTACATGGGAAGCAAATAAGAAGAAAGTTCAAGTCAAAAGAGAATCATTCCACCTCAAGACCTCTACAACTCATTCACACTAATTTGCGTGGACCTATGAGGACTTCAAGTTTAATTGGTAAGTATTATTTTATGCTCTTGATTGCTGATTATACTAGATTCACTTGGGTAGTCTTCTTAAGAGAAAAATTAGAAGCTTTCGACAGTTTCAAGGCATTTAAAGCACTTGTTGAGGATCAAGTAAATGGGAAGACCAAATGTCTCAGATATGAAAAAGGAGGGGAATTTTTTTCTTAAAACTTTTATGAATTTTGTGAAATTCATGACATTAGATGGTGATTATCAGCTACAAGAACTCCTCAGCAAAACGGAGTAGTAGAGAGGAAAAACTAAATTGTTATGGAGATGGCTAGAAAAATCCATAGTGAATCCAATTTTTTTATGGTTATTGTATAGTTTTTTATATCCTCAATAGATGTCAATTAAGGATAGATGGTGAAAAAAATCCTTATGAGTTGTTGAAAGGGAGACTTGCAAATGTGGAACATTTTACAGTGTTTGGTAGTGGGTGTTTTATTAAGAGGACTGAAGATGATTTAGGGAAGTTTTATTTAATGTTATATGAAGGTATATTTTTGGGATATTCCTCAATAAGTTCAGCCTATATATGTTACGATTAAATATTACAAAATGTGGTTGAAATTTCTAGTGTGAGGTTTAATGAATTATATCATATGAAAGCTAATTTCAATTAAAATGGTGTCTCTCAAGATATAGGATGAAAAGAAGATGAAGAACCTGTCAAAGTAGTGGATGACGAATAATTTTATTTAGAAGAAAGGATTGACACCAAGACTCCCTCAAGGAAAAAAAGGAGAGATCATCCTGAATCTCATATTTTAGGAAAAAAGAATGTAGGGGTTACAACAAGAAGAAATATTGTAAGTATTCAAAACCAAGAAAAAAATTCTCTTTTATATAAGATTAAACCTAAAATTGTTGAGGAGGCAAGAAAAGATTAATGTTGGATTAATTCCATGAATGAGGAGCTTGATCGGATTGAGAAAAACTATACTTGGGAATTAGTCCCTAGACCCAAAGATAAGAATGTCATTGGAACTAAATGGGTGTTTAGGATTAAATTGAATGAAGATGGAGAAGTTACAAGAAACAAAGCTAGGCTAGTTTGTAAAGGGTATGATCAGGTTGAAGGAGTTGATTTTGAAGAAACATTTTCTCTAGTGGCTAAAATGGAAGCAATTAGATTGTTTCTAGCATATGCAGGGTATAAGGGATTCAAGTTGTATCAAATGGATGTAAAATATGCATTCCTAAATTGAAATCTTAAGGGATAGGTGTATAATGACCAGCCTCATGGTTTATCTTTTACATGTGAGAAGGATTATGTGTGTAGATTGAAAAAGGCACTTTATGGGCTAAAGCAAATGCCTAGGGCTTGGTATGGAAGACTAGACAAGTACTTGACTGATTAAGGTTTCAAAAAGGATGTTGCTGATAGTAATTTATACATCGAGGATGTAGGAGGACATATACCGATTTTAGTAGTTTTTTGGATGACATCAAATTTGGAGGAAATAATGTACATATGACTCATGAGTTTATTGAATTCATGAAGAGATAATTTGAAATGTCAATGTTTGGTGAGCTAAATTTCTTCTTAGGATTACATGTAATTCAAAAAAAGGATGGTATATTCATATCTCAAGCCAAATACATAAGAGAATTTTTGAAAAGGTTTCAAACGGAGTATTGTAAACATGTTGGGACTCCTATGGTTACTGGTTGTAAGATTAACAAGGATGATATATCCCCTAAAGTGAATCAATCAGAATATAGATCCATGATTGACAACCTTCTATATGTAACTACTTCAAGACTAGATATTTTTCAAGTTGTAGGGCTTGTTGGAAAATTTCAAGAAGAACCTAAAGAGATACACCTTTAAAAGCAATGAAAAGGATATTTAGATACCTTAAAGGGACTCCAAAATTTGATTTGTGGTATCCAAGGAGTGAAAAAATTGATCTAAAATCCTTCTCTGATGTTTATTGGGTAGAAAGTATTGATGACATGAGAAATACAAGTGGAGGAGCCTTCTTTGTGGGAAGATGTCTTATTTCTTGCATAAGAAAAAAACCATCCCAAACAACACTTTCAATATGTGAAGCTAAATATGTTGTTTATCCTCAGTGTTGTGCTCAAGTTGTGTAAATGAGACAGAATTTAGAATATTATAAGGTAAAATGTGTTGATCCTACACCTACTTTTTTTGATAGTACAAGTGCCATCAATGTATCCAATAATATATTTTAAAATTCTAATACAAATCACATTGAAATTTAATATCACTTCTTGAGGGATCAAATGAGTAAGCAGATCATCAAGTTGGATCATGTGTCCACCAAGGAATAAATTGCATATATCTTGACTAAGCCACTTCTAAAACCAACATTTAAACATCTAAGGGAAAGGTTGGGAGTGATTTATACCCCTGGAAGACAATAAATTATAATAGTTAAAGGACCTTGAGATGGAGCAAGAATAATGAATCATCAACTCTAAGAAACTATGAAGAGGTGTAACAATAGGCAAGTATTCTCATATAGGTTCATGAGTGTCTTCATTCAGGGTTGAGGTGTGTAAAACTATTTATGCATCATGGAATCAATGTAAAGAGGTAAGTATTATGATCCTTGACTCATATGGAAGGTATGTCAAGAGTGTTCATACTTCATGAATATTGTATGGAGATTGTAAGAGTAAGGTCAAGACCGTGCATGATGTTTTGGAATATGAAGATAGGTATCAAGCAAATGTGAAGGGTAGTGAGATGCTTTACTAAGTCACTTATGTCAAAAATGGAGATTTAAAGTAAGGTATAGGTTTGAGTGTGGTATTTAGGACTTTATTAGTGCTCTCTAGGTATCTAAAGTTAACTGATATGGTTTATAATGAGCTATCAGTCCTTGAGACAAGTGTGAAGAAATATTAAGTGAGTTTTTGTTTCATAGAGTCTACATGAGGAAGAGTGGAGTTTCATTAGATATGTAAGGAACAAGGCTGAATATTTTTGTTGTCAATCATGATTGGCCACTTATGTATGATTATTTAAAGGACTATACAATTGTCTTAGACAAGTAGGATATGCTTGAAATATGGTCTACGTAGTTGGTATAGTAATAAAAATCATCCAAATCATGAGGAAATTGTAGAATGACTTACATATTTGTGAGTGATCATTGAAGTGTGAGGTGTTGCCTCAGTAAAGGATGCAGTGATAAGAAGGTTTACAAGGTCTCCTTGACCTAAATTAAATACTTAAGACTTGTTGAAAGAGCTAGATGGTGTCACAAGGGAAATTATGATTATTTGACAGGATATTGTTAGTCACAAAGCACATAAGTAGATTGCTACAGGTTTGACATATTTTTTGATTGGTTGATATGTTTCTAAGACATGATTATGATGTTTCTAGAAGTGATCATACTTCATGAATGATTAATGGATAAGGTCGGTGTACTATGAATATTAAGAAGAACAATATGTTAGTATCTCAGTTTATATGGAGTATTTTAAGACTATGTCTGGTTACTTGGAGGTCTATATTGGTGTCTCAGATGTGATTGAGGTTTAGTAAATGAGTTGCAGGAGTTTACAAGTCTGAATAAGGTTATGGACCTTGATGCAGGCCCATGGATTTTTTATAGGAACTTAAAAACAAAGCATGATTCTAAGTCTCATCACTTAAAGATGGTACAATGTTGTAAGAGCATGAATGCTCACATCTCAAAAGTATGAAAATTGAAATGATTGTAGGGTTTTTATGGATGTGTGCTTATATTAAGAGTAAAGTGTGTATGATATCAGGGTCCCAAAGAAAGTAAAATGATGTGTTATAGTTCTGTAGGAGACTTTTGAGGCATGGGGAGATTGTTTGATCATGAAGTAAGTGATTAAGATGCTCTAAGGGATCTAGAAGACCTTGTGTGTTAGAATTAGTCATGTTTGGCAAGCATAGTTGATTAAAATATGCATCTCAATAATGTTTAGGGTACTATGGTATTTTTTTGCTCTATAATAGTAATATGCAAGTATGATGAAGCCTACTAAGGTAGGGGGCCTTTTTTGACTCTCAACTAGGTGTTCTAGATGTCAAGAAGGTGAGAAAGGAAAATTAAATGATGGTTTGTAGGTATAATTCAAAGGTAAGCAAGTTGTTTGATTCAAGAAAGTATGATAACATGCAAAGATGGTTGAAATCATTGAAAAAGTACTTTAGGGATAGCGATGAAGACTTTGAGTATCTACACATGACTTATATGCAAGGTAAGTGGTCTTAATTTTGTACTTTTAATTAGAGAAAGATATTATAAACCTAGTGGGAGATCTGAAGAGATGATTCATGTTGTGTGTGGGCTCCTAGAGCAAAGATAAGTTGGAAAAATTCATCTAAAATTCTTCTTCAGGGCTATTAGTGCTAAAAATTGCCTACAATGTTCTAATGAAGAACAAGTTGGTGAAGTGTGAAGATTGATTGTTTATGCTCAAACTTATAATTTTTGGCATGATTATGAGTGGTATGTATCTGTTCAAGGACTACAACAGTGATTTACAATCTGTGAATAGGTTAAAAGTAGAGTTTAGTGAAGAAAAATAGGTATACATGCTAAAATGGAGAATTTGGTTGATGTTTCCAACCAATAGGTGATCCTAAGAATCCAAGGAAGATGAATAACATGATGTTTAGGTGTACACTTTGTCATTAATGTAAAAAGTGGGGGAACAACTGGTGTTTTTCCATCAATGACAAAGGGGGAGATTGTTGGCATGTGTGATTTTAGGTATTTTCATTAATGTAAAATATCATTAATGACAAAGAGGATGATGGAGTGATAGAAGACTCTCAGTGTGTTATTGAAATTGAGATTCAAGTTGTTGCATGATGGCATGAGTGGACAAGGTGAGAATAGTGTTAATATAGTCACATGAGTTTTAGAGTGTAGGTATAGGTGGAATACCTAGTTTCGAGTACTCAACTAGATCTAGTTTAGGTGCTTGCAGGACAAATGAGGCATGATAATGAGATAAAAATCTATGTGATATCATGGAGTCATGTAGGTTAGTAATACATGATTTCTTAAATTTTTTAGGGCATTTTGGAGATATTTCATGGTGATGTATGATGTTCTTCTACTCTGATTTGGTCTAAACCATGCAAAACCCTAAGGCCTAGTCATGAAAATGAGATGGTAAATGAATATTCAGAGTTATTTGAGGTAATATGATGATTTTATATGATGTAAAAGGGTTTCTTAGAGGTGTGTGAAAATTTTCAAGTTAGTATGAAGAGAAATTTTCAAGTTATGTTGTTTTTAGTAAAACATGGTACTTGAGAATAAAATACAGCTTGAATTGTGAACTTCAAATGCTCATTATGAATTGTGTAATTTTCATGGGACACATAGGTTTTTGGGTATGATTTTTCATTTATCTAAGAGTGTTTTTTAAAAATAATGAGGTCACTTGATCATCTAGTTTTCATGAACAATCATTCAGAAGATAAAATGGTTTAAAACCCTAATTAAACCCTAGGTTGAAAGCGGTAGGAGAAATATTCTTGGTATGGACATATAATGGATTGGTTTTTAAAAAATTTAGAATTGGAGGTTTTCTAAAAAGGTATATTAGAGCTTGTGACAATATGTGGGCACTACTCAAAATATAGAGTTTCTAGATATTTTTATTTTGTGAAAAATTCGTGCACTAAAGGCATTGATTAAATCAACATTGATTTGATCTTGGGACTATAATAAAGGTTTATGATAGTTTCATATCATGGTTGAAGTCCTAGAGGAAAAATTTTGCCTTATTTATGAATACTAATCTTTATGGATGAAAATGTAGTTTTTAGCAATTGCGGAGTTTGACCTGGTTGAAGGCCTTTTCACTTGGAGTTGGAAGGAAATGTAAGATGTTATGGAAAGTAGATTCATATATATTTTCAATTATATATTTTTTGTCTCTTGATGAAGTGATTTTACAGGTGAACCAACTATGTTTTTGAAGACCTAGTTCAGGACATGATTGTTTTGGCTAGAAGATGGATATACAAGACTCGTGTTTTGGATTAGCTCATGATTTCTATCTATTGGAAAGTGAAGAGGGATGAAGTTTTTTACTAGTGAATTAATCTATAATTCTTGAAAGTGTCATAAATGGTGCAAATAGTTTGAGTTTCTAAAAATACTTTCTGGGCATATCAGTTTGGTAAAGCGGAAAAGAGGTGTGGTTTTCATTATTGGATGTTTCATGAGATATAGAAAGAATGGATGTGTTCTAAAGGTCAGTTTCTTTCTAATGAGTAGTTACATGTCATATTTGAGATGTTCTTGGGTTATCTTGAGCATGTTAGGTGAAGAATGGTTCCTGGAAACATGTCTTTTGAGTAGGAAATAATCCTACTCGATAGAGTTATGAATAAAATGATTGGTAAAAGGTAATGTATGAGAATGGATGATGTTTTTATGATGTATTTTACATGTTTGAGGCCATTGGAGGCTTAAAAAATCATTGTGATGAATTTAGAGGTCCTTGATGAGCCAGGTGATGGGGTTTCGAGCCTATTTTGGCTTGTTTAGTTGTCTTGGTGCATGGACGAGCTACATGGGTCCATTTTATGAAATTTTATGAACATGGTGTTATGTTTTAAAGTTTTATTAGTCGTCGAGCTCTTTTTTCTAGACCGACTTATCTTATGTTTTTTAGTTGAGAAGAATATAAAGTGCTTGTTTTTTGTTCAAATTTGAACTAGAGAAATTAGAGGGAAAACTGTAAGTTGGTTGAGAGAGTGTAAGAGGTTCAAAGGCATAAAATCAGAGGTAAGAGTGTGTGAAAAATTATAAAGAGTGTTATATAGCTTGTGTGCAATGGTTTGAGATCAAATCAAGTCATGAAAGTCCAAGATTGAGCAAGTTAAAAGAAGTTGTGTTTGAAGAGGGTTTGAAGGAGTTTGGAGCTAAATATTTGATCACTATCAGTTGTGTGTGTTGGTATCATTTCTTAAGTGGTATTCTTATGTAAATATTATGTGATGATTTATATTCATGCAAGTTTTTTGTTGTGAGTAATATCAACAAGGATTTAGGGGTTAGTGCTCCTTGTGGGGTTTGTGCCTCACTAAAGAAATACCCTGTGATGTGTAATATTCACTTGAGTAATTTTTTGTGAGTAATATCAAGAAACATTTTTCAATTGGTTTTCTTCCCCTTAAGGTTTTCCCACTTACATATTATATCTTGAGTAATCTCTCTTCTTCATGTTCATGTGGATGGTTGTTTAATTTTGCTAAGCACACAAATTAATGCATGGTTGAATGATTAATGATTAATACAAGTTAGTTTGAATTGGTTAAAAGTTTTTGAAGGACTGATTCAACCCCCTCTCATTCCATTTTTCTTCCAATAGAGTTAGATAAGAAGCTAAAGAGGGACCGCCTGGGAAAAAATTGAATTGTGAAATGGTGGCTAGTAATAAACCAATGCCTACTAATCCAATTGAGAATATTTGGAATACATGTGAACATATGATAAAAAAAGATTTTGAAATATGTGAATTAGTTAGAACATAATTGGGAGAAACATGGGAATGGGGCTTGCTAGTATGAATATAGCAGGAATAAGTGTAAGTAGGAGGTATACTCACACACACATAATTGGTAGTACTGTAAGAAGGAATACATCACCTCATTAGGTGTAAAGAAGATTGGTATAACAAGGTGTGATTTTATAGGAAGCCATTGTGTTTTTAAAATGAGAAATGTAGTTTTGAATGATCTAAAAATTGCTTTTCATTGCAGCTCTTAATCTCAAGGGATTTGGTTTAGTATAGGCTTGATTGAAATATGAATCCCTAAATCGTCTTACAAAGGTAGAGATGAGGTCACTTGCAGTAGTGCAAATAACACTTGGTTTAGACACAAAATCTGTAGGATGTTTAGGGGGAGTGGGATGATATCCTAAAATGAATTGATCTATCTTAGGTTGTTCAAAAAAATAGAATAGTATGAGGGGAGGTAGCTGCATTATAGGTAATTTCTCTTACATGATCTGAATTATTTCATTATATTGGAAAAATCGTATTTCCCTCCAAGAATCAAGGATTTACAAGATAATATAAGTGTTGGTCAAAACACGTGGGTAGTGATTAACAAAAAATATAATAATGGGTTAAACCATAATATTGTAGAGTAACAAATGTAACCTGTTATAAATTAATTGTAGATACAAGAGGACACAAGCAATCATTTATATAAAAATAAAACCTTAAGTGCAAGAGAGAGGGTAAAGGACTTAGCTCACTTATGTCGAATATCAAAACTATGTAGATTGGAGAAACTAAGAAATAGGAATAAATTATAGAATCACCAGATGAGACTAGACTGGAGTGGGGGTGCCTAGGTGCCAGAGATCTCTACTGGGCACCTGTGCCTGCACTTGAAACCTTCAAAGAGATAATGACCTACAAAAACCCTCAAACTACATCAGATCCCAAAAATTAAATATGTAATATGGGGAGTTAGACTGACCCCAATGGTCACCCAACTGAGTGAGCTTACAACTGATCATTTTACTATGTCTCAAACTCCATGTAGTTCTTGTGTGTGTGATAGAGTTGTGCCTTAGGATTCCCTTGTGTGAGTGCACTCTATAATTGGGGATAGCTATATGTAGCAATGTAAATAGATGTGTGGATGTTAAAATGAACTTCGCTTCCTATGCGTGTATGCAGAAAATGTAATCCCTTGTCCCTTGAGTAAAATTTAGATGGATGCCTCTGATGCTCTTAGAATGCCTTTGGATGCAACCTTAGGTGGTGATAATAGATGCTTACAGCTTGGTACTTTATTATGGTCATACAAATTTGTATTTATATGATTCCCTTGGTTGAATTTCATAATGGCCAACTGAAAGGATGACCCATAAGAAAATAAGATGTCCAAAAGATAAAAGAGACGCAAAAGAAGTGAGTAAGATAGAAAAGGGTCAGGGGTGCCCAGAAGGACGGGGGCACTTGAGCGCTGGTGTCTAAAGCCATAAAAGATAAATAAGTGAAATGATAACTGGGTTGTAAGGTGTAGAAGTCCAGAAATAAAGCAAAGAGGAAAAAGATATCTATCAATTACTAATTTTCTCACTTAGAAATCATATGAATGAAAGTATGTTGTTATGACCTAGAAATGTACCCAAGTGCATGATTTTGTGTCTACATTTGCCCCTAATTTATGTTGTTGATTGAATAATCGATAACATAAAGTAAATAAGAGATGCATAATTGATAACCATGTAGAATGTGATGGAGATAAAGTGTCGAGGAGACAAGTGAAAGTGTGAAGTGATAAAAATGAAGCGTGGAAGCTAATAAAGAGGAAGTTACCTTAGGGGTAAAGTGTATTATGTTGTACCATGTTTTTACCTGTTGTTGTGTTTGATGTAGGGATGCTTCTTGTTGTGTATTAAGGAAAGACCTGTAACTGAAGAGTGAAAGGGTAATCAAAGTCATGTCTTATGAAAAATATATAAATTTGTGTAAAAAGTAGTAAAAAGGAAAGTGTGCACATGATCTATGAAGAGTGAAAAAGATAGAAATTGTTCTGAACTATTGTAGAAGAGTGATTTTTTTGGGTAATCTCACACTGAGAGTGATTTTTGGGTGATCTCATGACAAGAAGGAGTTTTTTTGGTGATCTAATTCCAAGTGTGAGTTTTTTGAGTGATCTCACGCCACGACAGAATATTGTTTGAGAGAGAGATCTAGTGTTACTCTCCTTTCATGACTACTTCCTAAATTTATACACCACTATAGATGGTATGATTTGTGTTTAGCTCTATACTATTTTGAATGTACCAAATGAAGGAGATTTCATGTGTTATGTATTATGAGGTCGGTGCCTAATCCTGTGAAACTGCTATGTGAAATGGTATGAATTGTGTTGATCTGAGAAAGTAACTGTAACCGCCACCTAGTCATAGGCACCTAGGAAAGGTCAAGAGCGCCTAGGCGCTAGTGTCTGTGTTGAAGTGAGGACCCAAGTTAGATTCTAAGTTGTTTCTATAACTAAATCCTATTATTTTCCTATTTTGATTTGTAATGTAGTACAGTATGGGGTGACTGGTTCACCTAATGTATGCCCCTTGTTTTGGGTGCATGCGACATCGCTAGGAGAATATGGCCCAAATTAGAGGCCTTAATGCTAAAACTTTAACCATATCCATGTATGGGGAAAGGAATGTGCATGGTACAAACTAAGGCACATGCAAACAAGATGGCTAGATACATGTGTTAGTAGAAAAAGAAGAAAACATGTCATAAAAAATTAGTGTAACAGGTAAATGTGCATACAAGAGAGAGATTAAGAAAAATGGGTTTCATACAGGGGACATCACTCACAATATTTCAAGACAATTAGGGCCAAAGTGGCTAAAAGAAAGCAATCAATGAACTAGCAAGATATGGGTGAAAGCTCACAATCAATAGCATAGAATAGAAAATAATAGAAAACAAAGAGTAACAAACTACCATGTTGGCAAATAGTTCTTACAAAGTAAATGATGCACATGAAGCACTCATTGGTGTGTTAGGAAGCTAAATAGTATGTCAAAGCATGTATAGGTCAATGTGAAATAGTGTGTCAGGAAGAATATTAAGTAGTATACAATGAAACAATAAAACATGTGAAGTGCAAGTGTAGAAATATAGATGCCCCTAGGAGCCTCGGTGGGATTGCTAAGAGGTACAATGCCAAGCATTATTGCTACATGTAAATATCTATAGAAAGTCTGCATTCACAACTAAAGAACAAGTGAATGCGCATGTGTATATAGAAGAGATAATGAAATACTAGATATTTGGCTAACATAGTGAGAAAAGTGTAACTTTTGACTATAAGCAAATAAGAATAAGCGCAACCAATATATTCAATGTGTTGTGTATGAATGAGATGGAATGGTATGCAAAGTCAGTGATAGGAGCAGTGTGCCCCCCAAAAAATGTGTATGAGTATGTAAGACATGAGTTTCATTTATAAAATACTCCTCAAAAATCAAGAATCAACCATAGAACAAGAGTGTGTCATAAGGAAATGGTTTGAAATATATGCTAGAAAGATAGATCCATGAAGCATAGAGCGTAGAGAGTGTGAATGAGTGTGGTGAGGTTCATTTCAGATTTAAACCCTCAGCGGTCAAGAATGAACCTTAGCACAAGAATGTGTCATAGGGTAGTATGATGTGTAGTGTGTGATAGTATATGTTAGAAAGATATATTGTGAATACACATAGTGTGGAGTGTGTAGTATGTGAGGTTCATGGAAGAATTATGCCCTCAACGGTCAAGTTTGAAACTTAGCACAAGAGTGTGTCATAGGGTAATGATGATACAAAGTGTGTATCCAATCGTTTGTAGTGATTATTAATAAATATTATACATTAAGCATGGAGTATCAAGTTCATGATATGATAGAGACATTTGATAGCAATGCAAGGAGGGGAAGCTATGATGTCCCAAAGTATGTGAGTGGTGGAGATATATACGAAAATGTGAGAAGGACCATGCCATGATGGCAGATCTTGAAATGTGACTTAGAAATCAATGTAAGGATTGGTTTTTTTAAAATCAAATTAGAAATTGAAGTGGAATATAGTGGAAAGGGATCCTAAATGGTAGTAGCATATGCGGGATTGATAGTTTTGTAGAATTTTTGAGAGGAGACAAGGATGGACTGATGTTGAGAGGTGGTTGCTTAGTTGGATTTGGTATGTTTTATAATACTTGGTAGGAGGAGGTGATGGAGAGAATACCTTGAGAGGTGATTGCTTAGTTGGAGAGGGTTGCATAGGTGGAAGTTGAGTGACTAAAGAAGAAACATTAGAAGTGATTTCATGATTCTCATTAGACATAGATGAATTAGATTTAGGAACCCATTGAAATTTATCAATTACATATGAACATGTAACAACATTGTGTGTAGAAAATGAAATGAGACCATAATGCTTAACATGGAAAATTTGTCATTTGAGAGAATAGCAATCATTATCATTATGTCCATTAACTCGATATAATTGTAATATGGATTACCTTAATATTGTGCAAGCTGATAAGGAAGATAGTAATAATTAGATGGAAAGTTGATCAATTGATGAGTGAGGAGCTATGGAAGAATATCTTATTGCTTAGCATTGAAATCAAACCTGGGAGGTGCGGGGAGTGGTAATACTTGGGGTTCACTGATATGAGCACATGTAGAAGCCATAGAAGGAGAATGATATATGGAAGAAGAACAAGCATGGGCTTCAGAAGCATCCCTGAGATGTTGAACTTCATATTTAAGAGATGTAATTGTTGTTTTCATAGCTTGAATTTTGTTTTAAAACAAATCATGCAAAGTTTAAATTGACTCAAAGATGGGTTGGCTGGATGGGGTAATAGGATTAATAGATTCATCAGATAGACAATCAAAGATCACACTTACTTGAGTGGGTGGCATGTTGTGAGGAAGATACATAGTTTCTAGGGTTTATTAAAGAATAACCCTGCAATTGGGATGCATTTGAAGTAAATCATGCAAATAAATTTGAGAAATTTTATGAGCTATGAGAGAAGAAAAATGAGGATCTAAAAGTATTTGAATGCAAGTTCACCAAATAATTTAACAAAAAATAGAATAATGTGTTAATCCCTAATATTATAGAGTAACGAATGTAACCTATGACAAACAGATCGTAGATACAAGAGGACACAAGCAATAAGATATATAAAAATGAAGCCCTAAGTACAAGAGAGAGGGTAAAGGACTTAGCTGACTAATGTCGGTTACCAGGATTATGCAAACTGGAGAAACTAAGAAATAGGAAGGGAAAACTATTTCAAATGTACTCAATAAATTTTGGAACCACCAGATGATCCTGGATATGACACTTGGACTGGGGTGGGGGCGCCTAGGCATCAGAGACCTTTTTTGGGCACATGTGACTGCGCAGGGGCTCGAAACCTAATTTTTTTGGTGTTGTGAGTTTGTCATTGTTGGTATCTTGTATGTCGTTGGATGGTCAATGAGTGCGCTTGAAACCTGCAAAGAGATAATGACCTGCAAAAACCATCAAACTACATCAAATCCCAAAAATAAAAAGATGTAATATGGGGATTTAGACTGATCCCAGCAATCACCTGAATGAGTGAGCTTATAACCGAGTGTCGCACTACATCTCATACTCCATGTAGTTCTTGTGTGTGTGATAGAATCATGCTCTAGGAAGCCCTTGTGCAAGTGCACTTGATAGTAGGTGATAGTTAGATACCAATGTAAATAGATTTGTGGATGACAAAATAAATGTCCCTTCCTATGTGTTCATGCAGAAAATGCAGTCCCTTTTCCCTTGAGTGAAAGCTAGATGGATGCCTTTGATGCTCTTAGGATGCCTTTAGATGCAACCTTAGGTGATGATAATAAATGCTTAAATCTTGGTCCTTTATTATGGTCACATAGCATTCTATTTATATAATTCCCTTCGTTGAATTTCGTAATTGATGACTGGAAGGCCAACCCATAAGAAATTAAGATGCCCAAAAGATAAAAGAGACCCAAAAGAAGCAAGTAAGATAGAAAAGTGTCAGGGGTGCCCGAAAGGACAAGGATGTCTAGGCACTGGCATCCTATTTGGGTGTTGGTGTTCGAAGCCATAAAAGATAAACAAGTGAAATTTTAATTGGGTTGTAGGGTGTAGAAGACTAGAAAGAAGACCATAAACAAAGAAAAGAGGTGAAAGATAGTTGTTAATAACTAGTTTTCTCACTTATGAATCATATGAATTCAAGTATGTTGTTAGGACCTAGAAATTTACCCAAGTGCATGATTTTTTATCTGCAGGTAGAAACCCTCACCTATAAAAGACATATCCTTAGAGCCATGTTTGCTATGGAGAATTACAGAAGTAGTTCAACTAATTCTTTTAAAACCATGTGAGATTTGAAGTGTGGGAAAATAAATAACTAAGAGTGGGAAAATTGTTTGTACCCTAATTATTATGATTATTAAAAATGGCCCATTCTAAAAATGAAAGGTCATATTGAGTTTGAGTTTGGTTACTAAAGGAAATTGTTCCAAGAGGTATCTCTTCACCTAACATATTTGGATGGTGTGTATACACTTGTAGAGTAAAATGGAAAAAGTGTAAGGATAGATGAAATAAAAAGGACTAACCTCATGTTGGGTTCACCAAATTTGTTTACAAGAAAAATGAAACATTTACATAAGTACTTGAATTTTCAAGGTGGAGTTGACACAACTATGGTAATGATTAATTAGGTATAGAAAATTACTCTAATTGGACTGGTTGATTTGGTTGGGCATGCTGAATGGGACTATGAAGTATGCATCTAAAATGGTGTTTAATTTGGCGCCAAAAAATTTGTGAATCTTTGGAATGTAAATTGAGGTGTTAAATTAGTGAGTAATGAGAGCTTGTTGATATTTACACCCTTATTAAATTATCTTATGGAAATCACACAATAATAAATATGATGCAAGGGTTCATTACAAGAGTTTATTCTAATCTAATTAATTTACACTCAACCATGCATAATCAGAAAAATGCATTAATAATTGCAAAAATGATATAGTGATAGAAAAATAGCTCAAATACACAAGAGGAGATGAAGGAATTCCTTTATAGGTAAGATCATATGAGATATGGATGTGAAAACAAGTGGAAAAAATAGACCATAAACTGGAAATTATTTTTTATTAATAATGGGATTAGAAACTAAGTTAGAGTAGGATATAATTGTTGTATGGTCGATTTCAAAAATTAAGAATCCCACTCTATTTTTACAAATAATATTGTTGATATCATTTTCACATTGATTTGAGTTTGCACACCTTCATGGTCATTCTTGGATAGTGTTGCCAAAATTATCACTCTACCCATTTCGAGGAACTAAGCTTCACTCTCCCTAATTTCTTATGTTTCCAAAGAGCTTCATGTCTCTCTATGATTTATGGTCCATGGAGATTTTTTATCTATCACAATCTCTTTGGGGAAGAACACAAGCTTTCACAGTGAATTTCAATGGCTCCATGAATTGTATAATATCATGTTTTAACTTAGGAGCATTTTATATCGTGTACACGTCAATGAAAACTTGATTCAACCTAAATGGTATATCTTTAAGGGAATAGTAACTAATGGTAAATTATCTTAATCAATTAGTTTCTAAGGCTAATTATGAAAAGATCAAGAATAAGCATTGAACAATGATAAATAATGATAAATAATATAATAAAGTACTAGAAATTATATGAACAAGAAAGCTTAACTGATATTTTGACTTTTTTGTTGATTTGGGATTACCTGATGACTGGAAAAGCATGGAAATGATATGACAGAGATTTTCTATTGAAATTGTGTCCTAAACAACTACTTGGACCAAAGCATATGGTATGGACCAAATTTTACCCCTGTTATGGCCCTTTCTGTGTGCCCTTATCTCTCTACACTTTCAGCTCCTGAAACTTCTTAGGTCTATAGATTGCATCTTGATATGATCCTATCTACAATTTGGACCTCCAAAACTGTGTGATGCTCGTTGTGCAACTGATTAAATATTCAAAACCCTATATGGTGAAAGAGTCATGCAAAAAAAAAACATTAGTTGGGTTGTGGGCACCCCTATGTACTACCAAAATCCCCACTACTCCAAAGAGGGATCAAACTGCACGTCATTCTCACCTAGCATGTGATATCTAGAATGTATGCAACCATATTGATAAGTATGACCTTACAACAATGTGATCATATTTGAAACTTTTCCTTAGCTTGATTTGTATTTGGTAATGTTCCTTTTGTACTTGCATATTTAAGTGGATGATTGCCCTAGAATGAGTATGCATATTATATGAAGCTCAAGGGAGTCTTAGAGTAACGTTGCTTTTGGATTCTCTTAGTGTGATGCTAGGAGTCAAGTAGATGGAAGTCCCTCTCTAATGATAAATGAGTAACTTGCTTATATATGTGTGTGTTATGGATTTGGAAAACTTGGATAAGGCTGACTATAAGTGTACTAAAGGAATTCAAATTAAGAAAATTACCATTAGAGAAAGAGGTACCAAAGTGGATAGGTTGGACCATAGCGTATCAGTGTTATGGACCTTTCTAGACCCTATGGTCCTAGATGTATGTGTGAGTAATATGAAAGTTAGATTTGTAATATGTGAGTGTGTAGCCTAATTTTAGGGATTAATATGACCGTTATGTAAACAATTAGGTTGTATGTGCAAGAAAAACTGAGTGATATATAACTAGAGATAATGTAATTGGTCAACTTGAGAAAGTGTGGGTCAGTGCAAGAGTGTTGAATAATTTATGTTGTTTCAAAACATGAATTACCAAAATGTGTTTCTACCAACCATTTTGTGATGGATCTAAACTCTGTAAATGTTCATAATCATCCCTGAGAAGATTTAAGATATCAATCACATTCGTAGTCTAATTAATACCTTGGGTAGAACTTTATTGAATCACAAACACAATTACAATCACATCCAAGTGCTCTAATGAGAGCCCTTTGAGATTTATACCAGGGAAATTATACCACATTTTCTAATTTGAGAGAAACCACATGATTTATATATGAAAACTCCATAGAATTTTATTAAAGAAAAGGCACCACGACTTAACCCTTTTGTGAGGTGTGAAAAAATTTAAGTGTTCCAATTGAGTTTACAAAATCGAGTAAGGTATGCGTTGAGAGTTGCAAGGATTATGCCATATGGCATAATCCTTGAAACTCGACTTCCCACATTGAGTGAAAATAAAGTTAAATTGGTTAAGGTAAATCTCAAGAGGCTGTGAAACATAAGAAGGCACCATATAAACCAATCACATGAAAGATAAATCCATAGGATTAGAAAAGTGTTGAACAAGTTTTATCCTAGGGAGTATAAGAAGGTTAAGACCCAATAAGGAAGGGAAAAATAAGGAAAAATAGACACTAGATCCAAATATGAATAGAAATTAGACATGTGGTAAGGGGAACTTCTATGTTATATTCGACGATCTCTTAGCTATCACCTGCATTTTTTACTTGATCATGAGCCCATATCCAATATAAAGGGGATTTGTGGCATCAAATTTTTGTGGGAACTATCAAACATCATTGTTAATGATTATGATAAAAGTGGTAAAAATGTCCCTAAGATTAAAATTTACTGTCCCATTTTCATCACTGTGCAAAACAACTTGGGGAGCTTCAAACGAGCATAAATTTTGATCGACAACTCTAAATCAAGAAAAATCAATGTCATCAGAAATATGTTAATGAGTCATTCTTACTGGAGTAGGTTTAGGTCACCATATCCCATGTATTTGAGACAAATTTTCAAGCGTAATTTCCATTTTCCACTTTACCTTTATGTTTAAATCATATAAGCTAGTGGAGATCTTTCTTAATTGAGTATGTTTGTTTCTAGCTATGCACACCACCTAAAATATGCCTTGAGACAGTTTGATCAGATATTGTTAGTTTAGCATCATTTTGATCCCCATGATCATTGTGAAGAGTATAGACATGAGAAAGGGAAATATACTTCATCATATTCCTGGTCCTATTATCCTCTTCTCTATGTCTCCATGTTATCTACTTTCTCTTCTCCTTTTATATAAACAAGAGTTTTGCATATTGTAAACAAATCCTCCCCTTTAATGAAAATATACTCTACCAATTTGGGTGTTTAAGAATTTTTAGATTCAAACTTGTTATCGTGTTAAATGTGTAGCATCAAAAAATAAAAAAAAATCCATGAGAACCTAAGCCACATTTGGAAATCCTTCTCCTCGTCAATGTGAACCTATCCTCCAGCAAACTCAATCATTGTGTTACCCTCATAATGGCCAGGAGGAATGTGCTAGTGTTGTTTTCACATTTTTTTCAAGTGTAGGTTATTTTATTCAAATTTATTCATGAAGATATTTGGATCCGAGAGAAGACAAGTGCTTTTGGAGGCTCCAAAAGGGTTATTTTTGGCCTTTTGCACCTGGTCAGCACCCTCAGGAACATACAAGGAAAATATAAACCATATAAGAAGTTTGTGGTAGATAAATTCAATCATACGAGGTATTTTAGGAAAATTTTGCAATAAGAATCAGGTTTATGAATCATTTATGTAACATCGGGCTACTTATAGCATGGTGTGAGGAAATGAAAATAGTAAAAAGGCTAGTTGTCTTGTTATGGATGTATCAGAAGCCTTGAGATGATTTGGAAATAAATAATACACTCCTCAAAAATATAAGAAGGCCTAATTCACAGTGTAAAAGATTTCAAGAGATTATAAGGAGCATATTTTCATAGTTTGGTCTGATAGTGCAGGTGAAGATATTTGATCCTGGTGAAGACTCAAATAAGGATTATGGAAGTTCCAAGGAGAATTGGGAGCTAATTAAAAGAAAAAATTGAACAAAAGGAACCCTCTATATATTCCATGGTTTTACTAAGACAAAATTATGGATTCCTCTCTGGTGGCAGTTTGACCTTTTCGGGACAACTCGTGACTATTTTTGAAAAGGGGACTAAATTAAAAAAGGAGGCATAAAAAAGGTCCTGAAATGGTAGAAATGGATTCATTGAGTGTTTTCCACTCAAAATAATATTTTTTCCTCTATAGCACCTAGGGATGCTCTCAGGGCAAGAAGACACTTTGACAAGTTATTTTTAGCAGTGCAATGGTGAATGAAAGCTTCCAAAAGTGGTATTTTCACACTTGGAAACCCCTAATGTCCATGTTTCCCTTTAAAAAAATTAAATGGGGATGTGGGTGACAAAATAATTCCCCACCGTGGTGACAAATTCATGTTTGAAGGTTATGTCACTTAAAACCTCACTTGGGGTGTTAGGAAGGTGTTATCCACTCACAAATTTATTTGGCCCATTCCTAATGATGTATAGATCCTTAGTGCACTTATGAGGTGTTGCTTTACCTTTATTCCCTTACAAAAAGGACATTGGGGACATCATAATGCACCACCACATGGAGGGAGAGTTTGTGTCACTTAAATCTCGACTTGAAGTGTTAAAACCACAACCTTGGCGAACTTTCACACCCTTTTCCATTTTTCCCATTTTCAAAGGGACATGAGGGACATCAGAATGTGCCACCACATGAGTATCCCATCTCTTAACACTTAAGACCTCCAACTTTCCCACTAGGCCTGATTTCCAAACTCTCCAACTTGCATGTTTTGACCCCCCTCTTCATGATGTCTCCATCCTTGGTGCATTTTCACACCCCTGATGTCTATTTGTACCTTAATAAATGTGGTAATGTATATGGGTAGATTTATAACTCATTTAGTAAATTTTGACCTGCTCTCCCATACCAATTAAGTCGGGTTAAGCAAGGTGAGATACATGTGGGTTAAGGGGTGAGTTAACTAGGTTAGTGAGGGAAGATGAGTTTAAAACCAACACATAACCCTTTTAAAATCCATTTTTCATATTTTTATTCCCTCCATTACTGCTGGTATGTTGTTATGCTACCAAATTTTCTAGAAATCCCCATTACCAAAACCACATTTTTGCTCATAACTCCTTGATCCTTGCTCCATTTTTCATGAAATTTTACTTGTAGCTTGAATTCTTGAACGCCTTAAAGATGATATAAAACTCATTTACATTGATCCAGTACATTTTTTAAAGCAACCCCTTTAAAATTTTAAAGAAAAAACTTGCCTTTTTAGATCCTGGAAATTCTGGGGATCAAAAATAATTGAAAATTGGAGCATGAAATCACATAATAAAAACTAATCCAATGAAACATTTTCAACTCAATCCAACACCCAGAAAGAACACTTCTGTTTTAGTAAGTTATAATCTAAGTCATGCTAAAAATAGTAAGTGGCGATAACTAAGGACAAAAATTTTGAAACCTATGTGCAATCCTCCAGGTCCATAACTTAGAAAACTGTAAAACTTAAAAATCAGGAAAATTAGCTAAAAATAGAAACTAAGGGTGATGTGTGACTTACTAAAAATAGTAAGTACTCTGATAAAACCCAAATTTCACACACCTCCATCACCCCATTCCCTCAATAATTATGTCCATCATGAAGATCAACTACACCATATTCGAGCCAATATCCACTTTGGTCACTGAGTACCTGAATGTAAGAGACAGAGATGTGGCACACCTAAACCTGGATGATTTGAAGATAAAAATGTTGAAGGAACCAAGAGGGCATATTGAGGAAAAGTTGTTTGCTAGAGGAATTTTAAAATGAGGACATCCACTCTCTGTGCAATGAATTAAGTTAGTCATAGCTTATGCAAGGCATTATGATCTTGCCACGAGGACTATCTTCACCGAAAACAATTCTCTACTT
This sequence comes from Taxus chinensis, assembly GCA_019776745.2. Lineage (NCBI taxonomy): Eukaryota > Viridiplantae > Streptophyta > Pinopsida > Cupressales > Taxaceae > Taxus > Taxus chinensis. The sequence continues at coordinate 162,445,937 of CM034156.1, forward strand.
GCAGTTCTCAATCTAAAACAATGATTGTAAATTCCCACTCAGAGTAACATGGTAATAATCACACAATATTTTTCATCCCAAGAATGGCTAAAGACATATTCCTACCTTTGAAGTATTAGAATTGGTTCATGGCTCAAGCAGGGGAGAAAACCTTCTCGGATCCCCGAGACACTGTCACAAAGTGAATTCCACGAGGCATATTCTGATGTAATTTTTCTCCTAAATAGAGTGATGGGTGAAGAACATATAAGGTATTTTCATGAATGGATGAAAAAATTCTTATTGGTGGTCATTAAAGGAGGTCAAATGATTGATTGGGGTCAAATCATCAATGACAACATTCATAGGAAACTAGAGCATTTTTTCATCACTAAGAGGTACACTATGAGCTCTTACTTCATGTATGCCCTCATATACACAAGGACCTTCTATGTTATTTCTATTACACAAAATTTCCCTCAAAAATCCCCCACATTTGAAAAGTATCAGTAACTCACTTTTAGGGAGAGTAACTCACAATTCATAAGGGTGAATGATACATTCACTATGTACCTCATCAGGTTACTAAAAGGATATATAGAATGGAGAATTTCACCTCAAGTAGTGGAATTTATCAAATATATGGGGGATTCTTCACACAATTATCTACATTAACTTATCTTAGGGTGATTGGATTTTAGCTTTCCCCTCTTCATTTGCCGAGGTACCCAAGCCACAAGATTCTCTTGATCACGTTGTGTAGGTAACTAGCTCAAGTTCATATCAAATGCAAGACTGTGAAGAAAAAGGGTGTCACCTTTCACATCTCCTTGGGTATTTATTCAGGTAGGAATGTGGTTAATGCTTCAAACATTGAGACCTTAATTTTTTCCTTCAACATTCACTCCTATGTGGCTAGGGCCAACTTCGATATCATAACAGACCATGACTTATTTGTGCTACTAAGCTTGCACCAAATTCCTTAGATTGAAGAAGTTTGGGTCAACTGTGTTGATGATCAAGAAGTAAGAAAAAAAATGACTATATAAGGATTACAGTTAAACAAATGAGATTTTTCTGATTCGATTGGTTTAATCAAAGTGTTCCTGATGATGATTCAAATTTTTTTTATCCTGAGTATGAAGCAGTGCAATCTTTACCTCCTTCTCCCATCCCATGGCATACCACTGAATATAGAGACATTAAAGAGAGAAAAATTCATGTGACCTAAAGGTCCAAAAAGTGGTATAAAAAGAGGAGGGAAGCTTGCATTGAAATGGGTATAATAAGTACCTTGTCAAGGTAATATTCTCTCTCTGCATCTCACAAAGCATCCAATGGAGGTGCAGGTTCATCTTAGTCTAGAAATTGGAAACTTGTAGAAGTTGAAGAAACATATCCTTTAGTGGGGGTGTAAACAAATCCAAAATCAGAGGGGAACCTTTTAAGTAACTTGAATAAGGAGGAGATAGATCCTTTGCAGCCACTGAGCATCCAGTAGACCCACTTGTCCCTTTAGAGGTGGTTGACCTAACCAATCCTAGTTATGCTTTGGTTTCCTACCAAGTGATTGAGGTGTTTGATCTCCTTTCCTCTCCTTCTAAGCCCTTCTCATGGATCAAATATTTTCTTGGAGAGGATTCAAGAACAGTGCAATGGGTGGTGGCACCCAGCTTTGAGGCCATCTCGAAGCACATCAAGACCAAGAGAAGTAAGAAAACACATACAACTTCTAGATTCCTCACTAAGGATTCAAGAGCTTAGTTTGTAGAGGTTGCACATCCAAAGGTCATCAAGCACGTGGAGGAAATGACACCCAATGACTATGAAATGACAAGAGTATCTTTAGGGAAAGCCACTCATGAGGGTGATGCTAACTTTTTCAAAGATTCTTCATCTTGTATTCTTGCATGAAATGAGGAATACAAGAAAACCATTGAGCAATTGGAGGAGCATGTGAGGAATTTAATCCTATGTCCTTCAAACAATATCAAACATTCACAATGCAAGGAAGAGCATGTGATTAATGGGTAAGCATGATCATGGAAAAGGGGGATACTTTCTTCCCTAATATTATCTCTTTGTTCACATTCTTCTTGGCCACAAAGTTGAAAATCAAGAAAACTAGAGTTGAGATCAAGAAAGAGAAGCTCGTTTGGGAAAGTAATCTCCCATTGGTGAGAGAGATGAATAATTTTGATTCTCATGCCTTGGTAGGCTTAGGTGTGTTTTCGTCCACCTAGGAGAACTTGTCTCTCATTTTTTCCCACACAATAACCTAGAGGTGTGATGCTCTAAAAGAGGCTATTGTTGTTTTGGAATCCCGTGAAGAAGATGTATCAAGAATTCTGGAAGATCTTGGCCCAAGCATGCAAAATAAATGATGCTCCAAATAGATCAATGCAAGCAGAGATTGGCCAAGACCAAGAGAAGATATTTCAAAATTTATTATATCCCTTTATGCTTATTGATGGCATTCTATTTAGAAAATATATTAATGGATTTATTTTGATATGCATCAAAGCGGATCAAATTGAGAAAGTCTTGCATGAATTCCATGATGCCATGACTGAAGCGCGTTTTTCTCCCAGCACAACACTCAAAATAATGAAAGGTAGATATTATTGGCTGAGTATTTTAAATAATTGTTCTACATTGGTGAAAAAATACCAAAAAAATGCCTTTTTCAGAGGCAAAGAAATAGTAACAGTTGTACTACTCCACCTCGTCTTTGTGGATCAACCATTCATACAATGGGGGTTGGATTTTACTGGAGTAATCAATCTGCATTCAATCATGGGTCATATATGGATTGTCATAGCCACAAAATACTTCACCGAATGGGCAAAGGTAATTACTTTGAAGGAAGCAAATGAAGCTAGCATCCTAGTTTTTTATGAAAGTATTATGACCAAATTTTGTGTTCCTTTAGCAATAATTTTTTTTAACGCTCTAGCATTTCTTAGCATAAATATTTCTGATTGGGTTGTCAAGAATGGAATACACTTGAGCATATCTTCAAATTGTTACCCCTAGGGTAACGAACATGATGAATCAATAAAAAATAATCTCCTAAGAATTGTTAGATTAACTTAGGAGAATAATCAAAGATCTTGGCACACAAAGTTGAAATCAGTCTTATGAGCTAATAGAATTACCCCCAAAAGATCAACTAGAATCTCACCTTTCAAAATTGTCTATGGTAAGGAAGCAGGGTTTCTAACATCTATTGAATTTCTAACTTTGGATCTCATAAATCAGATGTAAATTTTTGAAGTTGTGGTCATGGAAGTCAGATATGTAAAGATCATGGAGCTAGAAGAGATAAGAAATTAAAAATTGTAGACAATGGAGATTAACCACACTCAAATCAAGAAGTGGTTTAAAAGAAAAGCAGTGACTAGAAGTTTTCAAGAAGGAGATTTTGTCATCAAATGGGATCAAGATAGAGGCAAACTAGGTAGACACTCAATTTTTTATGCCATATAGAGTGTCCCCTATGTTATCTCAGGATGCAAGCTACACAACGCTTTCCATCTATCAAAAATGGATGGAGAAGATCTTATGATCCCAGTCAACCGGATCTACCTTAAACATAGATTTTGAAATAAAGAGTTCCACCTTTTACATATTAGATTAGTTTTACTTCCCTCTAAGTGTTGTTCAACACATTTTTTTATTGGTAGTGCAGTTTCATTTCCCTAAGTGCTTTGCACATGTTTTAAAAGGAACAATAACCAAATCGTACCAAGCCAAGAACACAGATGCTAATCAAACACCATGATCAATAAGATGAAAGTAATTCGTCAGAATAACTTTACATAAACCTTTCCAAATAAATGAGCAACAATATCATATATTATTATGGAACTCAATGCAATACAATGAGAATGGGCCTTGCTTAAATAGGCAAGGAATAACAATCTAAGAACCAGTCAAGGTTGTAGATCAAGCCATAAATCAAGGAAATAACTAGTCATCAAAGAACTAGTCAAAACCATAGATTTAGGAGAGAACTAGACATCAAGGATCTAGTCAATACCATAGATCAAGGAAAGAACTATACCTAACAACTACATAATATCTCCTAATATCTAAATAAGATAAAATAAATATCCACACACATAAGTGGGGAGGATAAATACAATAAAGGTAAATAAAGTACCTAGGTGAACATGAGCTAAGGTAAATACCTACTCTAACATGTTTTTGGTGGCCTCTGATGGCATTTACATTCTTAGAGTTTTGAAGAGGTTTGAGGAAGTCCGCAAGTTCATTAGATGTTGAAAAATGTCAAGTTCATGGGAGATATAAGTTGAGGATCAAAATTTCAAAGGTACATACTTGAGTCCATGCCCAATGGATAGCTCATGGAAAATGATCATCTATCTGCAGACAGATAACCCCGTCGAGTCACCAATCTATTATACAAAATAGCCTCCTCTTTTCCATGTTGGATGACCCATCAAGTTTAAGACTAAGGTGGCTTCTCCTTTGGCATCAAGATAAAATAAATGGCTAAGTATTAAATATATGGAGACCAATTATGGCAAACCTAGTGTTATGTAGATTCTGTAAGTCCGTGAAATGAAGGACTAATAGTTCATGCCTTCTCCGGATGTCAATATCAGTCTATCGTGGTCTCAAATGAATTTTTAGAGGCCACAAAGGCATCCACATTATCAAGAAGATTAGAATTCATCCAAGTGTAAAATTCATGAGTTAAATTCAAAGATGAGTGAGGGCCCATGGTAGAAGAATAAATGTTGGTGTATCACAGAATAAAGGATCACAGAGTCCCGCGGGTATAGAAAGGAAGGCGATTTCATGGATTTTCTCAACTCCGCACTGTAATGGAGAACGTAACCAGACCAGATAAAAGTAAGGCTAATTTTGAAAATCATGAAACATTATCCTAGTGTTTTGTGAGTATTCTAAATGTAGTGCTACGTGGATTTTTTGGTCGGCAGAAAGAAGGAGAAGAGCCTTCGTAGATTTGGGTGCAAACAGCCAAATACGAAGAGTTGGAAATTCACAGTAGTGTGAGTAAAGAGTTTCACAAATATGTGCAATTTATTTCCTCACTGGTTTCTAAATTTGTGGACACATTCAAATTCAAGGGGCCACGAGATGTTATAAAATACATCGGAGCATGTGAAGTTTATAAGTCGCGCCAAATTAAAATTTGCCTCGTAGCAAAGTAAAAAAAAAAAACATATCCGCATTGCACCTATGGAGACTAGTTTTCACCATATTTTTTGATATGGGGAGCCAAATTGCACAAGGATTGTTGCATTCACTTTGTCTCTTCAAGGAATTCATATCCAGATATAAAGTTACAAGATTGAATCAATTTAAAGGTAAAACAATGAATTCTTAGGAGAAATAAAAGGAAAGCGCAATTTGGTTGTTCCAAAGCGCTCAACCATCTCACCTACCCGAGTTAAAAGTTTGAAGGGCACCCAAGCCCTCGCATGCAAATTCTATTGGAATTTTGTAGAGGAATACGGGTGTTTGTCTCAAGTATTAATGGAGTCGTATTTGGAGGGTGGTGGTCTGCCAACTCAAATTCAAATTTCCATCCCATAATTTTCTCTCTCCCATCCAAATATTCAATAAATGTAAATGCAAAGGCACATTATATGGGTTATCTTATGCCAAATTTGCATACTCTATCTTGGAGCAATGTATTTTCTTGCCTTCATACCTCTATAGTTAGCATTTTTGCAGGATATTTCTAGCCTTTACTCTATAATTATGATGGATACGTTTTGAATGAAATAAATCTTGGATTGTTTTCACTTCAAATGCTTTGTAATTTTTGTGGATGCTTACCCTCTTGTTTTCATTAAGTTTTATTCATTCATGTCTTTCAGAACTCGGTGTTTCCATTAAATATTGCATATGCAATTTCTTTGAGTCTTTCTGGTACAATTTGAACCCTATCTTAGTGTTGGAACATCGTCATTCTTTCATTTTACATTTTTTTTTCCTCTAAACCCTAGATTTTGTATGTTTTAGAATTAGCTCTATATTTAGTTGTAGTTTGAGTATGTTAGGTTAGTTTTCATTGAGATAGGAGAGAAGGAACCATCCTTCTCTAGAGGTTTCTCTCAAGGAAAAAGGTCCCACACCTTTTAACAATCCCGTGTAAGCCACTTAATAGTAATCCATAATCATTTCTAAATATCTAAGGATTAAAAAGGTATGTTCGTCTATATATTTATCCTAAAATGATTTAAGAGTAACAAGTGATAAGAATAGAGATTCTTAAATCTCCCTTATAGGATCACATACTACATAATTACTTTACCTATCTCTACCCATAGATCAAGAAGGAAAGAGCACAAAATACTATCCTTAACGCCAATAATTTTTTCATCAGCACTAAAGTAGGCCCTAATCTCTTCATTTTTGCACCTCTTGCATTCAAATAGATGAATTCCTTCCATTGACATACCAGTCACTTTGGCAATGCATACTTCATTAAATTCAACTGAGAAACCCCTCATGGATAATTTTCTATCCTTCCAAGGTTTGGTGAAATCTATTGCAGCTCCAAATCTAGCCTCTTGATTCTATAAAGGAATTTTCTAACACCGCCATTTGTGATGATATTCTAAACCACTTGGTTTCTCTTATATCCCTCACATGAGATAGGTTTCATTCTCACTTTTTCTCCTCCCATTTTTCCAACAAATAGTTTGGTTTGGTGAAACGTGATCACAGTTTGGTTTGGTGAAACGTGATAAAAAACGAACTCATTATCCAAAATAATAAATTAAATTTTCAAGACCATGTTAATTGGGCTTAAAGTTAAACCACATTTAAAATGGGAACTATGATAGCCAAACAGATGGTTTAAAGCATAGGGACTCATTGTTCCTCACATGTAGCCACAGATAACTTCCCTCTCAATAATTAAGTACATATTTATCATGATTTAGGATGGTATTAATGTTATCCAATAACTCATTATTAGAATAATAAACTTTAAAATCATTATAGTTTACCCCCAAGTTAGCAAATCCATCTATCACTATATTAATTTTTCTATACACATGGGAGATTGACACTTGTTTAAAGGATTGGCTGATTTTCCATGCTTTAAGCATCGTTTATTAATAGTCCAACTAGGAGAGGAAATATTCTATATGTTTTGTATGATGTTTAGATAATCCCCTTATACGAATAGATATTTTATTCAAAGGATTTTGGAAACTTTAAACCTCTCACCTAAGCGTAAGCCTCCACATAATGATATGTTTGAATCCCAACATGTTGAATGAAGAAAATAATGACTTCACCCTCATTATCCCTAATGATCCCTTCATAATTTGATTTTCTTTATAATATCTATTAAATTTTATTTTAGACCAGAATGGAAGTGGTTTATAGCACCTAATGTTGTGTTTATTGATCTTACTTATGAAGGAATTTGAGAAGCTCGTCATTTCTAAGTCCCAAAAATTAGTCGGCCTTCTATCCATCTAGGACAACTTTTAGATAGACAATGTGTAGAAAGAGAAAGTTTTCTCTCACGAAATTCAAAATTTTAGCACCAAAATATGATGCCTTCAAAGTGCATTTACCAAAGAACATGTATTTTCACTCAAGCTTCTAGAGTTTAAGAAAGGGTGGAAGAGTAAACCAGCCCTAATCCACTGCATAATCAAGTCAAGGGGGTTTGAGGGAAAGACCCACACATTCCCAAATCTTATTTAAATAAGTACATAAAACTAAAGGAGAATGAGCAATCCAAGAAGAGGTGTTTCATTGATTCCACCTTCATCAAGAAAATAACACATAAATTAGGACCATACCAACCATCTCTCATCAGATTATCCTAGGTAAGGCTATTATTTTTAGCCGCGATCCATAAGAACAATTTGATTTTCTAAATGAGGGAAGGGATCCATAAAATATACCAAGGAGTGGGATAAGGAGGGAGGTCCAAACAAAAACTATAGGTAAATCAAACTAAGTACATACCATCATCACTTTTAATCCAGACAATTTCATCTATAAGTGGCGGTGCCTAGAGCTTAATCCATCATATCCCTTGTTTGGCATTCGATCTATAGTCCTGCACTAAGCATTCAACTAATTCTTTAAAGAGGTAACTTAATCATAGGTCTTATAGACCATCAATAGAACATCAACAATTCATGAATCATCCCAAAATAAGGATTTGTTATCTGTTATATATTTTTAGTTACATATTTTCAGAAGAATCTCTTTATAGTAGGTCGGGTTATTTTAAAATATAGATCCTTTTGGGGGATTAGCCAGTGTGAGGAAACAATCAACTTCTCTTTCTCCATGGTAATTGTATCATAGGATACATGTCCAATTTTTTTTTCCTTCAAGAATTTCCAATCTTGTTTAGCCAACAAGGCCCTGTTCATATTAGCAATTGATCTAATTCCTAGACCACCTGTTTTTTGGGTGTACTGTATTTCTTCCAACTAACTAAATTAACAAAAAATATAATTTATGTTAAACCCTAATTTCAGAGTCACGTATGATAAATAAATACTAAAATACAAATTTGATACAAGCAATAAGTTAATAGAATATGAAACCCTCATTGCAAGAGAGAGAGGGGTAAATGGACTTAGCTGATTTTCGCTCGATCTAATAATGATGTAGATTGGAAAAACTGTTGAATGAGAAGTGATATGTGTCATTATTACTCCGAATAAATTGTGTAGGTCATGAAACAGGTTGGACACGGGCGCCCATGACAGGACAAGGGCATTTGGGCACTGTCGACCTCTATTGGGTCCCTATGATTGTGAAAATGGTGAGAAACTGCTTTATGGAGTGTAGCACAAGTGTCACAAGTATTCTCTTTTGATCACTTGTGTGTCATAATCAGATCGCCAAGGTAACTATAACCTACAAAACAAATATTCACCTACAAAAGACACAATACCACATCAAATCCAAAAAAATAAATATGCAATATAGGGAGTTGGACTGACCCCGATGGTCACTCGATAGAGTGAGATTACAACTAAGCATTGCACTACATCTCAGACTCCATGTAGTTCTGGTAAGTGTGTGAAAAAATTGTGCCCTAGGATGCCCTTGTGCAAGTTCACTTGATGACGAACTAGCTAGATGTAGTAATGTAGATAGATGTGTGGATGTAAAAATGAACTTCCCCTTCCTATGTTGTGTATGCAGAAAATGTAATCCCTTGTCCATTGAATAGATGCTAGATGGATGCCTTTAAGTGCTTTAGGTGTCTTTGGATGCAAGCTTAGGTGATGATAGTATATGCTTAGAGTTTGGTCCTTTATTTTCAACACATAACTATGTATTTATATGATTCCCTTGTTTGAATTTCATAATTGAAAATTGGATGGCCAATCTATAAGTGAAAAATAATCCCAAAATATAAAGAGACTCAAAAGAAGAAAGTAAGGTGAAAAAGGGTCAAGGGCACTAAGAGGGGACAGAAGCACCTGGGCGCTATTGTCTTAGCTGGGTGCTACTGTATGGAGCCATAAAAGATAAATAAGTAAAATCTTGACTAGGATGTGGGGCGTGTAAGACTAAATAGAAAATAAGAAACAAGGAAAAGAGGCCAAAGATAGTTGTCAACCACTAGTTTTCTTGCTTAAGAATCATGTAAATGCTAACATGCTTTTAGTACTTGGAAATGTACTCAAGTGTGTGATTTTATGTCTATATTCGCCCCCACTTTATGTTGTTGAGTGAATACTCGATAACATAAATTAGATAAAATATGTGTACCTTATGATCTTTTATAGTGTGCGGCGAAATGTGTGCCTAATGGACAAGTAAAGTGTGGAATGGTGCAAAGTGAAGCGTGGAGACTAGGAAAGGAAAGTGACCCTAGTGGTGAAGCATAAGCATTGCATTGTACATGTTTTTTATGCTTTTTGTAGGTTGCTTCTTATTTCTTATTAAGAACAGACTTGCAAAAGAAGAGCGAAAGAGTATTCAAAGTCATGTATATGAAAATTTTGCATAAGTATGTAAGAATACGTAAAAGTGTTGAAAAGTAGTAGTAATGGAAAGTGTGCACCAGATGTAAAAGAGTGTAAAGGATATAAAAGTGCCCTAGAATGTTGTGTAGAGTGATTTTTTCAGGTGATCTCATGCCAAGTGTGAGTTTTATGGGTGATCTCAAGCCAAGTGCAAGTTTTTTGGGAGAGAAGACTAGTGTTACTCTCCTTCCAGGACTCTACCCAATAATCACCACTATAGATGGTGCATATCTGATTTGTTCTTGTTGTCTAGATTTGTTCCGATTGTATTAATCGTTTGGATTGAGATGAATTGTAGGAGTTTGCATGTATGTTGTAACAGGAGGTTTGTGCCTGTAACTGTAAAATTGCTCTGAAGACTTATGTAGATTGTGTTGATCTGGTGAAATAATTGTGTATGCCCCTAGGACATTGGTGCCCAAGGGAGGACACGAGTGCCTAGGTGCTTCTGTTTGATTTTGGGATCTTCTATCTATGATGTGCTGAGGACCCAAGTTAGATTCTAGGTTATTTTTTGACTGTGTTCATGTGCCTTTTTTGTATTGTGTAGATTCTAAAGTGTAGCTCTGAGTTGTTGTATGTGTGATTTTTTCACCCAAATGTATGCCCCCCTCGTTTGGGGTACATGCGATGACTGTAGGATCATGTGGCCAAAAGAGAAAACCTGATGATGAACTAAATTGTATCCCTGTAGGGGGAGGGAATGTGCATGGTAGAAACTAAGGCACGTGTAAACAAAGTGGCTAGATATATGAGTTAATAGCAAAAGTATCAAGCATATCATAGAAAAACAATGTAGCAAACAAGTTTGCATACAAGATAATCCATGAAAATCAGGTTTCAAACATGGGACATCACTCACAATGTCACAAGGCAATCAAGGTCGAAGTAGCCAAAAGCATGTAAGCAATGGTCAAACAAGACATAGGGCATAGCTCAAAATTAATGGCGTACAAGTATAAAGCAATGAAAAGCAAAGTGTAACAGACAACCATGGTGGAAAATAGTTCTTGCAAAAAAAAAATTGCACATGAAGCACATGTTAGCATGTTAGAAAGATAAAAATTATGTCAGAGCATATGTGTATCAAAATAAGTAGTGTTCTAGTAAGTATAAGAAGTAGTCGATGATGATACGATAACACCTATGATATGTGAGAAAGTAGATGCCCCCTAGAGCCTCGATGAGACTGGTAAGAGGTACATTTCCAAACATCATTGCATCATGTAAAGACCTGTAAGAATTCTACATTCACAACTAGAGAACAAATGAACGCGCATGTGTATATAGAAAAGTATTGACGTACTAAGTATTTGTTTAGTATGAGAAATAAAGTGTACATGTAAGTATGAGCAAACAAGAGTAAATGCAACCAAGATATGCAATATGTAGTGTATGAATGTAATAGAATGGTATTAAATATGAATGTGATATGAGAATCATGCCCCCAGTGGATGTGTATGAGTATAAGATTATGTTCATTTATAAAATACCCCTTGACAATCAAGAATGAACAATAGAAAAAGAGTGTGTCATCGAGAAATGGTTTGAAAATGTGCACTAGATAGAATAGAACATGAAGTGTAGACCATAAAGAGTGAATGTGGTGAGGTTCATTTCATATTTAGACTCTCAAAATTTGAGTATGAATCTTAGAACTAGATTGTGTCATAGGGTAATTGTTGGTTGTCAAACTTGCACCTATGTCTCGGATTTGGGAGAACCAAGTTGTTTGAGGCAACAATGGAACCGCCTCCAAGTTGTGGGACCTTGTACGCTTGAGACAGATCTCTAGAGAAGGGCAGTTCCTCTACCTATTTCCATTGTTACTACTACTCCTAATGTTGGAAGGGAAAAATAATCTAAAATTCCAAGGGACCAGGGATAAAAGGAAAACAAAACTAAGGGAGGCAATATCACCAGAAAAAAAGGGATGAACACTATCTATTCGTAGTGGAAATGACAGGAAAAGCATTGAGGGAGGCTAGACATGCGTAGCATAAACAAACACACATTTACAATCAGTTCCATGAAACACAACCAAAAAATGGAGCTACAAGGGATGTAAAGTGACACATCAAACACACAATACACAAGGAAGGAACGAAGAAGGAATGCAAACATGTTAGGATAGAGAATAGCCATAAAAAAATGCTTTCATTACTTCCAAAAATGCACAGACTGTTACAATGGCGAGAGAGGCCGATATCCACATGCACGAGCAAGATCTAAAGGTTTGCAACTCAAAATACAAAGATATGAAGTCCTTAACAAAGATCTTAAGGATCCAAAATGTCCAACATTAACAATGATCCAAGCTCTTCTATTTATAGATGAAGCAATGGAAGAAGAATAATAGGAGGGAAATATGATTTGAAAAATCAACCACCAGCCATCACTACCTGCAAATCCACCTGCAATTTGTCAAGTGCATTTCTCCATGTCTTTTTGGCATGTTGGAGAAGGAAGGAAGGTAGATCAGATCAAATTTGGGTGGTTGAAGCAATCAGATCACACATTAATGGTGCGAAAGACAATTTTCTATCTCCTCACCTACCAAATCCTCTCAAAATTTGAATTTGAAAATCTAACACTATAACATACGTTAGCAGCTTCTTAAAAAGTCTGGATGGATCTGAGCACTGACACAAAGTTATGACTGTCAGAAGATTTGTAGTGTAAACTGGGCATGCAGGACACGTGGTGCACATTGATTGACTGAAAGGACGTCTAACTATGTAAAGTGTTTTGACATTTCTGCCATGTGTCACTCACTGATTTGTTACAAGGATTCTGCTCCCAATTGGCGTGCTTTGATTGGTTGCGTGTAACACGCTCAAGCTTGTTAGAGGATGAAGTGGCATGGAATGGCACAAAAGAAGGCATGGATATGTGCACAAAGGAATGAGACATGGAAAGAAAATAGAAGGAAAGGTGTGCGTAATTGAAACATGTGCAGGTGGAACAAGACAAACACCTGAGGAAGAAACATATGGGAGAGGCATAATTATTACAAAATAATGTGTGACACGAGAGGAAATGGCATGTAGGAATGGTAGGGACTTAGCCAATTTTGGGAAGCAAGGCTAAGGCACTCGCGAAGGGTGAATGCAACGTTGGGAAGAAGGTGAATGCACAAAGAGTGTGCGAAGGGGGGGAAATGGAACAAAGAGGAAAAGGAAAAGAAGAAAGCATGGAGAGAATGAGTGTGCAAGGCGCACGAGGAACCTGCAACCATGGAGATGTGCTAAAGAGACAATTGAAGTGAACACAACGTGCAATGAAGATCTTAGAGCTAGAATATGAATGTAAGTTGTCCAAATAACTAGGAGAGTTATTTGGATAACAGTTTTGGTGACTTTTGGGGCCATCTACTTGCTAGATGAAGGAGATCAGTATCTTAAAGCACCCATTGGGCATGGAGTTTGTTATGTAATCATGAAACTTTATGAACCGCCCCTTGAAGTCACTTGATGAAACATTTTTGAACTCTTTTCTGAATCCTATGAACTGTTGAAAAACTACTAGAAGATAACCAACATCCTAGAAGTAAAATAAGAGCACGTGTGAGAATCAAGTGAGGAGAAAGAACCATGTACAAACACACAATGTGTGTGCAACACACATGGAGGAATTGAAAATACTTTAATAAATACAAAATGATATAGAAAACTCAATGGAAGGGTTTGAGATAGATCCCATTGACTGGGATTTACAGCGCACCTCCATCAAGATGAGATAACTCAAAAGAATTGGCCTCCTTGCACGAACTAATGATATATGGGCCACTCCAAATTACATCAAATTTTGAATGGTGCCCTGGTTTAGCTCTGTCAGGATCCCATTTCAAGGCCAAGTCCCCAAATTTGAAATCTTGAGGCCTAGCCTTTCTATCAAACCACTTCTTTATTTCTTGTTGATGTTGTTCTAGCTTGATCATGACAGAGTTCCTTGATTCTTCAAGACTAATCGGCTCTACCATTCTAACTTCTCTCTTATTCATGCCCTCAAATTCCAGTTGTTGGGCAAGAGCTAATGAGTTCAACTCAAGCGTCAAAGGAAGAGTAGCCTCCTTGTCATAGACAATCTTGTAAGGAGAAGTTCCTATTACTTTTTTAACTGTAATTATGTCTTCCTAGAGTGCACACGAGACCTTTGTGTGCTACTGTCTTTCGTTGATATTCATTATGCGCTTCATGATCCTGATCAGGTTCTTGTTTGTTGATTGTGCCAAACCATTTCCTCGAGGGTATTAGTTGTAAGAAGTCTTCATATAAATGCCTTGATTTGGAGCCCAATTAGTGATTTTAGTGCTAAGGAAGGCTTTTGAATTATCTAAAATGATTGTCTAAGGAATTCCAAACCTTGTCACACTACCTTCAAGAAAGTCGAGGAGGACTAACACGGTTGATTCCTTGAGAGCGACAACTTTTTTCTATCTAGTGAAGTAGTTCGTAGTTGTCAGCACCCACTTGTGTCTAGCACTTGAAGGTGGATTGATGATGCCTATGAAATCGAGTCCCCATTGTGTAAAAGGTTGACCCGCTTGGATTGGCAAGAGGGGAAGTGCTGCCAATATCTTCTTACCTACAAAGACAGTGCATTCCTTGCATTTTGTGACACACTTATGCACATATGCAAATAGAGTAGGCAAAAAGATACCTGTCATCATGTCTTCATTGTTGTAGTCCTAACAGAGAAGTGTCCACCAAAGAATCCATCATGAAATTTTGCTAACACTTTTTCAATCTACGTGTCGTCGATACACCTCAACAGCACGCCACTAAGATTCTTCTTAAAGAGAATACCATCAATCATGATATAAGGGATAGATTGTAACCTTAGATGTATTCTCTTTGGTTTGTTTAAACTAGGAGGGTACATGCCCTCTGAAAGGAATGTGAACATGTCCTTCATCCAGTCGCAAGTGCCAGTATCAACATTTTGTTCAAGTTCTACATGTGGGAGATCCTCATCTAGAAATAATGAAGTCTTGGGTTCAGTCTATGTATCCTCAACAATTTTCCTGAAGAATGCGCTACCTCTTACCAACTTTTTGGCTTTGATAGTCACATCATACTCCATGATTTTGGTCACCCATCGCGCTCTCTTTTCTCTAATTTTTGCTCCCATGGTGAAGTTTGTAACGCTAGAGTGAGAGACTAACACCTTGATGTAATTTTTGGCGAGCATACTTTTGAACTTCTTGAGTGCACACATGATGGTGAAGACCTGTTTCTCCATGTGACTATATTTCAATTCATAATCCTTCAGTATATGACTGAAGAAGGCCACTGGTTGTTCAAGTCTCTATTCATTTTCCTATGTTAGGACGACAACAACACTCACATCAACGTCATAAGCATAAGGATAAAATCCTTAGCACAATCCGAGTTGATGAGTGTTGGCACACAAGCAATCTCTTTCTTGATCTTGTTGAAGTTTTCCTTTCCTTCTGTTGTCAATTTGAAATATATGTCTTTCTTGAGCATGAAGGTGATTAGCCTTACCAGTCCTACAAAGTTAGGAATAAAGCACCTAACAAAGTTGATTATTCTAAGGAAGAACTACAAGACTTTCTTGTACACTGGCAGGGAGAGGGACAAGATGGCTAACATGCACTTGGGATTAATTGTGATGCCATCCTTTGAAACCACATGGCCTAGTAGCTTTCCATGTGTTACTATAAAAATTCACTTATTGGGGTTAAGAGATACCCCAAATTTTTTGCATCTCTCAAAGACTTTCTCCAAGTGCATTATATGATTTGTGCCCTACTTTGAGAAGACTTTGATTTCATCTAGGTAAACCAAGATGAACTTGTTGATATATCATTTGAAGGAAATATCCATGGCATGTTGGAATTTCACACCAACATTTGACAAATCAAAGGGCATCTTCTGATAGACATATGTTCACCACTTGGTTGTAAACGTTATTTTGAATTGATCCTCTTCCTTGACCAGGATTTGATTGAAGCTTGGGTATCCATCCAACATTGAGAATATTTGTGCACCAACCACAGTCTACAAAATATTCTCCATAGAAGGCAAATGATAATGATCCTTTATAGATGCATTGTTCAAATCTCTAAAATCAACATAGAGTCTGATTTCACCATTCTTCTTACATACGAGAACACGATTCATGACCAAAGTAGAATAATTGATCGGAAATATTATCTTTTCCTTAATGAGTTTGGATAACTCCTTCCTCATGAGGGGCTCTATCTTTGGATTGAATGGCTGCTGATTTTGTCTAATGGGCTTGATACCAGGATCAAGGTCAATGGAGTGTTGAACAACACTTGGATCAAAACCTTTGAGGTCTTCATAATCCCATGAGAAGATATCACTATATTTTTTATAGAGAGATATGAAGGCTTGATTTTCATCATGCATGTAAGCTTTACTAAGCATCAACTCCTTCCCTTGTGCAATAGTGACTAGGTAGTAGTCTTCTTGTGTAACACACATATAATTTTCTTCACCCTTGAATTCATCATCACAGATAAAAATTTTCTCTAGGGTGACCAGCCCTCTAGGAAACTTGTTTGTCTTTAGTTGAATTACTTGGTCACTATAGTTGTCATGTAATTTAGCTTGTATGCTTGATGATACGTGCATCACTGTCAAACACTTTCCAAATGATGTTGTTGTCTGGAATGGATGGTCTAATCACCATCTTGATGTGCTAAGTGTTCCCTTTGAAAAATTCCTCAGCAGGGAGAATTGTGAACCAAGCGTGGCCATCTGATCAGCTTATTTATTCATTTTGTGTGGCACCACCTACAGATTTAGAGCATTAAAGCTCTCAAGGAGGTCCCAAACTCTATGTTTATAAGATTTAAGAAGCTTATTCTTTTCATGCACTTTTTGGTAACCTGGTGGATAACCAATTCCATGTCCCCAAAGATCTGCAATGCCTTAATCTTCTTCTTTTCAGCAATAAGAAGACCATGCACTAGTTCCTCATACTCTTCAATATTATTAGAACATGAAAAATGCAATCTGCATGTGAAGAATAATTTCTCATCATTAGGAGAAATGAGAACAACAACACCTGTGCATGCACCATTTCTACTTCTGGATCCATCAAAGTATAACTTCCATAGACTAGGGTTCTCTTCACTTTTCTTGAGCGTGTGTGGAAGCACAAATTATTCTTCAAGGATGCAATAAGTACCTATCCTAGTTTCATAAGCTTCTAGATATTCAGCATATGGATCAAATTTATGGTGCTACTACGCCCACTCATTAAGTACTAGATTAGGAATAGGAGGTGGAAGAGGTTTCTCTTTAGAAACTGAAACTTATTCTTCTTGGATTAAACAATTGGCTTGGAGAGGGGATGGGACATATGACTCTACATGATAGGAATATATTGGCTTAGCTTGTATGGTAAATCAGGTACCATACCTTATCTTGAGTAACATATGGGTCCAATAAGACAAGTAACTCCCCACTTTAACTGTAAAATCTCTTGAAAAACATAAGGCAAACAAAGGAGGTACAATAATGATTGACACATCTTGAGTTATTGTGAGGCTTGGACATGCATGGAGGGTTAACTCAAGATATGATGATTGCCTAGAGTAATTGATAGTTGAACCATCAAGTTATAGACTCCTTTTGTCAAGGGGTATACTTAAGACCTAAGACCAATTTTCTTGCATGACATAAGTACTTCCTGAGTCAATCATTAATTATGGACAAAAGTTTTCCTATGATTAAGTACATATAGAAGGGTGGGGTTTTAACAACCTTACTTACAAGATATTGACAGAATTGTGGCTGGATCAGTGCATGGGAAGTTGAGCTAGAGCTTCATGAAACAAGTCGCATTGAGAAGGAATGGTCAAGGCATCCCACATTGTGACATTTATATTGTATTTTTCATCTGATCCACAATGTTGAATGGAAGACCTACTGACTTGTGCATTTGAGGCATAACAACATCCTTTCTTGGTTGTTCATGTGTAGAGGTAGAAGCCTTAGCTGGCACATGAGGCTTGACCTACCAAAGGAGGGGCACACACATGCCACTGCAAGAGGAGATTTACGTGGAGCCTCACATGTAGAAACTTGAGCATTTTTACTATTGGATGCTTTAGCTGCATCTTTCTACTTTCAGGATCCATTTGTGTTGTTAAGATAGAAACTTGTGCACCAGACTTGAGCATCCTCTTCTTATATCTTGTGTTGTCAGCAACCTAGGTGGGTGGTCTATTTGTATCATCTGCAACTTGATTAATTACACAAAAGTCATTGGTGCCAAATAATATCAAGTTGGCTTCAGGAGGAGCCTCTAAATTTTCTTAGTTCTTAGGTTTACTCACACTGATGGAAGGCTCACAGTTAGAAGCATTATGGATCATATAGGCTTGCACATGTGCAACATTAGTGTAGTGATATTGATTATGAGGCATGTTGTAAGGAGAAACACCATTATGAATCTTGCACCATGTTGTTTTAGACTGGGACAAGTGTGTGGCTTGTGTTGGGTGCTAGAAGAGGTTATGCTGGAGGGATAAATTGCAAAGGGAAAGTGCGCATTAGCATTCCATCTATCATTTTGTTGGTTTTTTCCATATCTATGATTCCCATACTAGATTCCATCAAGGTTGATTTCTTTGGCTATACACCTGATTAGAAGTGCTCTTTGTAGGCTTTCACCTGGTGCTTCTCCAACGATATGACCTTATTAGACAAGTTTCTAATCAGGGTTTTCAATTCTTCATCTTCTTTCTACTACACGGAAGAGTAGGATGTCGATGCAACTGGTTACGTGCTTTGCACTAGAACATGGGCAATAGAAGGTTGGGGAGCTAGAGACATCTCTGGGAATAAGGGTGCGAGAGGCCTAGGAGCCAACTTACCAGCATGAATGAGACTATTTTTACCCTTATTATAATGTTGTATGGAACAGGTAACGTTCTACCTCCCATGGATTGAATCATGACTGAGATTTCACTATTCAAAGCCCTTAGATAATATGGGAAAACATGTTGGGTTGTAGGTCTTACCACTTGAGGAATTTTGTCCCAATTTTTCTAGAATCTGATGTTGAAATCAGTCATCTACTCGTTGGGTGCCCTCTTGGTTGTAGTCATTTTCTCCTACCAGTGATATATGATCTGATTTATCTTCAAATTAGTTACATAGTGTTGTTCCAAGATCATCCTAGGTAGAAATAGATGTTAGTCTCAAGCCTCGGTACCACTGGAGTGCTTTACCCTTGAAAGAGGCTGCAAGAATCTTGACAACAACATAATTATGTGTGATCAGATAGACATAGCACACATTCACCACATCCTAAATATATTCAACAAGGGTGAATTGATTCTCTCCCATGAATTATGGAATACTCTTGAGTGCAGGTGTTGACATATCATGTTGAGCATTGAGATTGAGTGGGCTTTGACTAGTGAACCTAAAAAAGTTACTTGGAGGAGGAGGAGGTTGAATCGCCATGGTAGGGCGTGCTTGTCTATTGTGAGGAGGAGTAGAGTGTGTGTGACACGTTGAGATGGGGATGCAGTGTGCAGAAGATATTTTATGTGTCCTTCTTGGAGAAAGATAGAGATATTCAAAGGATCCTTCAGCTGACAACACTCTGTCTGGTGTGCACTCTTCTCATAAAAGGTTTCTAGGACTATAAAACAGGAGATTTGCAAGTATTGGGAGTCACTAGATGTGTTTGAAAGATCCTCCAAAGGATGGAAATACTAAGTCCACACACCAAAACTTAGTCAACATGAAATTTAATCTTTAAATGCTTGTCCCACTAGGTGTGCCAGAAACTGTTGGTTGTCAAACTTGTACCCTCGTCTCAGATCTGGGAGAACTAAGTTGTTTGGGACAAAAATAAAGCCATGTCTAAGATGTAGGACTTTGCGTACTTGATAAGGATCTCTAGAGAAGGCCGGTTCCTCTATCTATTTGTATTGCTAATGTTAGTTCTAATGCTAGAAGGAAAAACTAAGCTAAGATTCCAAGGGACCAGGGATAGAAGGATAACATGAAAATGAAAAGCTACACTAAAGGAGGAGATAACAGCAGAAAAAGAAAGATGCACACTATCTGTTTTGAGTAGAAATGATGGGAAAATCATCGAGGGAGGCTATACATGCATAGCATATACCAACACACATTTACATTATCAGTTCCATGAAACACAACTAGAAAATAGATCCATAAGGGATGCAAAATGATACAATAAGCACACATATAAAATGAAGGCAAGAAAGAAGAATATAAACACGCTAAGGTAGAGAATAGCCATAAAATGATTCTTGTATTACTTACAAGGATGTACAGTCTATTACAATTGTGCAAGAGGTTGATATCTACATGTACAAGCCAAAGATAGTGGTTTTCAACTTAAGATATAAAGATATGAAGTCCTTAGCAAAGAGCTTAAGGATCCAAAAATGCCCAACATTAACAATGAGATGAGCTCTTCTATTTATAGATGAAGCAATGGAAGAAGAAGAGGAGAAGGAGGGAAATTCTGATTTGAAAATTCAACCACTAGCCATAAATACATGGAAATCCACCCATAATATGTCAAGTGTGGTTCTCCATGTCTGTTTGGCATGTAGGAAAAGGAAGGAGGTAGAATCAATGTTAAATCGAGTGGTTGGAGTAATCAGATCACACATCAATGCCTAGAAAGATGTTTTCACAGCTTCTCACCTACCAGATCCCACTCAAAATTTGAATTTGAATGGCCTAGCATGTAGCCCATTTTAGTAGCTATAGATTGAGACCAGGCGCATGTTGATCTGATGCTCTGTAGAAAAATATATGGTTGTTAGAAGATTGTTAGAGTGCTATCTGCGCATGTAAGACACGTGGCGATGCACATATTGGACTGAAAAGATAGCCAAATGTGCAAATGCTTTGTCATTTCTGCCATGTGTCACACACCAGTTTGTTACAAATATTTGACACCCAATTGGTGCACTTTGATTGGTTCGTGTGTAGCACACTCAAGTTTGTTAGAGGATGACTAACACAAAATGATGTAGAAGAAGGCACGAATGCATGCACATGGAAGAATGAAGTGTGATTGGAAAATAGATGAAGGGCATGCACAAAGGTGACATGCGCGGGAGAAATGGGAGAAATAACAAAGGAATAATCATATGGTCAAGGCATAACTATAACAAAGTAATGTGTGGGGTGCGCGAGCATGACAGAGACTTGGCTGATTTTGAAGTAAGTGCAAGTCACATGCGCAGGATGCATGAAATTATAGAAGAAGGTGGGTGTGTAAAATATGCATGCGAGGGGAAAATGGAACAAAGAGGAAAAGGAAAATTAAATGAAGAGAAGTGTAGAAGTAGAGCGCACAAGGCACGTAAGGAGAGGCAACCAAGGAGATGTGCCAATGAGACAATTGAAGTGTGCACAACCTACAATGTAGAACCTCAGAGCTAGAATGTGAATGTAAGTTTTCCAAATAACTAGGAGAGTTATTTGGATAACAGTAAAAATGATACATTAAATGTATCAAATGGTTTGTCTTGATGTTTAGGAAATATTAGACAGTAAGCGCGGACCGTCAAGTGCATGAGATGATAAAAACATTTGATAGCCATACAAGGGGGAAGAAACTATGATTCCCCCAACTATGTGAGTGATGGAGATCTATACAATGATGTGAGAAGGACCATGCCATGGTGGTGGAGCTAAAAATTTGTCATGGACAACATTATAAGGAATAGTTTGTTTGACAAAATGAATTGGAAACTTAAGTTGAGTAGGGTGGGGAGGGATCTTGAATGGTGATAGCTTATGTGGGATTGATAATGCTATATAATACTTGAGAGGAGGAGGTGTTATACTAATTTTTAGAGGAAGTTGCTCAGGATTTGGGGAAGTGGTAGAAGATTTGAGAGGAAGAGGGGTTGGACTAATTTTGAGAGGAAGTTGCTTAGGCTTCTCTTGATTTACTGTAGAAGGAAAATTAGTAACAATGGCACGATGCTTAGTAAACATAGATGAATCAGATTTAAGAACCCAGTGGGTTGTAGCAATTGGAGATTAACATGTAGCAACATTTTGTGTAGCAGATGCAATGAGACCATGATGCTTAAGGTGGCCATTTTGTCATTTTAGACCATAGAAATCATTGTCATTATGTCCATTAATTTGATGATAATTATAGTATGGGTGACATTTATATTTAGCAAGCCGATAAGGAGAATACGAATGAGTAGATGGCAAGTTGATTAATTGATGAGCGAGGAGCTGTGGAAGAATATCTTGTTGCTTAACATTTGAATCAAACTTGAGAGGTGTGGGTAGCGGAAAGACTTAGGGTTCACCAATATGATTACATGTAGAAGAAATAGATTTAGAAAGAAATGTAGAAGAAAAACTAGTATGGGCTTAAGAAGCATCCTTGAGATGTTGGATTTCATATTTAAGAGATGCAATAATTGTTTCCATAACGTGGATTTTGTCTTAAAATAAACAATACAAAGCTTGAATTAAATCTAAGATGGGTTGATTAGATGGAGGATTAGGAGTGATAAAGTCATCAAATAGATGATTGAAAATGCCATTTACTTTAGTGGGTGGCGTATAATGAGGGAGATACACAATGTTTAGGGGTTTTTGTAAACCAACCTTGCAATTGGGATGCATTTTAAGTAGATCATGCAAATAAATTTGAGGAATTTTAGGATTCATGAGAGAATAAAAAGAAGGATCCAAGTGTATTCAAATGCGGGATCGCAAAATGATTTAACAAAAACAAAATTTATGCTAAACCCTAATTACAGAGTCACGTATGATAAATAAATACTAAAATATAGATTTTACACAAGCAATAAAGCTAATGGAATATGAAACCCTAAGTGCAAGAGAGAGAGAGGAATGGACTTAGTTGATTTTGACTCAATCCAGGACTGATGCAAAATGGGAAAATTATTGAATGGGAAGTAATCAGTGTTGTTATTGCTCCAAATAAATTTTGTAGGTAACAATATAGGTTGGACATGGGTACCCATGATAGGACAAGGACACTTGGGCGCTGATGACCTCTACTAGGCACCTATGACTTCAAAATTGCTCAAAACCTAATATTTGGAGTGTTAGTTGCAAGATATAATCTCACGTATATTGTATTTTTTTTAGGAATTATTGAGTTGTTTGAAACAACTCATGTATTTTGGGTAGAGTGTTTCTAGTTCCCCTATTTTTTAAGATTCATATTGCCTATAAATTAGGCAATCCTTTCCGTATGGAATATAGTGTGTGGAATTATTATATTGTTGTGTGGAAATATGGCCTACCAAAAACATGTAGAGAAGACCCTTAACATCACATCCTATATTTTTGACAAGCATGTTATCTTATAACACATGATCAAGATATTATGTTGAGGATATTTCATATGTCCTTAGTTGGCCTTACCTTAGATTGGTATAATAACATCCCATAAAATTTTCTATTTTTTCGTTCGCCAAAATTTCTTAGTTATTCTTATAGAATTTTTTGCATCAATATTTCTCGTAAAAAAAACTATCACCAACATATAACTAATCAAACAATTCAAAGATAAATCCATTGTCAATTTTGTCACCCATTAGCAAGGTGTCACTAACCAACTATCATTTTCCCTCCCACAGACTAAGATAATAGAATTATTCTCTTACTCTTTTTGGAAAACATATTATTTTCAACATTACAAATCTAATCCTTCTAGAAATTTCATGAATACCTTGCAATGTCTTGTAAATTTGAGCTTCATGCTCGTGAAGATGGTAGAGTTAAAATTAGATCAAATAATCCAAAACCAGAGTTTCTAATCCAAATCATATTCTAGTCATGATAAATCAAAATCATCATCCAATGTGGTCAATGGAAAAAACCACCTGTAAAGAAGGATCAAACTATGAGTGTTATCATTCCTACATAATATACCCCTATCAATTGCATAATGAATATATTTGACAAAATCTACTACACACGACCACCCTTCCTCCCATATAATGAAATATTTGACAAAATCTTAACTACAAACACGACCACACCTTCCTCCCATCAGCCCCATTGATACATTAGTCTCAAAACCCTCTTCATATAGAGAAAATGATTATTGTAAATATCACATAATGAAGGGCCATGACATCAAAAGGTTTACAATCATTCAAAAAATATCTTCAATATTTCATTGAAAAAGGTACACTATAATTAGATAACTTGAATTCACCTCAAAATAAAAAACTTGGATGTCTTCAAATAACCATTCTATAATCACTCCCCATCTACAAGTCAACCACAGTCCAATACCATTCAAGATAATCATACTATCAACACAGTTACATAATCTAAGTCACAACACCCTAACAATAGCTATTTCACTCAAGCAATAAATTTTAAAAATCTCCACAGAAGCAGGGCCCATCCACTAGTTTTGGAAGAAAATAGAAAACACTTTCTTAAGATACACCTACTAAGCTTCCACACCTAATTCATCCACAAGATCTTCAAAAACCTCACATCAAGAAATATGTTATTCAAATTGTGAGATCAGAGAGATTCAATACGATTGATATTCTCATCTAATTCATCCACAAGATCTCTCAAAAACCTCATCATAAGGAAATATTTATTCAAATTGTACTAATTCATACGATGATATTCTCACCCAATAGTCATTTGCATACCTCTCAGAAACCTACTATACAAACACGTGCCCTTTCATATAAAAATCCAAATATCATAACGCATCACACTATTACACCTTGACATAAAAATCAAACCCCTTCCCTCCATTATAGGGTTGTATCCTTCATCTAAACTTCTATTCATTGTTACAAAATCAAAGACCCTTCCCCCAAACACATCTACAGAAACCACACTAAAAGTAACACTGTCAGCATCTGCATAAACAAAAGAAACATCACTCTCTTTGACATCCAAATCAAAAGTATATTATACATCAATACTTGAAAGGATCCTTTAGAAATCCCTCATAGCACCATCCCCTCTTAATATATATAACTCTCAAGGGGGGGAAGCCTTCCTGGTATAACTTTGAAGCCTTTTTTTATCATCATCACACACAAGAAAATCATTCACAAAATTGTAAGGCCCTTATTACCACTATAAAAAAACCTTATAAAAAAACTCTTTGTGAATGAAGGCCTTCTTCCTCCATACATATTCATCTCAATAACACCTCATAATACATATGAAAAACTACTACATCAGAAAAATTTGTAACTACTCAAAAGTGAGGGATATTTTAACAAAACCCCTCCACATCAAATCAATGCAGTATATATCACCAAATGAGAAAGTACCCATGAAAATAACTCTTTAGATCAAAATAATTACAAAGTTACTATCCCAATCACTCCTAAACCATCTAACCAAACATCACCTATCGATTCTAAGGTTTCTATGATGGCATCTCCTCCTACACAATCCACCACCATTGTTCAAAATATTGTCATCAAACAACTCCACTAGCCTCTAGTCAAGATGTGCCTTTACGAGCTCATGCAAACATTACCCTCATATCGATAAGCCCATGATCGATGCTCTTAGATCCATATCAATGCCCTTATATTACCCACAACCTTTTTATAATATAGTAGGCATGCTTCAAATATCCATGTCCATAGCCTTTGAAAGTTTAAAAAGTACCATCATTACAACACAAGATACCATGATCTTTCTCTTCATCACTTCACAAATCAATGATTTCATCGTAAAAATAGTCATAATCAATAAATGCACTAGTATCAATATCATATCATCATATGACTTCAATCAAATTTGACTACCTATCACCATTAACACACAAACACAAGCTATTCTTTGAGCCTTCAATGAAACCATCATGCCCACATTAGGCATGATCATTTTACCTCTTAAATTCAGTGCCAAAACCTTCCCCGAGTTCTTCTATTTGGTAGAAGGAGAAATAAAATATGACATACTGCTAGGCTAACCTTGGATTCACGTTATGTATTGTACCCCATCAACACTCCATAAATGTCTTAAGTATTAACTTGAAGGTAAAATATTTATAGTTCACGCAGATTCCAACCCATGTAGAGCTTGTAACATGACCTATCATCCAAATGACATCCTCATTCCCAGCTCAGCATGACAAAGAATCTACTCAGCATCCTCTGATTTATCTTCCAGCTCATTTATCCCATCATTTAAAATAACAGATGATTATCCCTTCGATGAAGTTTATGAAACATATTTTATTAGGGGATTATTTCCTCCTTCTGCTTAATTAAATTCCCATGCCTAAGACATACAGAAGAATAGATAAACAACCCATGTATGAACCCAATGTCAGAGGATGGCATCTCTTATGGTCCGCAACATCTAAAAAAAATATTGTCTACATAGGTATCGAATTCCCTTCTACTTAGACTACGTAATCAACATTGTACCATATAATTCATATTAGAATTTAAATTCTTATATAATAAATTCTTCACATATATGTATCCCCATGGTTTGTGCCTAGAAAGGTTTCATATTTGGACTTTATGAGTAGGGAATTCATGATCCAACATTCCCTCAAACCATGTGAAAAATATGGACTAGGTTATGAGAATCCATCCTCTGAATCCTCCACACTTGTCACATCTAAAGGCATCATATAACATGATAAATCCATCTCAACTACACACATGATCCTTGATCCTATGGACATAGATGACACCATTTCCATCCCTCATAATATTTTTTTTATTTAATAATATTATTACAATAGGACCCCTAACTTATCAAAACTAATCATGGTACTAAAACTCTTCCTCTCATCTGAACCTAAGTAATTGAAGATAATTCACCCATCATCAACATCCTTTAATGTCAAGAGGATCAAGATATCCTCTCTTATATGCGAGTGGCGGGAACCTTCCCTTGAGAAAGCCTTACCACCTGAAAATTCAACACTCCTCAATTAATCCATTATTGACGTTAACATAGGGACTCCATAGGAACCTCGCATAGTTAAGGTCATTCAATATTTATATCCATAGGAGTTAAATGAATGTTACCACCTTCCTATCCAAGTATAGTCAAGAATTTTCTTGGTCATATAGTTACATGTCAGGTATCGATCCAAACATTGTCATCCATAATATCGTTACTTATCCTAATGCCAAACCCATTAAGAAAAAGCTATGTAGGATGCATCCTCACATAGCTCTTCTCATAAAAGAAGAGTTACAATAGCTACTCTATCAATTTCATCATACCCATTGAATATCCACAATGGGTATCTAATATTGTTCCCGTAACCAAATTTTTTGGGGAAATTTACACATTTGCATTGAATTTTGAGATCTCAATCTCAATTTTTCTATAGACAGCTTTCCTATACCAAACATCGATTAACTAGTTTATCTAACCATGGAAAATGATATGTTTTCCCCTAATGGATGGCTTCTATGGTTATAACCAAATCCTCATCCCTATAGAAAATCAAAACAAAACACACTTCATCACACCTTGGGGACTATTTGTTACCATGTTATGACCTTTATACTAAAAAATTTGGGGGCCACTTATGAATGTGCTATAAGATACATCATCCACGAACTTATCGATAAAATCATAGAAGAATACATGGATGATCTTTTAGGGGAAATAAAAACAACAACAAAATGAACTCACCTTCCATGACACTAAATTTACTTGTCTTATTCAATATTTCCTTCATCTCAACCCTACCAAATGTTTCTTTGGTGTTCTCACTGGTAAAATTCTAGAAGGTTCATTGTATCCATCCAAAGCATTGAAGTAGACCCTGCTAAAATCATAGCTACTGTCAAAAATGCCTCCTCCATCAAAACTAAAAAAAAATTCAAAGCCTTCAGGGTAAGATTCAGTCTATCCATCATTTTATATCGCAACTCTTAGATCATTATTAGCCTTTCCACCATATTCTTAAAAAATGTAGACTTCAGATTGGACCACAATTATCAAAAGGCCTTCAATGACGTAAATAATTACTATTGATGATTATCTTTGTAGATGAACCATTAAAGTCATGCATAAAAATCTTAGAGATGTGGGTCTTGGCCCCTAAGATAACCTCCGAGTTTTATAGAAATTGACTCTTATCTACTTGAGTTGAGGTGAGGGTTAGAGAAAAAAACAAAATGAAAATCCTGAGGAGATGCACCGATACTTTACTTGTAACACTCTGATTTTGCAAACTATCTTGATGAATGTTTTACATGCTGTTATAACTTCTGAAATGAAGGCAAACATGTTAAGATATGTTCTGATCTTAAGAGAATGTGTTGCTAACTTATATTCTTGCATGCTGTGATTTATGGTTAGGACAACATTTATTGTATTTGTGTGTTTGCTGATGTGACGACAAATTGTCGTATACTTGCTATACTCTTATGGCTGATTGACAACACACCTTGAATCAATTTCATTAATCCAAGTGTGCTGAGGGCTTCTGGTGATTTTAGTATTGATTTACTCTTGAGCCCTGAACTGTCGAACTTGGGACCTGATCGTGAGGCAAGAAACGCCTGGACACGGGTGGCCTTGGCACATGATCCAAAGGACTGAACGTCTTGCACAACATAGATACAGGGTTAGCTGAGAGGTTGGGTTAGGAGTTGATTAGTGTTAGTGGTTAGTATGAATTAAAAACCCTAAAACTAATCCTAAGTCCTAACATGCATCCTACACTACTATCCTAAGTGGATTTTTATATTAAAAAAAAAAAGGGGGGGAAATAAAACCTAAGGCTAAACTAAGACCTAGGTGGAACAGTTTATGCAAACCTAAACTAATCCTAATCTAAAAGGGGCGCGCAGACCCTTGGAGGGAAGGGATAAGGATGAAGGAAAGGCATTCATTGGCATTTAATACACAGTCCATACGTGGACAGCGCCAGTTTTGGAGGGGTAGGTAGGAAATAGAGGCATCTATTTAGAAATAGAGCCAAATTCGGTTTTGCATGGGAATTTTGAAAGATTGAGTTCGCCAACCCAAGTGGCGGTGGTGTGGAAAGTAAGGAAAAAGGTAGAGCCTTAATTGCATTAATTGTTTTCGGTCCCCGTGACCAGTTCGCCTTGGAAAGTGTATGAGGGAATTTAATTTTTCATTGTTTCGGTTTGTTTTTTGGCAAATTTTCTCTGCATTTGGTTTTTCTGGCTTGGTTTAGTCGAACCAGCTCTTGGCATTTGACATTTTCTTGGTGATTTGGAGGCTATGTTGCTAAGCCTGAAGAAGAAAGGAGTGCTGGGAAGTTTGTTTTGTCGCTGTGAAAGGAAAAATGCAGCAAACAAAGTTTTCTTCGAGTTCAGGAGAAGAGATTACAGGCATGTTAAGCCCTTCTCTTTAAAAACTCTTGCTTTGTTTAAGTGTCTCATTAAAACAACCCTACTCTTGGGTTTTGATTCTGTGACTGTTGTCGAGTCGATTCGAATTGGGTTTCATCGATTCTTGCTTCTTTTGTTTGGAAAATGATATGATGAATCGTTCTGGTTGCTCAGTTTTGATTTGTATTTGCTTGAATCAAATTGGAGGTGAATTATTGTATTGGTTATTGACTGTATGGAGGTTTGAAATAGATATTTCTTTCACTGTTCGTGTTGTTGAAAATTGGTATAGGCCGTGTAATTCATTCCTTATAGTGAAATTGTTTCCTTAAATGTAATCTGTTCTTTGCTATTGTGTTGGGAATTGTCCTTGTATGTAAAAGAAAAAGAGGAAGTGAAGATACAAGCCGTGTATATTGCTATGAATTGGGTTTCATTGAATCTGACTGTCATTTTGGAAATAATAGGAAATATTGCCTCTGACTGCTGAGTTTAATTGTTTTTGTATTCCTCGAATGAGGTACCTTCCTATGTGCTGGTCGTTTGACAGTAACGGGAAATTGGATATGTGTATTTTGGGACTGTACACTTATTATGAGTTGTTTTCACTATTGAAACAATTGTTTATTGCTAACGAACTGGAAGGAAGGAAATAATAGTTGTTGAAGTAGTTCTTATTGAAAATTCCCTTTAAGAAAGTAAATCCTTTTTCCTTGTATTGTTTTGGATTTTGGATGGAAGTGGCATTCGGGTTTCCTTTGAGTAACTGAACTTGAATTGAACGGAAGTATTAGCATTATTTTTATCGCTGTACCTTTTTCTTGAGTAGGAACTAAATGAATACATACTGGGTATTTGTGAAAGTAGGAAAAAGTTGATTGTTTTCCTCCTGAAGTTATTAATGGATTTCATTTCTCCTTGTTGAGGGAATAGGGGTGGTTTTATTGTGTTTTATAGATGTTGTTTGGTCTTCCTGTTCAGACTGATTGACAAAATTACAATTGGTTGTATTTTGTACAAAGAATGATTATATTTCCTTATGCTGTAATGGAAAATTGATTTCATTGCGTCCTATAGTTGAGGTTTGTCCTCCTGTTTGGAACTGTCTGGTGAATGCGAACTTGACTTAGATTTCTGTTTTAAATAAATGGAAAATGTGGAAATCAACTTTGTTTTCTGAGTCCTGTCGCGACTGTACCAAGATTATGCAATTGGCGCCCTATGCGGGTCTACCTTTATTAAGGTATTGAAATATGAATGTTATATTTTGAGTTCTGTACCTCATGAAGAAAATGGAGAATGTTGTTTTGGGTTAACGATTGATCGAGATAGAACTTGAGTTGGATATCCATTGTTGTGGTATATTGGATTTAAATTGTACAGGCTATGTGAGTTTGCTTTTCAATAAGAACGACTATTCTGCTATCTTTATAATTTGAGATGTCTTGCTTAGATGAACACGATTTGGGTGTTTGAGTTCATTTTGGTCAAAAGGATTGTTCTTAATGAAATTTTAGAGAAATGAATTCTTATCTTTTTGCTATTTTGACTCTGAAAAATAATATTTGGAACTTTACGGTGCATAAGAAATTTGGTTTCACTGTGGGTAACAACAATGTGTTAATTGGTTATTATGAATTGTATGCGTTCATGGATATAAAAGGTCATATGAGTAAGTGATTGCGTGATCGTATAACTATTTCTTTTGTTAACAATACAGTGAGAGGAAGTATGGAATCTTCTAGTACAACAATTACATGGTCTGCATCTTGATATTTCTTGTTCTATCATGAATTCTTCCCTGTTTTCATTTAAAGCTGATTATAAATGAAATCATTCTTGTTGCCAGGAAAGTGAATTCTGAATGGATTTTATAAGTTTCACTCTGAACTGTTATCTTGATTTGTCTTTGGTTTGGATTCCACTGTTAGGATAGTCATGTGGAAAGAAATAGAGATATGAATGAATGACTTGGAAAAATGATCTTTTCTTCTTTCATTCAGTTGGAAATCTGGAATTCGTGAATAATGAATTTTATAGTGCTTAGATGGGAGCAACTATATGCATTACTGTTCGCTTTCTTGTCTGTACTTGATTGCTTTGAATTTAATACACGAACTAAAAGGAAAGTAATGAGTTTACATTTCACTTAGTTTCATCCTTTGCATTTATTATTAATGAAAGGCGTGGAAAGGATAACAGTATGTTTAATATTATGTGGAAATAGGACAGCAGTCTTATTGCTGATTGTGATAATATTTTGATAGTTCAGTTGTTATGCTGATCTTTCTTTTGTGCCTATTTCGTGATTGATGTTTAACTGTCGTTTCATAAAAGTAGGGTTCTTTTATTGAGACAGTTAGTTGAAGCACCTTATTTTAAGGATAAGTGCTTAATATGCTCAGTTCATTGAACTGACCTGTGAAAATAATTTTGTAGATGGAATTTGATTAGAATGAAGACATGGCTGTTTTCTGATGCTTCTTGATTAGCTGAAAGATGAATTGTAATTGTTGCTTTTATTCCTCTTCGAGGAATTGTGAAAATAAGAAAATATATTCTTCTATCTATGAGTTGTATTGCTGTTTTATGTAAACCATGCCCATCTGGTTTGGATCTAGCAATTGTACGGATTATGACATGAAATATTGAATACAATTACATGTGTGATATTCTAATGTTTATATCAGTTTGAATTGTTGTCTAAATTGGAAATACAATGTTATTTATTGATTGGATTTGTTTAATTGTCCTTGGATGGATGTTAAATGGAAACTGATATCTATTCTTACCTAAACGTAACTTTTAAGTTGAAAAATGCAATTTGTTCATACTTGGGTAAAGATGAATTTTTAATTGACATTAAAAAGATTAAGAAGAATATGATTCCATAATTGGAAGGTATTCGGGATTAGCTTAGGAGCTAAGGAATACCAATTAAACTTCAGAGTAATCGAACTTCGCTTTCGAGCTTCATTAATGATCTCGTGTGCTAAATTCAGAATAAAGGATATAGGATAAGTATATCCATAACTAATGGACCTTAACCATATAACGTTAAGGAGAAAAAATGAATACTGTTCTATAGGGAATTAGACCTTGTTTAAATGACGTCTAATAAGTTAAAATTCTGAATTTAGTTGCAGTTGAGAAAATCTTGGTTAAGTTTAATAGGTTAAACTTATCACGTCCGTTGGCAAACGGACTGCTTAATCCAATAATTAAGAAGTGAACCAAGTAAGGAAATGCAGCCCTTCGATAGAAGGAGAAGATGCATTTGCAAGACAATGGAGCGATTTAGTCCCTCTTAGCCACTATACAACTGTAACGGAAACGAGGATCAAGAGATCAGCGTGGATGCTGAAAGTTGATTTTAATTATTAAAATCATATCCAAAGTCACTTAAGCAGGATGTGTATCTCTCGATGGGAGAATTCTACAGGACATTGGAGATACGCCAGCTACAGCAAGGTGTCTCCATGAAGATGAGGTCTTCATGACGACACACTATTACAGCTGACATATTGCAATGCCCTCCTGAATTAAAACATCAAGAATACATAGGCTGAAGGTGTAATTGTGGACAGGGGGATAGGAGTATGATCTGGTATACGGAGTGACTCCAGAATACTAAAGATAACTAGACACATGGGGTCATGGGGAAACGACACTGTATGTCTACGTATCTTTAGTTACCGGGGAGTGCCTTCCTATACTCGTCCATATTACTAACTGTAATTGGGAGTTAAATTTAACCTTAAGTTGTGAAGAGGACTGGTAGGAACCAGGAAAGACCATTCTAGATAACAGGTGAAGTGAAGTGAAGGACATATTCCGTTGATGTGTATAACATCCAGGAATATGATCATGCAAAGCATGTGAAAATCTTTGGCCAAAGTATCGCAATTGCTGGTTGCGTTGTCCTTATCACTTAATTTAAGATGCAGGATGTTCAGATGAATATCAGTAACAGATATTCAGATAGGCTTCTTAAATGGATCACTTCAATAACTGGAAACAGTTATGAGAACCTTGTATATATATTATACTATGCATGAAACAAACATGAAGGATCGGTTGTTGCCGAGTCATGAAATGAAGAGATCGTTGAAACTCCGAGCCATGAAAATGGAAGATCGGTAGTTCCTCGAGTCATTTACAACAGCATATAGAATCTGTTATAAGATTGAATGGCACTGAATGTGTGTTCCATATTACAAATATGCGAACAGGGAACATTAGTTTTAAAAGGAAATTGTGTGTTCCAAACTGCATTGTTTGGGCAGAGAACAATTATTAAAACTTGAACGTGTGTTTGAATTATATAATTCATAACAGAGAATGTTTTATAAAAAACAAAATAATTTTTTTTTCCCTTGTTCTGGTATCTTAAAATGGGGATGTTACACAATGGCAAGTTTCAATGTTGCATTGAATTTCATGATTTAAATAAAGCTTGTCCGAAGGACAATTTCTCTCTACCTCCCATCAATATGATTATGGATTTTATTACTTGGTATGCATTTTTCACTTTATGGATGGTTTCATATGATATAATCAAATAAAAATCAACCTCGTCGATAAAGAAAAGACATATTTTACTACCCCATAGGGTATTTTCTATTACATTGTCATGCCTTTTGGATTAAAAATGTCATATCTACATATCAACATGTTAAGAAACATATTTTTCATGATTATATCCATAAATTTATTGAAGACTATGTTGATGATTTATTAGAAAAAATCACCCAACATCAAAACCATGCATGTGATTTATGACAAATCTTTGAATGGTTATGACAATATAATGTATAACTATACACTAAAAAGTGTCTTTGGAGTAACCTCTGATAAGTTGTTTGGGTTTATTATTTCTCAACATGGCATTGAGGTTGACCCCAAAAAGGTTCAAGATATTTTCGACATACCACCCCTATAAATTTTGAAGAAATTATTGTCCCTCCCCGGGTAAATTTCAAGGTATTCCACATTTTGGGGCCCAGTTGGTAGATAAAACACAACATTTTACATGGTTACTAAATAAGGTGCTTTAGAATGGGACGTGACTTGTCAAAAAGCATATGATGATATCAAAAAATATTTGCTTGATACCCCTTTCATTGTGTCACCCGTATCTAATAGAACTTTTATCCTCTCTCTCTCTCTCTCTCTAATATCCACTACATACCACATACTCAGAGATTTGCTTACACAATGATGATAGTAATCATGAACACATGGTTTATTATATCAGTCATACCCTACTTTCCTATCATTATAATTATAGTGTTATTGAAAAATTATGTTTTGCTTTGGATTTATTTACAAATAAATTGCATAATCATATGTTAAATATGCAAGTCCATGTTATCACTAAGGTATATCCATTATGATATTTACTCTCTGGCACCCATATTTTGGGTTGAATAACTAGATGGGTAATGTCGATAACAAATTTTAATCTCAAGTTTATTGCTTAAAATTAAATTAAAGGAAAAGTAATGGGTGACTACATTATAGAAGCTCCAATATTTGAACTTTCATTTATCCATGATGAATTTTGAGTTCAATTCACTACATATAACATTTGCCAAGAGAGCTTTGAAGAAAAGTGAGATGAACAAAGAAAATAAAAAGACTTATGAGAGACTGGTACAACACAAAAAAGAAAGCTATGTGAGCAAGAGAAGGACATCATTAATTTCTTTGGGAAAACACAACCCCAAAGGTTTTTGGAGGGAGTTACAACAAAAGAAAAAATACATAGAAAATAATATCACTCGTGCTCATTGGTTAGAATATGCAAGGACCTTATATGAGCGTTCCCAACAAAAAGATATTCCTCCCATAATCGAGACTTCGATTGAGCTTTTTTCGACAGAAGACATCAAACAGGGCATAAATAATCTAGCAAGTGGTAAAGCACAAGACATCGATGGTCTATAGGTTGAATTTCTAAAATGGGGGTTGAGGTCCTCACACCACACATCAGAAAAATATTCAATAAAGACAATCAAAATGGCTTTCTGACAGAGTGGACGACTAGCGTTTTTATTCCTTTATTTAAAAGTGGTGACATTAATAATCTGTCTAATTATCCCACCATTATGATCAATCCTCTTCTTGGTAAACTTTTTGGAGGCATGAGAGAATGGAGAATCAGCAGTTGGGCCGAAAGAGAGGGTAAAAGAGCAAAAGGGCAAGCATGATTCCAACCTAAACACTCAACAATTGACCATTGCATCACTCTTAGGCATTTGATTGAAAAGGTTTGGGACACCCAAGGAGAAGAAGCTTTTTGTTGTTTTGTTGATTTTAGGAAAGCTTTCGACACGGTACCCAGAAACAAACTTTGGAACAAGATGGAGGAACTTAGGATTCCAGATGAGTTTAGAGCAGTAGTTCATAGGCTGTATGAGCAGGTCAAAGCTAAAATCAGACCCAGAGAAGGTATGTCCGAATGTCTCAGCAGTGACATTGGTGTCAAGCAAGGTTGTCATCTCGGTAAGCCACCTTGTTTGGATCTATACATTGACAAGCTTGAGGAATGATTAAACAAAACCGAGGGAGGACTGCATACAGTTAGCATAGGTTACGTGGTGAAGTTACTTGTGTATATGTCTGACGATCTTATGCTAATTTCAAAAACAAAGCTCATTTTATATTGAGGGATCATTTGAAAGCACTTAGAACTCTTTTTCCAAGAAGTTGGGATGCAAGTGAACACTAGCAAAACCGAAGTCATCCTATTTTCATCCTTGAAAAGGAAAGAGAAACAAATTAACTTTCTTTTTAAGGGGAACCCTTTGGAAATTGTCGTCTAATACTAAATATCTCGGGATTGACCTTCACCATACAAGTCTTAGTATGGGAGACTTGTAAAGAAAACATAGGATTCAGGGGAGGTTGGAAAACATCTTACCTACTTCAAAACAGGTGTAGGACAGCTGAACTTTGGGATATGGAAAACTAAGAAAACCCTTTTTGGATCTAGACTGCTCACTCATCTTTCTTCTCAGAAAAGATATGGTTGCGAAGTATTGGGGAAGTAGCATGTCAAATCAAGTTGGTGGAGACAGATTAAAAAGAATCCAGAAACATCTAATCACAAGCACTCTTAAATTCAAATAAACAGTCCCTTATGAGATCTATGTTGGCTGAAGTGGGTACTTTCCTCGATGGAAGCATCAGACAATAACTTGGTTGTCTAAGTTATTTGAAAAAATGTTGAAAGCATGGATATTCATTGCTTGCCCAAAATGGTTGTGGAGGAAAAAATAGAGTGTAGAAAGAAAACATGGATGAAGAAAAACAATAAAATGGATGAACAAAAAGGGCATCAACTTTCAGGAGTGTCCGAACAACAATAGGGAAATAAAAAACTATGTGATAGAAAATTCAGGACTGCCATGTGGACAGAGACAGATTGGTCGAAAGAAAGCATATTACATCAAAGAATTTAACCCCACTTAGGAGCATGATGAAAAAGCTTATCTAGGGGGAGCTATCAAGGGTAAAGCAAGGATTTTAGTGGCCCGTGAGGACCAGATCACATCACCTTCGATGTGAAATTGGTAGATGGACTATACCCAAGGAGGATTGGGAAAGGAGAACTTGTCTTTTCTGCAACAAAGGGGTGGTTGAGAAGGAATGCCAGTTTCATCATGGAGTGTTCAGCTTATGATGATATTCGTATCCAGTACAAAAATGACCTTGAAGGTGGACAGATTAAATGAGTTATCCGAAGAAACAAGGCTTGAAAAGATCGCGGGTTTTGTGCTCAAGATTCACAGTAGAAGATTTGATATTGAAAAGAGTCTGAAATTCATCTTAAAGTCTCAGCTTTTGGTCCCATAGACTCTTCAGTCTCATGGACGTCATTAAAATCTTTCATTTCATTTCATTTCATATATTTAAATATATAAAAGTTGGATTAAGCCCTAGGTAATTTTTAAGGTAGTTGCCTATGAAACTAAAGTTTAATTGACGTCATTTATCTCCATACAAACGTTATGATAGTAATATACACATTTTACGCTTATGCCCTCGACTTAAAATGTACTATAATAATTTTGCGCAGTAAAAACGAGAGGATGATGCACATATTTTATAATGTCACTTGTGCTCAGTGTTCGTAAAGACCGGTTATAATTGAAGGAAATATATACTTCAAGTCGGCCGACCGTACCGGCTTCCTAATTATTTGGTCGTAAATATCAATTTTTTAATGCCGGAAATTGGTAGCACTTGATCTAGCAGCTGCGACCACTTCAGCTTTCCTGAAAAACATTAGATACATAGAGCATAATGGTGCTTTGTTACTATGCGAATTATATCTCTTCAGTCAACATCAAATAGTTCTCATCTTTCTGTGTCAGATTTTATAGGATATTGTAGTTATTATGTTTATATAGATAACTTTCTCTAAATACTGTGATTTATTATGATCAAAGATGAAATTTTAGGCTGCACGCATAGGCGAATCGTAGGAAACTTTTATTTATTTATAGCCGATAGGATCCAAAATTACTAACTAGAATTGGTTGATGAAGGAGACATCGCATTTGCAGTTGCAGCCGTATTTAATCCAGGACATACGGGGGTTGTGAGCACAGTGGATATACATAGGAGCGCACGTGCACACGACAGGGCTGTTCAAAAACCTTAAAGAGAATAAGCAACCATACATTAATCTGGCGCATTTTTTAACCCGTGTAGGCATTGCGAGCTTTAACTTACGCGCATTTCGTTAATAGTTAGAATGTGTATTGTCAAACTGTATTTCGGATAACAATTGTAAGCAATAGTTCATACTTCAATTGACAAGAGCAAATTCTCATTGTGTAGAAAACTTGTTACATTAAAAATTATATATACCTAAATACCATTGTCATGTAATTTTCCAATATTTCAGACTCGAAGATACTGTTATGATTCAAAGTTTAACTTGGCTATCATTTCTCAGAAGACTACTGCTTTCCTTTCAAATCGTATCCACATGTGTCATGAAGTTAATCTCCTCTTCAGTGGCAACCATCAATTATCACGCTGAGAGGTATTCTAGAATGGTAGCCCGGGGGTGGTTGTGGGCTATAGTTCGTGGTGAGTTATGACCTTAAAAATTATAAGATGTAACACTAAGTCAATATGAGAGATGTAAGGATGTCTATACGGGGAGTCAATTAAATAAATTGTAATAATTAATGGCTACAGTATGGAGTTCGGTGCACTTTTAAAATAATGTATTAATACTTGCAACTAAGGTAACACAATGAGACGATTTCTTGGAATATACAAAGAGGTGTAGAATTTAGACTCTGCAAAGTAGCTATTAATGAGGATCTTAATTATACATAAATCCTTCCAGGAGAAAGGCATTGAGATTGATATCTCTTGGTGTTATACACCCTAAAAATTATTTAAGATGTAACTGTACCAGCATTTATAAGATGTAAGGATTAGTTACAGGGGATTATTCTAACATTAATTAATATTACATTAGATCATGCAACAATTTAGAATAATGTACTTAATACTTGCAACTACATTTAACACTCTCGAGTTATTTGAATTGCTTGACATTATACAAAGAGTGTGATTAACTTGTATGGTTACCAATTATGTGTGTGTATGTGTGTGTAGGTGAATATATATCACAACTGTTAAATGCTCTACGATTTTTCTCTTTTGAGTTGTTTGAAAAGCTATATAGTATATCTTGAACTCCTATTAGCTTGTATGGTTATCAACATATATCTAATGTATAATAATTGTCACACAGGACAGGTCTGAACGTTAACTTTACCACTAGCAATGTAATAGGATACGATTATAGGAATATAACAATGTGTCATTATATCAATACACTTCATATCTCAATATCTCACGGCATAGAAATTTAGACTAGGCAAATTCTTCCTTGGAAATAACTCAATTGAGATATCCCATGAGCTTCCCTAAATAGATCAGATTCAAGAGTAAATAAATGTCTTTGGTTGATTAACAATAAGGCTAGTAAATTAAGACTTGGAGCTTTAGAATTGCAACTATTTACTCTCAAAACATTACACATAAATCAACAAATTTATTCCTATTCTTGCAAGTTATGATAAATCATACATATACTCACTTCAATCATTTGCAAAAACACAAACCCACGTTATGGAAAAGACATTTTTTCTAACTTCACAATTTTAAATGGTCAACTATGGATTACATTAAGTATTCTTCTAACCCCAGATAAGCTCAACAAAGACATTTTCCTGGTACACCAAGTTCTAATTGTACGCCCATAGTTCTAGTAAATATTCTAATAAGCTCATGGATATAATCTCAACCCAAGATTCATGATTTTAGCCAAAAGTCACCAAGGCACAACAAATTTTTTTTGTAAAATAACAAGAATTTAGAGCGTTGTTATAGATTGCATAAAATTATCATAGGCTTTCTCATTTACCAAAACTACAAATACGGATTAAAAATTCATTCAATGTGGTTTCAAACAACTAGGATTTAACACCAAATATCTCTTTAAAATCATTTTACAATGGAACAGACATCAAAAAACTCAATAATACCAAAGCTATGTAAGCATAAAAAGAAAAGCAGCGGCGAAAGATTATGATTTTTGGCAGACTTTCATTTGATCTCACTTGCAAGTTATATTCACAATGAACAAGCCCCCAAAACCCACTTTATCTCCAACCAAAGATGTACATTCTAGAAAAGACAAGTGGACCAGTATTCCCCAACATCTTTGTCTCTACCTCTCAACCAAATGTGAATCATTTAAACATGTTTCCAACTTACAACAAAGGAGAGCATGTTATCCTCCCTCCAAGTTCTTCCATGGGAGAGAGGATTGAAGCCAATTGCTCTTAATTGAGCATATATGAGGATAAGGTAAATAACATTGACAAATACTATTGTACCATTCGAGTCGGATGTAACCAAATGAAGTTACAAACTAACCGTCTAATGAAAATCCCCTTCCGGTGTACAGTTCCATACTTCTTATGCAAAATGCTAGTATTAAGATGGAAAGAACTCAAAATCAGCATAGTAAAACCATATCTCACAATATAATAGCCAAAACAAGTCCACCAGTTTTCCAAGAATCCCATAATAGCCTTCCTGTAAAGCTCCAGTATCCACCCAAATCCTTATTTCTCATTGCCTCCTCCTTTTCAAAAAGTTGTATGAATTCAAAACTTGGAGGTTTCCTTAACAAGGATGGGAGATGGTATCCTAAACCAGTGATGAAAACCAAACTTTCCCACTTCAAATTTCATAGTCGAAGAGATAAAATAGAAATCCCAACAAGTTTCTTGATTGCATAGAAAACACTGTATGGGAAAATAATAGGATTCTGGTCCCTCTTCCCCCACATTTCCAAAATCGATACTTGTGAGGGGATTGCTAGTTGGCACAAAAGTTTCACTCAAAGTAAAACAAATTGATTTTCAAATCTTCCCAAAATAATGGGAAACACCAAAACCTCATCAAGTAGCAAATACAAGCTTTCCTTTCCAAACACCAGAACTCCAGAATAATAACAGATGGCCTTGCTGCAGGCGTACCTCTACAAGATAAATTGAATCCAAGCTTCCAAACTCATAGATGTAAGCCTTCTGCAAAATTCCAGGAGTCCAATATTCCCAAGTCCTAAATCAGAGACTCCTTGCACGCTTTAAAATATCTCCATACTTCTGTTTTATAAAACCACCCAAAATAGACCCCCAACCCTCCATAGTTGGAGGATAATCATAGGAGAAGCCAGTCTCCAAAGCAAAACTGCCTTTATAAGATGGTATACTCATGTGCCACCCATCCACCCATAGAATCCATATCACACTAAGATACCCTCATCTTGCGGATCAGATAGTAACAATAGGCACTGAAAAATAGAATGCACCCGTGGTACAAGCAAATCAAATCTCCACATGAAGAAACTTGTACTCCAAATCTTTCTCATCAGACAACTTAACTATAAATTGTCAAAAATATACAATGAGGGTGGTTGTGAAATGGTCAAAAAGACGGAAAATAATCATCTATGAGCCTTGAAAAGATCTCACCGACACATGAACCGTATGGTACTTGGGGCAAATCTTGTTCAAGGAAAAAACAACCTCATTACTTGCCTTACGCTCCGCCAAAAAGTCGCTTCTTGCCTAAATTTGAGATTTGGAGAAGATGTTTCCTATAAGAAGGGGTGGTGGATCCACCTAATCCATGATTAGATGATTTTAAACCTTAGTAATTATATTCAAACTATAAGACACTGAGAATTTGATCATGTTTTTGCACAGTGCTAGAAGTGCCTAGCTATTTTAAGACAGACGAAGATTCAACTAGTCAATAACCAAGCTGTTAAATTAAATAACACATTGCTCTCAAAGATAAAAGCTAAGGCAATGCAAAAGGGTAGACATCCGGAATTAATAACATAGATTGGCCAAGGGTGGTTAGTACTAAATTGAAGCAAGAGTAAAACATGACTATCTAAGGACCAATA
The DNA here is from genome assembly GCA_019776745.2 of Taxus chinensis. Lineage (NCBI taxonomy): Eukaryota > Viridiplantae > Streptophyta > Pinopsida > Cupressales > Taxaceae > Taxus > Taxus chinensis. Next base: position 162,487,800 of record CM034156.1, read on the forward strand.
ATCACATACCAAGGGTGTATTTAGTTCCTCCTTTTATGCACACATTACAATCCAGCAAAATACTTAATCACAAGGGTTTGACTAAAATCAAACAAGAAACTAAAATTCAGCTTAAACATAGGGATAGTTGTGTCTACATGGAGGTGCATGCCCTCAAACCCATGTTTTCTTACTCCCACATCAGTGCAAACCTATCACCTGCATACTCAATGGGCAAACATCTTAACTACTCGATATAAAACGCTACACAAATTGCCAATAATTTGCATGCCAAACAATCCAAGTACAAACATATGCTAGCAATTCCAAATAGTTACGAAATGCATTGACAGTCACCATATAAAATATTAGCAATCATGATAATCATCCATGTCACATTTCACAAACCATATACAAGTATGCATGCTAATTTATGAAATCCATTAATGATCCATGTTTATCCAACACATCGTTAATCCAAGACTTGTAATGATATATATATGTGTGAATGTGTGCCTGTATGGGCCAAATACAAATGCAACTTGCATTCTTCCCATAGTAATCCAGCGTTTACAAAATTTATCTGCTGCATAACCACATAATATATATCCTAGTCAAATAATCATGATAAAAAATGTGCCCATCATCAAAATCCCAGCTGTACAGTACAATGGGTCAGGGTATCCCTGAAAAAAATACTTCTAGACCAAATCTGAGATATTTCATGTTAAATCCTAGGGCAGCAGTATTGATAAAATTAACTTTTATAACAAGACGATAATCTGATTTTTATAAATAAAACAACAAACCATAATGCGTAAAATCAGTCTTTTATTTAATTATTTCCAACCAGCTACAATAAAAAAATACCAGTGTCTGAATACAATTGTCTGGAGCTGAACTGGCGGAACACTTGCACCGTGAATGACCACTGCAACCCCTAAATGGAATTGCCCAGTTGAGAAGTGAGGGATTCCGTCCTCAAATTTGTATGCAAATGAGGGATTTCGTCCTCTATTGTTGTTGCAGAAGCAGAAGCTACTTGCAGACAAAGAAAATAATTCATAAATTTCCAAGATGTTTTTACAATTTAATAATCCAAAACCCCAAATCTTACATGCATGATCTTTATAACTTCCAAGTTGCAATAAAAAATAACTCTAAATACAAAGTGGGTGGAACACTTGCACCCCCCTTTGGAATTACATGCATGAGGGGTTCTGTCCTCAACAATTATAAAATAATAAATTTCGTCCTCTATTCTCTTCCATGTTGGCATAAATTTCCATCCTAAAAATAGGACTTAAACAATTTAAAATGCATGATCTTTGAACTTTATCCTCCTCCATCCCAAAAATAGGATTTGGATGCTCATGCAACCTATCCTCTAGGACTTTGGTATTTGCACCCTTTCTTTATTTATTTATTAATTCTAACTTTGGTGCCCAATAATAGAAGTCAACCTTCTATTATTATTTTATTCTATTAATGTTTTTTGGATTAAAATATAATTTAAGTGTCAATTTTCCAATTAAAATATAAAAATATCCTTGGACCACTTAAATTAATTTATTTTCCTCTTTTAATTTCCCCTTAGCCTACGGAAAATAATAAAAATAGGCTTCAAGTATCTAGAATTAATTAATTCTGAAAAGGGGACATTACAGTTCGCCCTTCCCGAAATTGCTTGCCCTCAAGCAATTGCAAGTCTCTTATACAAATACCCAGATTCCAAATTCTCATGTTCACACAATTTGGAAACTTGTATGAACGGATCTATGCGCCCTTTGCCACTCAAAGTGTTTTTCACTCTATTACTATTTCCACTATGTTGTCGATGATGACCACACATATGTAATGACTTAGTAGGAAAAGCAACAAATCCACAACACTTTTATAGCTTTGGCTGTCCTCAATTTGTTCACCTTTCTTTGTTGAATGAAGCTTGGTTGAGATATCTTCAACACCCCCAACCTTGTGATTTAGAACTTTTGGGTTAAGATCAACATTCTTCTTCACCTTGAACTCTTCACATTTAACAAGTGAATCTTGTTGACACATGCAACCATTAGAAGTCAATAAAACATCTTTATGGTTCTTGCTAAAGTCGTGAACACGATCATTTTGCTTCCCATAAGTTTGTCCTGAAATTTCCAGCAAATTGAAAATCAACATTAGCAACCGGTAAAGCCCCTTTTTCATTTTTATGCCCCTCAACATGGTCTTCTTGGAATTCCCACCCCAAAATCTTCTTGCAGATTATTTTTAAAATTGGTGCATGGCCCACAATTTCTTCCTCTCTTATCTCAAAGGAGAAGTACTTATGTACTCCTCATAGTTAGTAGCAATATCATCTAGAGCCTATTGTAGGTCTCTCTAATTTGCTTTGTGCCTAGGTTCAACTCTTGGCTTCCATTTGCTTTAGCTAGTTTGTTGTGTGAAAGACCCACTTAACAATAAAATTGGTTGACCAGTCTGCTGGGAGGATCCAATCTCACTCCCAAATTATATGTTCACCAAAATATAAAGAACTTCCCTCAGCTTGTTTGAAGGAAGTTGGTTCGGAGTCCTTTGCACATTTGTGTCCTGTAATATCCTTGGATAATTGACTCATCATATCAGATAACCTATGTTAATCCCTAAACAAGCATGTCAAAACATGCATCTTCTGGATCCTTTTAACAACCATGATTTCTAGTTTTTTTGTAAAAGCTTTCTTTTTCTCCCTTTGTAGGTACAGTGACTTCTTTGTCATTGAACTTACATGAAGATCAAAGCTGCAATTATTTTTCTTTTAATACAATTTTTTGGAGTTAAACTGGCCTTCCACAAGTTTAGGACCCTGAAATTCGTCACTGATACCATTGTAATATCCAGCTGAAAGTGAAATACTTTAAATAAATCTGGATATTTCTGTTAAAATCCTAGTGGCATACAATTTATTGGAGTTAAAATGGCGGAACTGTTTATGACAACAACGATAATCTGATTTTGCATATAAAAAATGTGAATTGCATAATGCGTAGAAGTCCGGGATTATTAGATTTCAACTACAATAAAAATACCACTGTCTTAATACAATTGTTTGGAGTTAAACTGGCGGAACACTTGCACCCTGAATCGTCACTCCAACCCCCTGAAATGGAATTGCCTAGCTGAGAAGTGAGGGATTCCGTCCTCAAATTTGTGTTTAAAGGAGGGTTTTCGTCCTCTATTACGAAAGCAAAAGCAGAAGCTACTTGCAGATAAAGAAAATAATTGCTGAATTTCCAAGATGTGTCAATAATAAACCCCAATCTGCCTTTATAACTTCCAATCCCTCTCTAAAGTGGGCACCCCCTTCTAGAACTTACATGCATGCTCCATAAACAATTAAAAATAATATAATTCCTCCCCCATGTTGGCGCCCCATCCTAAAAATAGGATTAAACAAATTTAAAAACACTTTATCCACCTCCCATCCTAAAATTAGGACTTTGGTACTCATGCAACCTTCTCTAACTTTGGCGCCCCTTTATTTATTTATTAATTCTAACTCTGAGCGCCCAATAATAGAAGTCAACCTTCTATTATTATTTTATTCTATTAATGCTTTTTGGATTAAAATATAATTTAAGTGTCCTTTTTCCAATTAAAATATAAAAATATCCTTGGAACACTTAAATTAATTTATTTTCCTCTTTTAATTTCCCCTTAGCCTATGGAAAATAATAAAAATAGGCTTCAGGTATCCAGAATTAATTAATTTTGAAAAGGGGACATTGCACATTGTTTAATGATACAAGATTACCCACAATATCATTATCCAGGACTTCTCTAAATTCACTTGGTCCACAGATTTGGCCAGGCCAAATTTGGCTATGTGCTCTTCTGCTAGTGAACATTTGACAGATATTTTATGTCTAAGCCCTTAGTTATCAACTGGTTTTTTGCATAAACAAATTACATGTAAATTTAACTAAACACTTTGTTTCTGTTTCCTCATAACTTGTTGGCTAATCTAATGGATGTGTGGTGTTTGTTCTTCCTGCAGTGAGGTCAAATATTTTGATGTTGATCGGCTATGGGGTTGAAAAGTATCCTAACCTGTTTCAAGAAGAAAATTTGGACATCATCGTGAAGCTATGCCTTGGTACTTTAGAAGAGCAACTTCATCGGATGGGAAACAATCCAGTTTATGTCCTGGTCACAGGTGCTATTAAGTGTTTGGATTCATTACTGGTTTGGTTTGACAGGACAACACCTGCAGGAGGTACATTATAAACTGTAGTGCTGTTTTTTTTCAGTTTGATTTCTTTCTTTGCTCTTTATATTCAACTTGACTCTACCATTATATTTCTGCGTCATCATTGATCTATTCTAGCATCAAGGATGTTTTTAAATGTCTTTTAATTTCCCTTTTCTGTATTTCTTCCTTGAAATAGAGAAGAAGGGGTGCTTCTTTCATAACAAAGTTTTAATATTGTGTAGGTACTGTAGAAAACTCGAGGAAAATATATGCTTATGTTGAGCAGGTCATACATTTTCGAGAAGACTTGAAACGCTATGAGATGGTAAAAGGTAAGCATTGCTTCATGATATGGTTAAGGATAAATATTCTTGAATTTCTTGTGTATTGGGAGTCCACCATTCTAGAAACTATATTTTACTTTGAAAAGGGACAGACTGTCATACAATGTTTACATATATTTTGCTTTGAGCGATATGTCATAGGTCATCTTGGGGATTGGCATTTATTTCTCATGTAAAGATTAAAAGGGACCCATTGTTTCTCATGTAAAGATCATCACTAATAGGAAGGGGCAAGGCAGAGTATTGTTAGGCACACTGGTTTCAAGAAGGCTAATTGGATTTTAAAAAAGGTCTAAGGCAAATTGGATATTAAAAAGGCTAAGTGGCCTTGCAGGAGAATCAAGTCTGAAATTCTTTTTCAATTTTTATCTGTATACAATTCGTTTAATCCCATGTTACTGCTCAAAATGCAAATTTTGAGGGAGCTTTTCAGAGAATGTGACTGTCTTGCTTTATATATGGCATTATAGCAAGATATAGTGTTGACGAAATCGAAAATTAATCTTACTTTTTAAAGCTTCCAATCTCAGCCTAGGTGTATCCTTGGGTTATGTTACAGAATATATATCTAGGAAGTTTTTATTGACCTTATGGACTGGGTGTTGTTAGATAAGCCCTAATTGGTGGACGTGGATTATGCACCATCTTGGAAATGATGTTAAAAATTTATTGTACCGGGGTTTTAAGAAAATGATTTAGCTGTTGGTGTGAGTCAATCTTTTGTGCAATGCTTAACATTTATTGCAGGAGTGGTAATTCTTTAGGAACCCAAATTGGCAAGGCCTAAAGGCAATAACATGCAATTATTGGTAGGATTCTCTTGGCCTGAGTTCCTTTTATTACTTTCTAGACCCAAGAGTTACCATGCCAGATCTGGATTTGGGTGGTGCCTTAGTTTCACTGGATCGTCAATTTTCCAGTCTTGGGTCCATGAGTGCAATATGTAATTCCTTAGTTGTCTCATGGATTTCTGTGTCTTACCTTGCAGAGATGATTTTTTTGATGATCAGTCTTTTTTTACTTTCTTTTTTAACCAACAATGTATGTGCTTGATACTAAATCTTCCTCTCCTTCATGTATCTTAGTTCATTACTGTGAACTGCAATAACTTCTATGACCAGATCCCATATAGCAAGATGCATTTTTAAAAACTCCAAGAAAGAATTAAGGTCAGTATTGCTGATAGTTGGTAATTTCATAATCACTAAGAAGCAAGAATTTGCTAACCTCTGTTGGCAAGGACTTCAATTCAAGGTGAACATTTTCTATGATGCAAGACATTTTTTAAATTAAAATTGTTCCTGAGCCATACTTCATAATATACATTTTTACTTGTGTTCGAATCTGTTGATGATATCAGCGGGTCTGAGGCTTCTTTCACGACATGCAAGTCTGTTTCGCTTGCGCCTTTTGGAGAACTCTATGGTCATATTTAAATGGCTGCAGTTATATTGGTGAGTGAAATATTCTCTCTCAGTCTTCTCGTGTTAATCACATAAATACTCCAAAGATTTTTATCGTATAGACTCATTAGTTTATGTTGTTTTGCAGCATACATGTCAATGCACAGCTGAGAGATGCTGCGTTTCCAGCGTTTGAGCAGTTTATTTCAGAAGTAAGGATGACTTTGGTCTTTCAACATTGATGTCTGTACACAGATTATTATTAATATTGTTGTTGAACATTTGAATTCGTTTTTGATATTCATCTGCTATATGAGTTTATGGAGGAAAGCCTAATTTTTTATATTCTAACAAAAGTCCATTTCAAATTTTATGTATACATGTATTTGTTCCTTTGTGTTTGATGAGTCTTCATGTTCATACCCAAATTGTTTTTATATATGTGTGGATAAATAGTAATTGTTGTCATGAATGAATGTTCTCCATGCTGTATGTCCACAGATGTCCACTGTGCCTAAGTGATGTGATGATTTGATACTAAAATGACAAGACAAGATGAGTATATATATGAGGCTATTTGAAATATGCCTGATGGGATTGACCGTGGTAGATCCCATCAGTGGTAAAAATAACAAAGCCCAATGCGATCAACCATGTGCGATCGACCATGGTTGACTTTGAGGGGGGAACCTAGAGTCAAGGGTGTAAAACTATGAGGAATAGAGGTCAGAGACCCAATAGAGATGTGACAAAGGTCTAGGATGACCAGAAACAATAGGAAGACTAGGAATGCGTAGAAATGAGTGGGCAAAAGTGGGTAACATGTGAACAAAGGAGGAAATAAAGCGAGGATAGGGTAGCTACGGTACAAAGGACAACATAGCGATATCACTCCAAAGTGCTGTGATCTAGCCCATGAGGTTAAGAGTCACACGGGAATCCCAAGTGGTTCAATTTCCATAACGGTTCTTGCCTTCAAGGCTTTGTATATATGTACACATATGTAGCCTTAGATAGGAAGCAAATTTTTAGAAGATAAGCAGCCATATATCTTTCTCAAGAGTATGCCATGTACATAACACACTGATAAATAAATACATTTATTGTTCCAGTTTTATCTCTCTCTCCTTTGTTTCATTCAATACAGAAGCTCCTGCCTATGCTTACAACACATCTTGATCCTCATCTAGAGTGTTGTCTCCTGGATGCACTGGGATTTGCATCAATCTCTTTCGGTTCACCTTTGGTAGCCACCTGTGTTATATGATTTCTTGGAGCCTACTTAGTTCTTCCTCGGTAGCCAAGCTGGCTATATCTAGCTTGGAAGCCATCTTGTCTTGTATTCCATTCAGATCTTTTATAGTGGCCATAATCAATAAATCTGTGCTGATCTAGTTCAGTCTTCTCCCCAGATGGGTAACATTACCTTTCAAAATCGAGCTCGAGCCTCTTCTTGAATTCGTATCATCTCTGGTAGGAGTCTTCCTTGGTGTGGCTTGAATTTTTGGTAGGAGTCTTCCCTAGTCTGCCTTTGGTATAAGCACCTGCCATGATGCGGCTTGCTCGGAGTCACAAATTAGGGGTTATGTAATAACCCTTTTTAAGGGTTTATATTAAATTTATAGGTTTCTGATTTTTGCAGCAGCAGACTGTAATTAAATTGCAGCGGGTCCAATTCCTTGAATTAAGAGCCAAAATGCCAAAATTTACTAATAAACATCCACAAAGCTTTATCAATTATTTACTGATAGTTTTGCAACTTAATATGGTCAAATCGAATTGATTTGTGCAAATTATATTGCTGGAAATATACTTCTTTCTGGAAATCGCAGCCACTTGGGAAATTCGATTTCACATGAAATATTACATTAAAATTCATGGACTTCGAGATTTAGGCCGTTTAGGACAAGGCAGATTAGAATACCAAGTCGATTTGATAATATCTTTTGCCAATAAATCAGAAATCAGTCATATGCAAGTCGCACTTCTAGAAAGAAATATAATAAATCTGAAAATGTCTAATAATGCTGTCAAATCTGATAATATAGTTCAAGTATAAATAGTTTTAAGTCAATATGAAGGGTTTTCGTCCTTCATATGGAACTCACATGGGGTTTTTGTCCCAAGTGGTGAGATAATGAGAGGACACTCTCAAAATCAGATTTTACAAATGAAAGTTCACATGTCCAAATGGCTACCTTTAGTCCCCTATTTATACTTTTGAAAAGACATGGCCGCTCCCTTATGACCATTCATTATGCCTTGGCCAACCCCTTATAATTATTTATTTTGCCTTAAATAGCAAGGCCGACCCATGTAGTTAAGTCCATCACACTAAAAACATATTATAATGCCTTTCTCCTTGCACGCTTCTTCTGTCCACTGAGAAAGGATGGCCAAAAGAATCCCTTCTTAGTCTTCTATGTTGGAAAAAGGGACATTACAGGTTACCAGACACCTACACATGTACGATCGTCTCGTTGTGACGAATCCAATGACTGCTATATTACTCGAGGGTGAGAAAATATGAGAACCCAAAAATTGGCTACCGAAGACCTATATTGTTGTGATTGCCTTGCAAAGACGAATCCAATGACTGCTGTGTTGCTCAAGGGTGTAAAAACTCAATTGCAGACCTTTTATTCTTTGCTATTTACCCTGGCCTGCCTGGTGGAGGTGAAAACCCCAAATTGCCCCTAGATCAAAAGCTTTTAATTTTGAGCCACAAGCAGAACTGACCAAGCAAAGTGAAAAAATTTCTCGCTGAACAGACAGATCTAAGAAAAAAGAAAAGTTTTGCAAGAAAAAAACTGGATTACCTGTTATAGTGATTTTTTCTTCCCTGCCAAATTGAAGCTCATTATCATTTATAATGGACTTGCTATTTTCCATAAGAAGATTCACTACGATAGACCACAATTCAACAGGTGGCATGAACAAATTAACACCAATCACTCACAATTAAGAGCAGAACAGAGCAAATCCATGCAATATATTATATAAGTGAAATGAGGAGTAGAATAGTGAATTATATGGGTGAGTCTCTTCAAGGGGGCAAATGGCACAATCTTTATAAGAAAATAATTCGTAATATAATGATTTAAATAATCAAAACTACCTCATATTTATGGGAACTCCATAAACTAATTAGGAAAACTACTATGAATATGCAATATAGAGATTATCAAATGACTAAGTCAAAGGTTATGTGTGCCATAGATCGGCTGAACATATCTTGAGCCACCCTGTCAGCTAAGGGCATGACAGTCGGCGTTCGTATTTCTTTGCTGCTAGTCCAACCTTTCGTGTTTAGCTTTATCACTTATTGTTTTTAGCTTAACTCACAGATATTGCTGGTCATACTGGTTAACATATCTCAAATTTTTTATATGGTCCTTATAAGGAGCATTGTGGGTAAAGATCTTGCATTGTTCATGCTCAATACAATAGCAACATGAATCCACCGATAGGGACTTAAATGAATACTCTGCTCCCACCTTTGATCTCGGGACTCGTTGGTTCTGTAACATTTGCATGTACAATCAAATGCTCTTTGAGCTATTATGCAAAGCTCCTTATACTTTTCAAATAACAATGTTTTTTATATTACGGGAAATGTCTACTAAAGACCTACAAAACTTCTAGAAGATTGTTGTATGCTAAAAGTTAAAACTGATCATTTAAGAGCTTTTAATCAATATATGCAGCTATGTTGGAAAGCATATTAATCTCTGAACTCGAGAAAGTGTAAATTACTAGTATCCTATGGATAATTACTTGGCCGTTTAGTTTGCCCAGCAGGAATGACAATATATCCAGATAAAATTGAAGTGATCAGAAACTTAGAGCCACTAAAAAATATAGCACAAGTTAGATCTTATTTGACCATGTTGTGTATTACCATCGATTTATAAAAGTTTGTACAGAATTGTCTCAGTCCTTAGATTGCCTACGAAGGAGTGAAACGCCATTTGATGGGGGACCAAAATGGCAGACTTTCGAAAAACTAAAAACCAGTCTAATAATTGCCCAAGTATCAACATATCCTTATTGGGAAAAGAGTTTCATATACATATGGGTTTCAAACTATGCTATTGGATGCATGCGTAGACAATAAGAAACCCACAAATTTAGTAACCACCTGTATTTTGGAAGGAGGTTATTGACAAGAGCTGAAAAGAACCAAACTGCAAGGGAAAGAAGAGCTCTAGGAATGGTATATTCAGTGCAAAAATTATTCCCATTACTTGCAAATCCCTTTGTTTTCTTTGTCGACCATCAAGCTTTTTTTTATCTGACTGACAAACCAGTCATTCATTGTCATATTTCAAGTTGGATCCGAGTTCTGCCAAAACTCACAGTTTCACTTGACAAATGGGAAAAATTGTGATTGCAGACCATTATTGAAAGGAAGAAAAAATTATATCAATGTCCACAAATGACCAAAGTAGGTCAATGGGACATGTAACGAATTAAAATAGAGAAAAATTAGGGGAAGAAGACCCTAGGTTATGAGAGTAACTAAACACAAAAATACAAAAGCAAAAGGAAAGAAACAAAGCAGTAGAGGGGTAAATTAAAAATGTTTAAAATCCCAAACCACATCTAAAGTACAATTAACCAAATGAAGGAAGGATCCCCCAATGACGTAATGGAGCATGGCCTTTGCTACAAAAGCTACACTACAATAGGATACTAGTACTATTTACAAAATTATAAATATATACCATGAACATAACACAATAGAATAGGAGAGAACAATATCATTATTGCATAAGTATTGTAAATTACAATGCTTGGTACATGGAGGACCTGTCACATTAGAGTCCTTATCCTGATATTCAACTTGCTATTTGAAAAATCAACAGATGTTGACACCAATGAGTCATAGCGAAATATAACTAAGACCCTAAGTTACTGATTCAGATTCGGGTTCGAAGAGTCGGATTCATTGGTACGACAATATATTTTTTGGTTGCCTTGGATGCAGCTTGGGTTCAAAATAAAAAATATAGAAATTCTAACCTAATAAATAAAAAATTAGTGACACTGATCACATATTATGCATATATAAATTCTAGCTTAATAAATCGAAAATTATTCTTGTGTTTCAGTTAGCTTTTAGGGTTTGAAAAGTGTTTTTAATTATATTTTATTGTTACTTTATGTTTGTTTTTGAATAAGAATGAAAAAAAAGTTAAAAAAGATGTTTTTTGCCTTGGGTTCTTCACGGATTCTATCCGGATTCGCCCTGGGTTGCGTACCTAGGAGAATTGGTATCTTAGTTAATACATACACTATCAAAGTCAACAATAGAATAATTAACAACATAACAGAGTCAGCTTCCCAAACAATGCGTTTATTAATGGCAACAGTCTACACATGGGGCGGAGAAGATCCAAATGTGTGACATAGGATGGAAAACAATATTTTTACAAAGTTTGTAGCATGGCTTGGGCCCAAAGAACTAACAACATCATTGTCGAACATTGTGAAATCACCAATGCAAGATCTGATCATGTCCATTGCACAATGGCTCGCGCTAACGAGGCTTGGCTGGATGATCATAGGAGGAAGCAAGGTACTCCTCCTAGGACCTCCTAGCATCCAAGGCCAAGGTATGCTTGGTGGTAGAGAAGAAACTATTAATGTGTGCCTGCCCTCACAACCCTGACTGCGGTATGCAGGGTTAAAAGGTCTTTGACACAATTACAAAGTAGATTCACGATGCCTAGAATGAGCGTAAGAATGCTGAGGTAACCTAGAGGCGGTATGCAAGTATGAGCATTGTCTCATTTCTCTGCCCCCTCTGTATGAGAATTAATAGCATCGAAAAGGTGCCCAGTGCCTGCACCCAGTATATAATGGGCTGAAAGGAGGTAATTAGCGTAATAGCTCTATGGGTCCTGTGCATGAAAGTGACTTCTCTTGAAGCAAGAGGGTGAAACATTTCTGATCATGGCAGTGCAAGAAGGTGGATAGAGAAACACTCAGTCTGTAAACATAAAATGAAAACTTCCCCAAATTGTATGGTAGACGGGACACTTGAAAATGAAGTGCCACTCAATGACCACTTCCTAGAGGCAACGGCTATGCCATGACCTCTCACCGTGCAGAATATGGGGATCTGTCTCAATTTGTAACTATTGGGAGAGTACTCACAATTAGCCAAGCGGAATCCTTAAGCCATGCAACCAATTGGGTTGGAGGTAGCCAAACTGAACAATGGTTCCATATGATCTGTAAACCATGCTCGGCATAGAAGGCCCTCTTTGTGCTGAGTGGATGTGGATGAGAGGTCCAACTGCATAGTTACCTAAGACTCCGGGACGGTGGGACGGGGTTTCCGGGACGGCAATTTTTTTTGAAAATTTCGGGACGGCGGGGGGACGGCTAATAAAAAAAATAAAATATTTTATTTATTTTACAAATATAACATGAATAAAGAATAATTCAATAACCTAATGATTAATACAAGAAAGTTTGAAGATTGTAACCACTAATGATTAATCCAATTATTCATCACATAAGCCAAGGCCCAAAATGCTACAGCTATATATATTATATTCAATGTTCAAAACTTCAACATGACAATGAAAGACTAAATAGTAAATAGTAAAGCTGAAAATTTAAAACAAGTCTTAGTCTTACTCTTCAATAATCAACATGAGAAGAGTACAACTACACCCACATTACATATGCTATGAAATATTATGTCATGTCTCATAACCAAAATGACAAGTGACAAGTACAACTCAAAAATCACTATCAGAGCCCTCCGAAGGAACTGTTGCAAACCGCTCCTCCTCACTAGGAGTATCTGTATCAATGTCATCTGCATCTGCAAAGGAGATATCAACCAGTCCTCGCTGCTCCTGATCTTCATCAACCTGCCTTGCATCCTCAGGATCCACATCCCACCGCAATGCTGGGCTCTCCTTGTACGTAGGTGTCCTGTGATCCATGAGATGCAAGGCACTATGTACAGCAACAAGTTTCTCTGCTCTCTTAGAGGTAAGTCTGTTCCTTTTAAGAGAGTGGATCCACCCATATGTTGACCAATTCCTCTCAGAAGTAGAGGAACTAGAAACCTGAGAAAGAAGACGAATAGCAAGTGTACGTAGCAATCCTGCATGTCCATACAATCGCCACCAACTAACTGGACTCTCATGTGCCAATGTGGTCCTGTCTATCTTTGATGATTTTTTGTAGCCATCCAGATAAGCAAACTTGAGCCAATCAATTCTGACTCGTGAAGCATCCTCTGCATTATACATTTTTTTTAGGGCTTTCAAGAAACCCTTCCTCACCTCCTCATCATCTATTGGGAGAACTCTGCCAGGCCTCTCAACATACCACTTCGGATTTAGTGCATATGTAGCCATGTGTAAAGGAGTGTTCAACTTCTCCCATCTCTGCTCAATGATAGGCTGAATATGGTGATGGTAGAACTCCAAGGTGGGGTCCCTTGCTCGAACAACAACCTTCATCTGGCCAAACATACTATCAATATATTCGTATATCTCACCAAGGCTAGGGCTCTCAGAATCCCCATATTTTATCACACTGAAAACTGGAGATATTTTGGATGTGATATATCTCACATCTATCCAAAATGTTTTATTCACCACAATTGCTTTCACCTTCTTCCCCTGCTCTGGGTCGAACCACAATTGCTTTCACCTTCTTCCCCTGCTCTGTCTTCGACCCATCCCACCTAGACCACTCTGATGTCATGACCATACATTGTAATGATTCCTGCACATCTCTAGCATCAATCACTACATTTTTGACCCAATCAATTTTTCCAATATCTTTTAGTGCATTGTTCATGGCATGCACACAATACGTGGTGTCCAATATATATGTTGCTAATGAGCCTTGACAAGTTTACCTGCTGCCTCTGCACACATTGCTGCATCTGTAATAACCTGCACAACGTTGGCAGGGCCAACCTGCTCAATAGCATCTCGCAAAATGGTGAATTGGAACTTTGCATCCTTCTTCTTTCCTGAACAATCATCTACCCTAAAAAAGTAAGGATCCTCTTTGCATGAAACAATGATATTTATGAGTGGGTGGTGTCTGATATCTGTCCACACATCCATGATGATGCTGCAACTGTGAGAGACCCATATGCACCTCATTTCCTCCATCATTAAGTTAACCTTGGAATAGTTCCTATCCAAGATTGTGGTTCTCAACTTCGTGTCTCCTGGGGGCACATAACTCACACCTGCTTTGACTATCTTAGCCACAACCTCGTTGAAATAAGGAGAGCGAGCAACATGAAATGGAATGCCAGTAGCAAAAAAGAATTTTCCAATGGCATCATCAACCTGTTCTCTAGCCTTTGTATCATACATTTCAACAACTGGACTTGAGGCCACAACCTTCCTCTTCCCCCTACTACTACCAAAAGCATCCAATTCAGACACCTCATAAGATGCACCTGCAACACTACCAGTATTAATTCTCACAGAACTAGAAGGGGTGCCAGTGCCACTAACATGACGGCTATGAACTTCTGGAACCTTTTCCACCATATCTCCATTATACAGCCTCACCATTTCTGCCCTCTCTTCAAGTGATAGTTGTCCACACATGCCTACACCTTTCCCCGCGATGTGCAATAAATGTGCATTCAACCTAGTAATGTTGCCTGACCAAGATAATGAGCAAATGTTTCATTTCCATGTTTTAGTGCCCCCTGAAATGTTTGATCGAGGACCCTACATAATTTGACCAAATTGTTTCAAAAGTTTTTTCTTATCAAAAGGCCCCCCCAGCATACTTTTTCAACATTTCAGAGGGGCAACTGAACTTGTCCACACTCCCTTGTGAACTAGTAGTAGTATTAGGTGTTTCTGATTGCGTTCCTTCTCCTTGCACACCCATTTCAACTTCATATTCAGCTTGATAATCACTATCGGAACTCATTTTGAAGCTGCAGTAATTAAAATACAAAACAATATAACTATACAATACAATAAAACAATGAATGCAATTTTTGAATACATTTAAAAAAAATAGCGATGAATACATTTAAAAAAAAAAACAGCGATGAATACATTTAAAAATTTAAAAAAAAAACAATAAAAAAACCCTCCCATTATGCTTTATCTCATTCCATCACTGTGCTAAGTCCAACATTTGAAAAAAAATACAAGCAGGTTGCAATGCCTTAAGCTGGTCAGGTGGGACAGTTGGAAGTCTAAAAGCACAAGGCATAAGAATGGTAGTAAACTAGTAATCTATGTATATACCTCTTGCTCTTGCTCTTGTTCTTGCTCTTCCTCCTTGCTCTCGCTCTTTGCACTTTGCTCCTTGCCCTTTCCTTCTCTTTTTTTTACTCTTGCTCTTTCCTTCTTTTTTTTTTGCTCTTGTTTGGTGTGATTAGAATGAGTGTGAGATGCTCTTTTTATAAGATTTTTTGTTGCTTTTAGGGTTAGGTCATGTTACTTTCAATCAGAAAGCATTAAAAGTTTAAGAACTAATATTAAAAAAAACATAAAAATGAATAAACTACGAGGCTGTTTTTGCTTTAGCATGCCGCGTGAAAATCATTGGGGACGTCGTGACATCCCCAATGAAGTCACCTAAATTTTGTTTGCACCTGGGACGTCTTGGATGCATTCCTTGTTTTTAGGGGACGTCCCCTTTTTTTTTTGGAAAATGGGGATGGCAGGGAAACGTCCCGTCCCCGTCCCCAAGTCCCCGAGACGTCCTGGACGTCCGGGACGTGCCGATGATGCCTGGGACGCATCCCCGCGTAACAATGGGTCCAAGTGACCTAGATTTACTGTCGTTATATTCCTCTTGGACAATTCTATTGATCGCCTCCTTTGAGGGAAGAAAGATGTAGGGGTGCATAAAAGAAGTATCTATAGGGAGGGAGTTGATCAATAGAGATGCTAATGGATCAAAGGAGTGAACTGATCTCTGCACGGCGGCCAGGTGAACCTGTAGGAGGAGTAAATGATGATTATTTAGACTCATAGCTATTCAAGGTTGCAGTTGTTCTAGTGTTCCATGGGGACACAATCCCTACCCTTTGGAGGCATACGGGATGTCCGTTGCTCTCTGGAGGCATAGAGGATGTCCTCTTCCGTTTCAGGGATGCGAAGATGAGCGAGAAACGAGCCTCACATCTCCTTTTATCAGCAACTTTTGCACACAGTGCTGGAACATTTCAGTGCCTTTGGGTGCTGTCCCCTGTTTCTCTGTTATTTTGGGGATGTTTTAAGAATCGTCCCCAACTGCTGGAGACATCACCCACATCAGTCACATGAATAGAAGAACATAAACATTAAAAGAACTAAATTTTAGAGTTAACATTTTTAATTTTATTTTTTGTTATTTATATCATAAAAAAATGAAAAAAAACTTGATAGCCTGAAAGCAAACCATATGTGCCAAAACTTCGGCTCTTCCACAATTTTTTGTGTCACCTGTAGTAGATGCAGGGGCACTGTAGCCGATTAGTTTCATCTACCTAGTGTGGAAGAGTTGAAGAATGTAGTTTGTTCTGTTCATCTATTGTACCTCTACAATCAACCCCAGTAATATTACCAGCATTGGAATTTGCTGCATGTGATGCAGCAGAAGCCAACTTAAACCTTCAATTACTACTCAGCAACCCCCTCCTAATTCTACTGAATAAACATGTCAGCTCGTAGATTTGCCCTTTTTTTTAGGCGCTGTTCATAAATTGTGGTCTCGGAAAGACAGCACCAGGAGGTTTCAGCTATGCTGCCTTTGATATACTACCTTTTAGCATGCATCATTGAACTCGAGCCTTATTTGAAAATCATGGCGTTCCTTTCTTCATTACTTGTTATTTAGTTGGTTTTGTCTCCTTTTCACTCTTAAACCTAAAGAGAACATTAGGCCTTGAAGTGACATTACGGTACAAAATAATATGCTAGTGCTTTCTTGCTTTATTAGTATCCTACTTTATTGTCTCCATTTTTGGAGAAAATTGTAGGATTGGAAATGAGTGGCTATAGAGCTCATTCATATCTAACAATGCTTTTGTTTAAAAGATTTACGTCATGTTTCCTTCAACTATAGGATATGCATGGTCTTATTTCCATCGAATGCCTAAACCACCTGACTTATTTTGCGTGGCAAGCCAGATTGTAAGTTGCATTGCCTCTGATGATCAGCGGGTGAAAAATCCACAACAAATTTACAAGGTGATGATGGAAGTTCTTACATTTTTTTTTGATACATCTTTTTCCTACATATTTTTCCATTGAATATTTCTTGACCATGGCTTGGTTTATGATTGTTCATTGTGTATATATTCAACAGAAGATTTTCTCAGATGCATTGGGAGTTTTGGATTCCACTGGAAATGATCCAAAGCTAACATCATTAGCAATTCTTACAGTGGCCAAGTTGTCCCCTTTAATAGTGAAGTTTTCGGGCAAGGGAAGTCTTCTACAAACATTTTACCGACTTGTTCCTTTTGGTGGGACCCCGCACAGGTTTAGTTTTTCCATGATTGACTCTGCAAATTAGTTTATCCTGTATTAGAAGACATGCTAAATAAACTGTTTATAAGTAGTTTTGTATCTTGCTCTCTCTTCTTGAGTAGTTCTTCTGAAGTGTTATGGTGCTAATTATGTTGATGTCTTATCAGAGATGATTTACATTTGTAACATTGCAATAATAATAGAATTTGAAATTGATTTAGCTAGGGTTGTATTACCACAAAGAGGTATGGCAATGCCCCTTCTGTACATAAAAATCACAATATTTTGTAGGGCATCATCGTATCATGGTATCAATCTATCACTTATATGAGTGATCTATATCAAGTGGTATTGGAGTGTGCACTTTGTTTTTCCTGAACTCCTTAATTCATGGCAAAAATTAGATTTCTAATACCTTGTTAAGTGTGTTTGTGTGTCTATATATACATATATGAGCGATCTATATCAAGTGGTGTTAGAATGCACACTTTGTTTCTATGGAATCCCTCAATGCTTGGCAGAAATTTCATTTCTACCATCTTGTTAATTATATATGTTAAGTGCCTGTGAAGAAGCTAAAAGCTGAAAGAAGAAAAACGAATCTCAAAGCTGGTAAAGAATAAATACATGCTGCATGGGAAAAAGTCAAGACTGTATATAGGGAAAGAGAAAAAAGATACAAGTAGTTTCTATCCGAGTTTGGTTTTCACCTGGAGTATGAAAACAAAGGCTATAATGTGGGTTTCTATAGCTTCTCTCAAATACAATTATTCCTAAACCTTCAACTACTACATTTCATAAGGTGGTGTTCATGATTTAATTATTGGTTCTGATTACTCCATTAGTTTATAATCATCAGATCTTCTGCCTAGTGTGCTCTCCCTAACTTTCTTATTGCAGTCATCGAGACTTCAAGCTAACTGCACCTATAAGGCGCAATTTGGGATGGGTGGCCAGATTACCTGATCAGCCAATGGAAGTTCCTAATTCTATGTATTTCTTCCCCAGCTTTATCTTTTGCCATCATTGGTTGCTACATGGCTTCATTAGTTAACTACAGCGTTTAATGACTATATTGTAGCATAACCACATATATAGCAAGCAATAACTACATCAAAACCCAACAAATATGGGGGAAGATTTACACCCAAAAGTTGGATAACAAGTACTTTTGCTGCAGCAATGGACTAAATACTTCTCCAGAGTATGAACACAAAGGGCCAAAGTGGTGGTTTCTTTAGATTTTTCCAATACCGTCAAATAGGTTTACTCGAGGCAACATCAACTATTACATTTCATAAGGTGGTATCTATGATTTGATTATTGATGATGATAATTCTTTATTCACGTATAATCATAAGATCTTCCACTCAGCATGTCCTCCCTAACCTTCTTACTGCACTAATCAAGAGTTCCAAGCCAGCCGCACTTATAAGGCACAATTTGACTCGAGTGGCCACTTTTACTAGCATCTTTGTTGACATTACTTGACCTGCTAAGTCAAGTTCCTCAATTTCTTCATTTCTTCTTTGGCGTTGTCCTTTACCATCATCGGTTGCTACATGGCTTCATTGGTTAACTATGATGTTTTAGCTACCATGTTATAGTATTCCCACATCCATAACGAGCATAACCATATCAAAACATAAGTAATATGGGGGCACCTCCAAACCCAAAGTATTGGATAAATAGTGCATTCAAAGCAATGATGGAGCAAATACTTCTCCAAAAAATAATTTTACTGACATTGAAAATAAATATGGGGGCACCTCCATACCCAAAGTTTTGGATAAAAAGCGCATTCAAAGTAATGATGGAGCAAATACTTCTCCAAAAGATAATTGTATTGACATTGAAAATAAATTGACACTTAGTTCCAGGGATTTTGGTCAAGAGAGTGGCCTGATTGTATGGTAATGCTTTAGCTACCATGCTGAAGCATTCCCACATTCATAACAAACTTAACTATATCAAAATGTAAGAAATATGGGGGCACCTCCAAACCCAAAGTTATGGATAAAAAGTGCATTCAAAGTAGTGATGGAGCAAATGCTTCCCCAAAAGATGATTGTATCAACATTGAAAATAAAGCAAGATTTAGTTCTAGGGATTTTGGCTAAGAGAGTAGCCTAATTATACCCTAATGATTCTGGTTGCTTAGGGGAGATCCCGCAGAGACTTTAGAAGTATTAGAGGGACTCCTATAGGTTGCATTCACCTAGGATGTGAAGGCTTGGGGACTAGTATTGTTGGGTCTCCTTTTTATCTGTCTTGATCAACACTTGCTCTATCATTTGCTTCCCTTTAATAACTTTCCAGTTTTGTTGGGTTGTAATGATGCTTTTATGTATAAATCCTTTTTGATAGATCTGAATTTTTTGTATTGCGTTGATGAAGTACTTGCATTGCCTAATAAAAAGCATTAGATTCAAGCCTGGGAATTTTTTGATCCCAATGGCTTGAAAGACTTTAATGAACGTCCTTGTAGAAAGTTGACTATGTGATTGCAAATCTCTGAAACAAATCGTACAATGTTTTTGAGTGTGGGAGAATGATGGCCTTGTTCTTGTACATTGACCCCCTCTTTAAGCCTAGCTGAATAGGGAAATGCATTATGAATTTGTTTAGTCTTTGAAAAGGGAAAAAGAAAGAAGAAAGAAAGAAGGAAATTATAGTAATGTCTGTGAATGACCAAAAGTGGGTAAATGGGACTCGAGAATACATCCAAGTACAATAGATAGTACTAGGGTGAAAAGACCCTAGGATCAAAAATTAACTTCAAAAATCAACAAAAGCACTTAAATGAAGGGTAAACTCAAAAGTGTAAAGCCCCACCCCATTTGGTTAAGGTCCCAATACAAATAGCCATGTGAAGAGAGCAAGAACTCCAAAGAGTAGGAGCTGATGAAAGTCAGTGTGATTGGATGATATTCCCATCAAACATCTTTGACCATGCCCAGGACAGAGGAATCGTTTGTGTCATCGTCTATCCTTGGGGAAAAGGCCAATGTGGGATCTGATAATGCTCATTGGGGAGTGTCTAGGGCTGACGGGCCCACATTGGGCACCCTAGGAGGAAGTAAAACACTTTCCCTAGAATCACTTCTAACATACAGGGCCGAATGAATTTTTGTGGCAGCAAAGAAACTTATAATACGTGCTTGTCCCGATGGCCTGGTAAGCGGTCGAGGAGGAGTAGATCCATGACACCAAGGAGCAAATCCATGACATTGAGGACAAGATCCTCATTGCCGAAAGATAATGAGTCAAGGCACCTTGGTAGCAGTTTGTGTAGAGACGAGCAACACCTCACTGAACTACCCTCCTAGTGCGTGAATCAACAATATCTAAAGGGCAATTAATGCCGCCAACCTCCATCATGGGCTGAAAGAAAGAGGTGATCAGCCAGGGGGCGTAGTATAGATGTTGTCTATGGAGATACTAGACTATTAACAAGAAGCATTAGATAAAACAATGATGATAACATAATGCAAGAGTATTGAGGAATAACAACTTTGTAATTATCATAGATTGGTGACCCAAGCTCAAGAACCATTATCAACACGTACCATAACCCTATTACAAACACATATTAGCTATTTATTCTAATACCCTCCCTTAATGACTAAACCAGAAATAACTCCAAGCTTATGTTTGAATTTTATAAATTTATCTTTACTCAATGGTTTAGTCATTATATCTGCTGGTTGTTTAGAGGTAGGACAATAATAAAGACATGTCTTCATTATTAACCAATTGTTGGATGTAGTGGTGGTGAACTTCAATGTGTTTTGTTCTAGCATGAAAAACAAGATTCTTCACCAACTTTAGAACACTCTGGTTGTCACAGAAGATAGGTGTGGGTGTAGATGAATCAAGTTGAAGATCTTTTATTACTGTTTGAATCCACATGAATTCACTAGCTGCACCCACAACTGCTTTGTACTCAACTTCAGTAGAGGACAAGACAATTGTGCTCTGAGGCTTACTCTGCCATGAAAATACTTTTGAACCAAGAGTGAAAACATAACCTATTGTTTAACAAGGATTTGACATATTTTGTTTGAAATATAAAAGTAGTATAACCAAAATTGTAACATTGTCAAAATTCTATGCCTCGACAATATTGAAGCAATCGTAGATCAGTCATTTCAAATACAAAACAAATGTCAGCTTCACCTATTTAATCAAGTGATAATTGCTTTCAGTGATTGCAAGATCATTAACATAGACAACTAGAACCATTATGTTATCACCATCCAACTCAATATACAGAGTAGATTCTGATTTACTTATTTTGAAACTAGACTCTCTAAGATATTTATCCATTTTAACATATCAGGCTTGGGGAGCTTGTATAAGTCCATACAAGGATTTTACTAACTTGCAAACCAAATGCTCTTTTCCAGGAATCTCAAATCCTCGTGGTTGAACCATGTACACCTCTTCTTCCAAGTCTCTGTTAAGGAAAGCACTTTTGGCATCCATTTGATATACTTGCCAACCAAATTGAGTGGCAATAGCAATAACCAACCTAAATCTTACCATTTTCATTGTAGGAGCAAAAGTTTATTTATAGTCTACTCAATCCTATGCATATCCCCTAGCAACAAGACACACTTTGTATTTATCTAAAGAGCCATCTAACTAATCCATTTACAACTAATGGATTTTTTACCTTGAGGAAGATCAAACAAAACCCAAGTGGCATTTTTGATTAATGCATCATACTCCACCTTCATGACAAATTTCCATTTTGGCTTTCCTTTGGCTTCGACAAAATCATTGGGTTCAACAATTTGTGAAACAACCGAGTTAAGAGCATAATTTACCTTTTCATCACTTTGCACTACTTGTTTCCTAGATCTTGTGCGCTGTCCTTCCATGGTTGTTTAATATTATCCTCCTTCACATCTTTTAAAGTGGTATAGTACCACTTTGGTCTTTCATGTTGACTTATTTGATCTGATTATGAATCATTGACTTATTTGCATGATTTTTTCCTTAAATTGTGATTATGTTTTAGCATGTTTTTTGCCCTGAATTGCGACTGTTTTTTTGTACAAGTTTTTTTTTCAAACCTTCACGACTGGTTTCTGACCTTTTGTGCTTAAAAATGACAGTGGTTTTATGCCCTAGACAAGACATGGTGACTTTTTTTGATTCTACAAAATCCCTAATTTGATTTGTGACTGTAAAAAAACCACCTTTATTTTTCCCATGTGTCTTTGTTTCAAACCCTTGCCGACCTTCACAATTTTGTTTGTCTTCTTCTTGAGTTCTTGCCTTTTGTTTGTGGATCTTTCGAGCACCAAGAGCTCTGATACCAATGTTGGAAAATGTGCACAAAGAAGAAATGAAGAGAAACCAAAATGCACACATGTTCATTGTGTGTCTTTCATTTTTTATGTGAGATATGGTTACCAAATGGTTGACGTGGTCACAATTGTTTATTCATTAATACTTAACTAATATTGAATTGCCACTAAATAGAAGCCTTATATTCCTACAATAACTACCTAAACATATTTGTGACCCCCAGACACTAAGATAGCCTCCACACAATAATACAACATGTTAAACATTGATGCGACAACCTAAATACCAATACCACAACCTAAACACAAATGTGACATCCTAAACACAAATGGGACACCCTTAACACAAATGTGACAACCTAAACAACACAAATGTGACACCATAAACAAATATGAGAGTGGACTCAAACACATGCGACCCCGAAATACATGCGATTTCCGAAAAATGAATACAACCCCCCAAACATAAATGCAACACCATAAACAACACAAATGCGATACCCTAAACACAGGTGATACCCTAAACATATGTTCAACCCCACAAACACAAATGTGGCCCCTAAACTCAAGTAGGTCATATTGATCCCCCTAAACACCATTGTATTTCATTGTAGACTCAATATGTCATATTTGAGTGCCTTGTGCAACTAGTCACTTGATTTGTTGTATTTTACACTTAAATTGGACATATTGAACATGTTAAACACTAATGTGGCACCCTAAACACATATGTGACTCAACAAACATGAATGTGACCCCAAAACAAAAATAAGACACCCAAAACACATATACAACACCTTAAACATAAATATGACATCCTAAACACATTTGCAAGCCCTTAACACATACAAGACTTCCAAAATAACACAACTCTGACACCCTAAACACAATTGTGGCATTTCAAATACAAATGCAACACCCTAATCATGTAGCGTGACACTTCAAACGCAAATGCAACTCTTTAATAATGTATGAGATACCCTAAACATAAGTTATAAACATACATGCGACACTCTAAACACAAATGTGACATTTTAAGACATCCTAGACAACATAAATGTGACACCCTAAACACATGCAAAATGCTAAACACATATATGACTGGGCCGAAACACATATACAATCACCCAAACACAAATGCAGTCCCCAAAACAAGGATGCGACATTTAAAAAAGTATACTGTGATATACCCTAATTGCATATGCAGCCTATAGATAGCCTCATTTATGTTTTGGGGGTCAAATATGTGTTTAGGAGGTTTCATTTGTGTTTAGGGTGTTATATTTGTACTCAGGGTGGCACATACATGACTAGGGGGTCACATTTGTGTTAAGGGTGTTGGATTTGTGTTTCCAGGGTGTCATATTTGTTTATAAGGTGTCGTATTTGTGTTGTTTGGTGGGTTTCATAAATGTTTGGGTTTTTTTTGTATATATGTTTAAGGCGCCACATTTGCATTTAAGGTGTCGCACATGTCTTTGGGGTGTCGAGTTGGTGAGTTCCTGTACTACCAATAAATTTTCTTTTTGGAGAATTATTTACTGTATAATTTAGATATAAAACTTCTCTCTGTTATCCACTATTGTAATGATTTTTTCACCAAATTCAAAGATAGAAGATATTAATGCACAATTGAATACTATAAACAATTAACCACAACCCTCTTGAAGATTTCAAACCTTTAAAATTTATAAATTTTAGTCAATTCTGCAAAAACGTTATTTTTGGCAATGTGGACGCCTTCACAAATTTCTGCAATTCCGTTCTCTTTCCACGCAATACCAATCGCTCTGATTTCTTTTGCAGATGTTAGGCAACCCCTGGGCAGACTTAGGTTGAAAATTTCGGGATTTTTCGTGGGTCGATTTGAAAGAATGATGAAAAATTCAATTTGATCACCTAGCTGCAAACTTTCATGACCGTGTCAAAACAGTGCCATAAAAGCATTCGATTTTCACCAAATTTGATGTCCTTTTCTCTTTTTCTAACCTTGGAGGATTGATTTGACTATGGCAAAGCCCATCCACCCTTTGAATTTGTACTAGAACCACTGAATTTCCTCTGTTACCCAATCTTTACCATATTTTATTCATAGTAGTTTATAACAGTTATATTGATTCAATTTTCTCATACTTGTGATCATTCATACAATGAAAATTGGCTTCGAGAATCTATTTGCTTTCATTAACATGCCTGGAATAATCAAATTGTACATATGGACAATAATAATAATCTTAATTCCAGGAACCTCTGCCTTTTTTTTTCTCATCTCATATATATTACAATCATCTCTCCTTTTATTATTTTTTCTAGATCCTCTATAAATGGGCGAACTTATCTCAAGCATAGACTCCAATTTTCACTCAACAACACCCTAGAAAACTCAACAACATTCTATTTTTGTCTCATCATACAACAACTTTACCAACATACTAAATACAATCCTAAAATCACACCATAGCTCGTACAAATAACTCTTCCACCCAGCCATAATCTTCATGGCTTTATTTAGCATTATACATGCTTATTTATTTCATAAGAGCCACCTATTAAAATAATTTGAATACAAATAGTAGCGGGAAATAACTTTACTACACTCTTAGGCCAATTGAACTACCAAATTCTTGGCTAGCATAGATGCTCTTGCATCACGAGTTTTGTGTTCGAGGATCGTATTTATGTTTGACATTTGTATGTGTTTAGAGTGTCACACTAGTGTTTAGGTGATTTGATATGCCCTATTTGAGTGTGCACTGCAACTAATTGAGTGATTGGTTTCATGGGACACTCAAATAGGACATATTGAGTCTAAAATGACATTACATTATCACATTAGTGTTTAGAGGGATTGATATGTCCTATTTGAGTTCGGGGGGTCACATTTGTGATGTAGGAGCATAAAGGATCATGTACAATCCTACATCAACCAAACAAGAGTTAGAATTAGCTGAATAAAGATTTTTGCACCGCCTTTCACCATGATTTGACAATTTACCTTGCTAAGATTTGTAAATATTTCACTCTTTTCCACGAGGCACATTTCTGCAAGTTGTAGCCTATTACACAAGCCTAGCACAACCTTATGTGATCCTTGGTTTTGCGGAGCATTTCTCATTCCATCATAGGGAAGCCTTACTTCCTTTGTAGAAGTTGTACTTGGTTTCGTGAAGGGCTGACATATGTGTTTAGCGAATTGTATGTGTTTGCTTTGTCATATTTATGTTTGGGGTCTTGCATTTATGTTTTGGTGGTCACATATGTGTTTTGGAGTTCACATTTATGTTATCTTCTATCATCTATGTGTTTAAGGTTGGTGTATTGCTATTTTTTAAGGTATCACATATGTGTTGAGGGTGTCACACTTGTGTTTTGGGAGTCACACTTTTGTTTAGGGTGTCACATTTGTGTTTGGGGGGTCATATATGTGTTTAGATAGTCCCATTTGTGTTTAAGGTTTCACATACATATTTGGGTTACCACACTTGTAACTAGCTTGCTACATATATGCTTGGGGGAGTTGTATTTCTGCTGTTTAGGGTGCCATATATGTATTTAGGTTGTCACCCTATATATTTAAATGTTACATTGAGTTTAGGATTTGTGTTTAGGTTGTCGCATTGTTGTTTGAGGTGTCATATATTTGTTTAGATTGTTAAATTGGTGTTTAGGATGTTGCATTTATGTTTGGGGGTTTTCATATGTGTTTATTGCCTTGCATATGTGTTAAGGGTGTCGCATTTTTGTTATTTTGAGCATCGCATTTGTGTTTATATAGGGTTACTTATGTGTTTAGGACTGTGATAAAGACAACATAAATTGTGACTTTAACAAATACAACATATCTTACTATCCCTCATCTCTCATTATATTCATATATCATTTCACCTCTCACCATCGCTGGGAGATGTGAGGCTTCTAAAATTTAAATTTGGCACACCTAGAGCTCCTACAAACAATGACAATCAATCCAGAAGGCCCAAAAACTTTCAAAATGACCATTGGTTTTTCCTATATAGGCACTAAGTGCGAAAGTTATGCCCAAACAATGTATTGATCAAATAATATTTAAAAAAAAGCTATCGTCTAAAGTAAAATAAATTTAAAGGTAAACATTTACCTTTATACTTAACATTTAATTTACTAAATATAATGCAAATGTTTTCTACCTCTCTAAAAACTTAAACGAATTCCTAATCCACACAATGCATACATTTTACTTTGTTTCACATTTTTTGCATGCTATCTGGCATCTTTTTTGCCCCCCATCTTGGTGCACTTACCCAACTCAAACTATATTGCAATAAAGGAGGAACTACAAATGGATGGGATTTATGCAACAATTTCACCTGGTGATTAAATGCATGAAAGGATTTACCAACAAAATGATAAACATGTTGTACAGGCCACCTTTGATTTCAGATTTGGGCACCATATCGTAGTTCGAACAATTTTTTGATGAAGTTAAAGGGGGAAGAGTATACAAGGACAATTATTTTGGGGAAGTATGTCAAAGATTGCTAATGGCATTAGGGGCAAATTTTAAAGTAAAATAAGACTAATACCTCAAGATGGGCTATTCTACAAGTTGGGTAAGTTGTGCGTGCCAAAGAATAAAATAATTCAGTTCTTAAGAGAAGCACATATCTTGAAAGTAGCATTGCGCTTTGGAGTGGCCAAGACATCTGTACCTTTTTAAAGGCATGTTTATTGGTCTAAAATACAAGATGTTTCAAGATTTATTCTGCTAGATTAGGTTGACATAATTTCTGTACTCATTCAATGCTAGAAAACCATATTTGACCACGAAGCGGCTGAAATGGGTTTTAACTAATGTTTGAGTGCATTTTGGATTTTCCTATATCAATTGTTTTTAGATAGAGACGCAAAATTGTTTTGGCAGCTTTTGGATTACATTGTTGGGGAGGGTGGATACCAAGTTGAAGAGGTCTACTCCTTTTCATCCACAAGTGAATAACCAAACTGAAGCAGTCAATTTAACATTAATGTAGCTCTTAAGGGGGACCGTAGAAGGCATCTAAGAACAAGGGATGATAACTTGATATACATTCAGTATTATTATAATAGAGAAGTGCATAATTCCACCAACGATTTGTCTTTTGAAACATGTTTGGTTATTTTTGCCTAATCCTTTTAATAATGTATTGCACAAAAGGGAGTGACAAAGAGGAAATTTCAGAATTTGCATGAAGGAGTTTCAACACATTAGAGTCTCAACACAAGGCATTTAAAGAGGAAATTTCAGAATTTGCATGAAGGAGTCTCAACACGAGGCATTACCGCAATGTGAAAGCAGGGATTGAATATGTTCCACCGCTAGGCAAACTTTCTCCGCTTGCACCCAGATCTGAAGCATATCATTGGTGATCACAGTAACTTTATTAGTCACAAGGAAATCTCTATCCATAGTAGTGTTATTAAAGCAAGCAAAATTTTTGTGTTTCCAAATATGTTTAGGAGACATTTAGGAGAGTAATGGGCCTCCAGTTAGCAATCTGCTCAGGGTCTCCAAACTTAGGAATAAACTTGATGTTACTGATTAAGCAAATATGGGAAATATATGCCTAATCTTGATTGTTATTGTAGCAGTAAATAAGTAAATAATTAAGTGTAAAATAGACCCAAGCAAATCAAGCTGGTAAATATGAAACCCTTGTTGCAAAGAGGAGGAAATAAAACTTAGCTGATTCGCAACCAAATCTAAACTGTGCTGAAGTGCTGACCAGGTGAAAAAAGAGGGAGAAGTGTCGCATAGAGCCTTTGAAAAGTGTGCGAGTTGACGATCTGCATGGACTGGAGCGCTTGGAAAGGGGCAGGGGCACCTGTGGGTGCCCTAGACCTGCTCTGGGTGCTTGTGATTGCTCAAACCCTCAAAAAACCTCCTTCGTAAGGTCGCGAGGAATTCGCTGCCCTTCGCCTTTGGTCGCTAGTATGTCGCTGAATGATCGCCGATGTCGCTGATATCTTGCAATGAAAGATTGACTTGCAAAACCCTTAAGAGTGCATCAAATCCCAAAAAGAAAAGAATGCAAATGAGGGTCAGACTGTCCTCAATTGTCAAACGAGTGAACTTATGACTGAGCGCTACTATACATTTCATACCTAATGTAGTTTTAGGTGTGTGTGCGGATTTGTGCCCTAGGTGGCTCTTGTGCATGTCGTCACACTTGATAGCGAGCAAATAGTTAGATGTAAGAAAATGTAATAGATGTGTGCATGGAATAGAATGAGCTTCCCCTCCTGTGAAATGTATGAAGAAGAATGCAGCCCCTTGCCCTTGAATGGATGTTAGAATGGTTGCTTGAACTCTTGAATAGCCTTTGGATGCAACCTTCGGTGGTGATAGCTAATGCTTAGTGCTTGGTCCTTTATTATGATCACATAACTTTATATTTATATGATTCCCTTGCTTGAATTTTGTAACTAACCCTGAAAAGGCTGACTACCAAAAAGATAAGATGCTCAAACGGCTAGAAAGGACCCAAAAGACGTGAACAAAGTACATAGAGGTCAGGGGTGCTCAGAGGGGATGGGGGCGCCTAGCGTTGGCGTCCTGGCTGGGCGCTGGCGTCCAGGATGAGAAATGCCGAGGTGTGAAAGGTCAGACTGAGCTAGAAATAGTGTAAGACCAAAAGTGGCGACAGAAAGAAAGCAAAGATGGCCAAGGACATGAGTTAATTAGTACTTTTCTTATTTAGGAATCATATGAATAGTAGTATGCAATCATGACTAGATAATTACCCAAAGTGCATGATTTTGTGTCTACATTTGTCCCCACTTTATGTTGTTGAGCGAAAGCCTGATAACATAAAGTAGATAGAAGATGCGTACTTGATAACCATGTAGATTGATGGCGAAAACGCGTCGAGAGACAAGGAAAAATGTAGAGTGATAAAAAATGTGAAGCGTGGAAACTAGAGAGGAGAAAGTGCAGAAAGTGATGATGAATGATGACCCTAGGGCGGAAAACGCTTGTGTAGATGTTACGATTATACCTGTTGTTGATGTCGACGCTGGTTTGATTGAAGTTGTTGATGTAGGATGATGTTGACTATTGCTTCCTATAAGGACGGACCTGTAAAAGAGAAAAACGAACAAGTAGTCAAATACGCTTGTATATGATCAAAATGTTTAAAAAGTATGTAAGAAAGTGTGTAAAATGCTAAAAATGTGAAAAAAGAACATGTGCACTGGATTCGTGATGAGTAAAAGGTGTAGAAAGGATCCTGTAGATGATGTCGTAGAAGAACGAGTTTTTCGGGCAATCTCACACCAGTTATGTTGGCTGCAAGTTGTTTGGGCAATCTCACGCCAAGATATGGAAGAAGTGGAGGGAGGAAAGTCTGGTGTCATTCTCCATCCTTTAATTGCTTCCCGCAATGTAGACCACCACCGCAGATGGTGTGTAAAATTCCAATCCGATTCGACCATTTGTGATCCAATGCTATGGAAGGGAAAAGAAGTTGTAATGTATGCATGTTGAGAGCTAAAGGACTGTTTGTACTGTCAAAAGCTATTGTATGAAGTGTTGTAGACTGTGCTGCACTGAAGAATGTTGTGTAACTGCCCCTTGGTCACAAGTGTCTAGGAAGGGTTAGGGGCGCCTAGGTGCTATTGTCTTGGTCTGGGCGTTGGTGTCTATGTTGTGGTAAGGACCCAAGTCTTATTCTGAGCCCTGTCTGAGACTGATGACTGTGTTGTACCGGTACTAAATTGTGTTGTGTGATGACTATGAACTGCTGTATGGGGTGACTGATTCACCCAAATAATGCCCCTCCTTGTTTGGGGTGCATGCGACGTCGTTGAGGAGAATGCGGCTGAAAGGAGGACTCACCGTTGTGCTAAAACTGTGCCCTACAGGGGGAAGGGAGTGTGCTTGGTAGAAACCAAGACACACGCAAACAAAGTGGCTATGAAACAATTGTTAGTACAAGCAAGACAAACATGCATGTAAAATGTAAGCTAGGAAATAAACAAACAATGCGTAAGTTAAGACGCAAGAAGACAATGTAGACCGCGAAAAGTGGATTTCAAACATGGTACGTCACTCACGATGTCACAAGACAATCAACGCCGACGAAGCCAAAAGCAGACAAAGTGCACAGAAGTCAAAGGGCAAAGCCCGCAAACAAAGACAAACAATAACAAGCAGACAAGTACGAAAGCATAAAAACTTGCAAGACAAATATTGCACATGAAGCACCCGTTAGCATGTTAGGAAGATAAAACGTATGTCAAAACGTGTATAATCCGATTATAATGTGCTATTAAAAATGAAACAATAACATATGTAGTGTACGAAAGTGCATGTCCCCAGGAGCCACTGTGGGACTGGTAAGAGGTACTACGCCAAACATCTGTGTTGCGTGTATGGATCTGTAGAGTCTGCGATCACAACTAGAAAGCAAGTGAACACGCATGTGTGTATGGAAAAAGATAATGACATACAATATATCTATCAAGCATGTGTAATAAAGTGGACATGTAACGAGCAAATGCAATCAAGAGTAAATGTAACCATGATATGCAATATGTAGTGGATGAGACAAAATGGAATGTAGAGTGAATGATAGGAGCCGCGTGCCCCCCGAGCGAATGAGTATGCATGATGTGATGTTCATTTATACATGCCCCCTCAGCATTCAAGAATGAACCGTAAAACAAGAGTGTGTCATCAGGAAGTGGTTTGAATGTTGCGCTAGAAAGATGTGATCAATAAAGCATAGAGCATATAGTGCGAATGTGTGAGTGAGTGCGTGATTGTGGTGAGGTCCATTTGAGATATAGACCCTCAGCAGTCGAGTATGGACCGTGGAACTAGGGTGCGTCATAGGTTAATAAGCGCAGCGTGTAGAAGTGGATGCAAGAGAGATATATTTGTAGAGTGTGTAATAGATGCTGCGAGAAAGAGATGACTTGAGTGTGTGATGCGCAAAGTGTGTAGTGTGTGTTTGCATGTCTGTGAAAGAGATTGATTGCGAACTTTTTGAGTGTGTAATGCTATGTGTTGAGATAGATGTGTTGTGAACTTGTCAGACTTGTAGTATGTTGTGTCGCATGTGAACGTGTCGAATAGGTGGTGTGTTGTGGATATGTAGATTGTGTACGATGTTTGTGTTGATTGCAAGCAAGAGAGCTGTGTCATGTGATGTGAGAGAGATATGTTGTAACAGTGCTAAGTGTGTACTATGTTGTAGACATGTCTGGCGTGTTGTATGTTGTGTTGAAGATGCACAGAGAGTATGTGTTGCTGTTGTGTTGAGCTTGTATTGATGAATAGGCGCGAGAAGTGTGTGTTGTGATTGTATCGAGTGCATAGCATGTTATGTTGAATGTGCATTAGGAAGAAAGTGTCGTATGTGTGTTGACTGTATAGTGATGAATATGTGCGAGAAGTATGTCAAGTGTGTAGTGTGAAGTGTGTGAGGTTCATGTGTATAGGATGCCCTCAACAGTCAAGCGTGAATCGTAGCACGAGAGTGCGTCATCGGGTAATGACGATGCTAATGTATGATAGATGATGTATGATGTATGTGAGATCTACTAGATGTGAAGTGATGAGAGATATAAGACATGTGTGTCAATTCTAGAGGGGAGGGGGAAAAATAAATGTGATGTCCCCTAAGCATGTGTGATGATAATGTGATCAAGTGACATGTCATCTAAGAAGTTATCATCGTCATGGTCAAAACTAAATGGTGAAACATTTGAGACTTGATAAGTGATAGTGCCAGGTTGGTCGAGCAAGGAGCCAAGGATCCATTGAAGCATTAATTATACTTGCCTATAACATATTCCTCCTTAGTAAAATGGGTGGTAGTGGACATCCATGTGCATACCAATGAGTAAGATTTGGTGTGAATATCTAAGAAATGAATCATTGCAAATGGAAACACGGACCAAAAGGGCATGGGGAATGAAATGTCGATATGATTAAGATCTAATGTGCCTCCAATGTAATCAATCCAATATTTTCCAAGCATAAGTGGAGAAGTGCGAGGTGTGCGTGCAAGAAATACTTTGAGATATAAGATGTGAAGACCATAAGTAGCGATAATATGAAGAAAGCCATGATATAGATGAGGATCATGAGGTGGAGGAAAGATGTTCAACTATAAATCCTAGCTAATTCAACCCAATCATGTGTTCATATGGTATCCAATCAAGTAGGATTGAATGGAATGTGTTCCCAATAAGAGTCAATCATGAAAAGTGTACATGTAAATGGAGGACGTGCTAATGAAGGTTGGTCATGTGAAGGTGAAGTAGATGGAACAACATCCAATGTCTGGACAAGCCCCTGATAAATAATCATAGCATTAGTAGATGTAGGAGGAGGCGGTGATGGTGTAGATGAAACAATATCTAGCATGCAAATAACACCTTCAAGTGGTGGAAAATTAGTCGGATTATCCAGGGGTTGTGGTTTATCAGTGGTAACATATGTTGGAGTAGGAATTGTAGTGTTGGGATCACGATTGTAATAATTGAATGGTATGATGATCAATACGGAATTGTATACATTCTACATCCTCATGTAAGAACTTGACACATCGATGTACTGTAGAAGGCATTGCTTGCATGACATGAAGCCATGGCCTACCAAATAAAAAATTATACTGAACCATTGAGAATTCAATGATGAAAAGAACACTGTAGGAAGATTTTTTGGCCTGATACTGACAGGAAAAGTGATATGGCCTATGCATGGATGAATAGAAGCATCATATGCACGAAGACAAATGGATGAAGGATTAAAGTCAGCAGTAGAAAGGCCAAGATTTTAAATGAATAATAGAATACAAAGATTAAGCTCAGATCTATTATCGATTATGGTTTGTTTGAAAACCACATTATTGATGCAAATTATGATGTATAAAGGTGGATCATTGTCAAAATCAGCAAGATCAGAAACAATATTAGATGGAAAATTAATACGCTAGGAAAATGCATCTACTAATGTGTTATATACTTTATCCAGATGAATATCGTAAGGAATTCAAGTGGCAACTAGGAGAGTAATGATTTTAGCTCTTAATTCAGGGTTGATGAGAAGGAAATCATGAATAGAAATATTCATGGTGAGAATATGTTATGAAGATGAAAGAAATAAAAGTATGAGTACCCTAAGATTAATTGAAATGATTCAAGTTCACCAAATGATTAAGAAAATATATGATTTTTAGATGCCTAATTCTGATCACAATGTAGCAAAAAATGAATATGCAAATAAGTACATAATATAACCAAGCAAATAAGAAATTAAGATTTAAAACCCTAAGTGCAAAGAAGAGATCAAATGACTTAGTTGTTTCATAATTAATCATGGGTGCTAACGAAGTGAATAAATGAGCAATCTAAACTGAATAATATAGTAGTAAAACCAGAAAGTTACATACATGGAGGAATATGGTAGATAGAGGCACCTAGAATGGGTTAGGGGTGCCTGCGGGCACTGCAAACCAGCATTGGGCGTCTATGACTACCAAAAATATCAGAGAACCATCTTTTACTAGTCACAAGGTGTTCTCCATCCTTCACTTATTATCACTAGTAGGTCACATGATGATCGTCGATGTTGCTGATAACCTTCAATAAAGATTTCACCTGTAAAACCCTCAAAAGTGCATCAAATCCCAAAAAAGAAAATAATGTAAATAAGGGGTTAGACTATCCTTAGTTTTCAAATAAGTGATCTTACGACAGAGTGTTGCACTACATTTCAAACTCAATTTAGTTTTATTTGTGTGTGTGTGTGTCAAAATCATGCCCTAGGTCGATTTTGTGTGTGTCGCACTTGATTGCGAGCAATAGCTAGATGTAGAAGATGTAAGTGGATGTGTACATAGAATAGAATGAAATTCCCCTAATATGAAGTGTATGTAGAAGAATGCAGACCCTTTCCATTTAATGGATGCTATAATGGATACTTGAATGCTCAAGAATAGCCTTTGGATGCAACCTTAGGTGGTGATAACTAATGCTTAGTGCTTGGTCCTTTATTATGATCACATAACTTTATATTTATATGATTCCCTTGCTTGAATTTCGTAATTAACCCCAAAAAGACTGAAAACCAAAAACATAAGATGCTCAAACGGCTAGAAAGGACTCAAAAGATTTGTACCAAAGGGGATGGGGGCGCCTGGCGCTAGCGTCCTGATTGGGTGCTAGTGTCCAGAATGAGAAATGTCGAGGTGTGAAAAGGCAAACTGAGCTAGAAAGAGTGTAAAACCAAAAGTGAGAAAGCAAAGATGGCCAAGGACATGGGTTAATTAGTACTTTTCTTAGTTAGGAATCATATGAATAGTAGTATGCAATCAGGACTATATAATTACCCAAAGTGCGTGATTTTATGTCTACAGTTTGTTAGGAAATAAGAGATAAAATATGCGGAATAATCCCTTACAGAATCGCAATAGTAGAAACTAATATGCAGAAAATATTACAGATTTCAAATAAAAGTGCAGAATAAATAATACAACACAGAGAGACAAGATTTAACGTGGTTCACCCAATTTGGACTACGTCCACCAAGAATCACTTGCTCAGATTTTATTACAAGCCTCCACTCTCTCAATACAATACCCAGATTCGTTTGGAGCTATGCTCAACAAACTCTACAGAATTCACACCCGAATTCAAAGCACATCTGCAATACATTTTCTTGTCTTGTCTATCATATGCATAAGACCATATAAATAGAAAATTGCTTAAGCAGTTTGATACAAAACCGTGGGTATCAAAACAATGGGCAAAAAACCGTGGGTATCAAAACAATGGGTACCGAAAAACCATGGGCCCAAAAATAGCCCATAACGGTTACCCATTACCCATGGGTTAATAAACCCCCTCGAACCCCCTTGACCTGCTCACCGGCGAGCAGGACCGCCGTAATAATACCCGAGTGTAACACATAGAAGGTGTACCACACTCTAACATGAAAACAGGCTCCACAAACATAACACAATTACCTTGATTGATGAGCTCGCCCAAGGAGGCCATTGATGCAAGGTAGACTTTGTATAGATCAGGGCCAATAGAGGCCCATAGGATTTGACAGAATTCATAGGGGAAGCCATCAATTTCAGGCACTTTGTCAACAACCATTTCCATAACAACTCTTTGAGGTCACTAAGGGAAAGGGGTTATTTATAGGCAACTCTCTGAGCTTGGCATAACTTGCAAGGGACTACTTAGGCATTTCATATGAGCATCCTCTCTTTCCAAAGGTGAAGGTTGCGAGGCAAACACATTATAGTAGTGATGAACAAAAGCTTGTAGGATGTTGGGAAATTTGGTAAGTTTGACATCGGCTGTCTGGATAACTTATATTATATCAATAGTGTGTCTAGATTGGAGAAGAGAAAATAACTCTTTAGATGCTTTGTTTCCAATTTTGAGCCAATGCAACCTTGCTTTGAGTTGGGCCACACGAGCTTTATAAGATTCCTCCACTTTTAGTTTGTGCCACCAATGAGCTACTTGTTTTTGTAAAGAGATGTTGAGGGGAGAGCTATTAAGATCCTGTGAAATCCTTTGGAATTCATGGTATGATGCTTCATGGGCTCTCTGCCTTTAAGTGGTTGCTTGCTTCCCATAAAGCCTGAGAAAGATGGTGGTTCTTTGGATAACATGAGCCCACCATTTTATCCATCCCGTAGCCCTTGTGGGTCTGGGATCCAATTTCAAAATCCTTATGATATGTCCTAATGTTCTCTCATGCCAAAGATGGGCAATGTTGAGATAGAATTTGGACTTTTTTGCTTTTGAGGTGAGGAGCATTCCAAGTAATGCTGAACCAAATGGGTTGATGATCTGAGAGTAAGGTAGACTTGACCATCAAAACCGGTTTGTTGTGAGTGGAAGAAAGAGAAAAGAGGTTTTTCTTAATGAAGAGCACATGATCTAACCTTTTAACCACTCTGTCTTGGCCTTGTCAAAAATTGGACTGGATGAATTAGGTACCATTGGACTCATGTTTGCGATGGTGATTTTGGCAATATATTTTGAGCTTGTGTTGCATGTAGAACCTAGTGTGTGTCTGGGAGGGAGTCTGCAAGCCAACATCAGAAAAGAGCTTGATCAACCGCATCATTGGACGCGCACAAGTTTGCCAATCCAATGATATCCCCGTCAAAATCAAAGAGGGTCCATATTACTCACTGGGTGGGATCAGAGCCCCCACGATATTATATTATGAGCATACTCGGGTGCGATCAGCGTGATGAAAACTCCATGACCTGATTTGTGATTGGACATCTGATAGATGGCGCTTGGCCAATTAGTGCTCATGACAGCCTAAAGAAGAAACCCAAAGATTTTAACTTCTTGCATGCACAAAACCTGCATATTGCAGAAATGTAAACAACTGACCCTAACCAAATATTGATGGGTCAGTTTAGTGGGGCCACATACATTCCAAGAGTACACAATCATTTTTTGGAATAAGGGTAAAGTGAGGGTTTTAGAAGGTCCCACAACCTTGTACAAAAAGCCCAGTTGGCTAGATCAAGTGATGAGGATTACATTTAGAGAAACCCAAGAAAATTCCAAAAAAAAACCGAACAACCGAACATAACGAAAAGCAAAATAAAAAACAAACATCAAAGGAGCTTCTTCAGCTCTTTAATGGTATGCTTAACATGGATGGAGCCCTACTCTTCAGCTAGCTGATTAGCAAGAGCGATTAGTTCAGAGCAGTTTTTGGTGATGGCAGCCCTGGTGTTATCTGTGAAAATTTCCCAAGCTTTAAGGACAGCGAAGGAACACTGTAGCTTGCCCAGGATGGAAGCCACCAATTCAACTTGTCGGTCTTCAGGTTGGTTACTAGTGTCATCAGCAGTTCCATCAGCGTCCCCCGCGATGTCCCCAGTCGCGGTGTCTTCCACTTTTGAAGGAGCTTCCATCTTGGTATCTTGGGGGATGATCCCGCTATCAACCATGATAAAATTTTTAGTACCACCTTGTAGATTCAACCCCTCATTCGGCTCCTCATACATGTCAACCGAACCCGATTCAGGGGAGTCAGGATACAACTTAGCTAAACCCAACAGTGCGTTCGAAAGATGGAGCTCCGAGATAGAGACTGGGGAAGAAGCAGTAACCACAACATTAGCATCAGGAAGGTCGAGGCATGTCTGGCCAGGAGAATGAGGAGGACTAATGGGGGATACAGGGGGGAAAAACCCGCGAGGGAGGAACCCACGATTGCCACCTCGGAATCGGAGTCAGAGGAGACTTGCAGGCGGCGACACTTGTTGGAAGTGGGACGGGGAGCAGGGGATGGAAGGGTAGAAGAGGTGGGGGTACGGCGGGACCGAACAAACTTGGAAGGGAAATGAGCAATCTCAGTAGGAGAAGCAACACATTTGAAGAGGAGGTAAAGGAGGCCCTGATGAAGAAAGGAGCCTTCTCCCTCCCTAGCAAGATTTAAAGAATGCTCGAGAGACTGCAACAGAAAGGCAGTGAGATTGATTTTCTTCCCCCAGCGAAGGTGAGAAAGAATGAAGAAACGGGGCCCGAAGAGCAACCTATAACGCCCATCAATGGTGAAATATCTCATAATTACTTCAGCGACCTTGTCCTAAGGGGTGAGCAGAGATTCCCGAACATAACTAGAAAGATACTTGGCCGGCTTCTCACCTTTGTCAATGAAATCCTGGAGCTCCGCTTGCAAGGGCCTCTTGAAGTAAACTACCCCAGAGGCTGGAAGGCTAGTCATCGAGGCAATGGCGTTGGTGGAGATGGTGAAAGAAGTATTTCCAATTTGGACTCTGCCACATGACCAGGTAGCCAGGGCACTGTAAGAAACTGTGGCCGAGTACCCACTCATTCTTTCCAGGAAAGTAGCTACACCATTGTCCTTAAGAGTATTCCAGACTTCCTGGTCCTCCATCAGTTCAGTGCAAGAAGCTAGTTCGATCCTTTTGAGCTGCCCACCCATGGTGATTATCCCGTGGCAATGAATAGAGGTGAGGGGACGCGAGTTGGCTTTGAATAGCTCGCATAAATTGTGGGAATCGTTCATGTCAGCAACCCTCCTAAACCTGTTATGATTGTGATGTGAAAGTGTGCATCTCAAAATCAGATACGCTCGAGTGAAATAACTCTCATACCACATGCTCGGCTCCGCAGACCGTCGCATCATCATTATGAGATAATCATGACTGCTGCCCTTATTAATAGTGGGGTTCTTTTTGTTTAGCTTGTTGACATAAGGAACAGAAACCCACCACCACAGCAAGTTAGCTAGAAAAGGAGCAGTCATTATGAGCAATTTGAAGGAGATCGACAGGAAAATTTCCTGACCAAATTTGTTGAGTGTCAAGGAGGACACCAATGTTGGGCATGCAATCAGCCGCCTTATTCCCTTCACGGAAGATATGTTGGAATTTGATCTGCTGGAAGTTCCTTTGAAGAAGACGGATATCAGCAATAATGTTTTTAATAGACCATTGTCCAGGGTCATCTGAATTAAGGAGATTTACGATATTGAGAGAGTCACTTTCCATAATTAAAGGCTCATTGCCAATTTGGAGAGTCAGCTCCAACCCCTTAAGGACCGCTAAGGCTTCAAAGCGATGGTTTGTCCCCATGCTAAAATTCGCTGCAATAGCTGTAAGAGGGAAACCAGAAGAATTGCGGAGAATCGCACCCCCCCAAATTTCCCTCGGTTACCTTTAGAAGCACCATCCGTGTTAAGTTTCAACCAGCCAAGGGGGAGAGGGGGCCACCGAACAGTAGAGCGCGCCAGGGACGAGGGTTTAGCTGTGGGAAGGATCGCAATCCACTGACACCAGTCCATGTTATTACAAAACTGGATTTTTTGCCGATATTTCTTCCCT
The DNA here is from genome assembly GCA_019776745.2 of Taxus chinensis. Taxonomy (NCBI): domain Eukaryota; kingdom Viridiplantae; phylum Streptophyta; class Pinopsida; order Cupressales; family Taxaceae; genus Taxus; species Taxus chinensis. The sequence goes on from CM034156.1 coordinate 162,527,417, forward strand.
AAGCAACTATTTAGATTATCTTGGAAGAGTATAGCAATATGGTTGGCCACCCTATCAGGTTCCAAACATTGGTCTTTGAAGATTCTCCTATTTCTTTCCTTCCAGATATCTGAGAGGCCATGAGGGAGGATAAGTTTCCAAGCGAGGGAGAGGGTTGGGTGTGAGAAGGAGGAACACCATTGATTGAGGGTATCATGAATGGATTTGGGGAAAGTCCAGACAACACCAAAATGGGACAGAAGCCAATTCCAGATAACCTAAGAAAAGGGACAGTGAAGAAGGAGATGAGAGGAGGACTCCAAAGCTTTGCAACAAAGAACACATTGAGTGGGAAGGGAGAAGCCTCTCCTTTTTAAGTTCTCTCCCGAGAGGAAAGCATTCTTGAAGGAGAGCCAAGAAAAGAAACCAATTTTGGGAATAGTCTCTTTGGGCCAAATTTTGTAGAGAGGAGGTACAAAGTTGGTCTAGGGCTTTGAATTATAGGTAGCTTTAACAGAGAAGGAGCCAGAAGGGGAGGGGGGCCAAATACGATCATCAGTAGGCAAGGAGAAAGGAATATAGAGAGAGGAAAGTGCAATTCTCAACTGCTTCAAGCATTGACTTTGATGCTCGCTGATACCCAACCAATCTGGGATATCCTAAGAGGGAATTGAAATTGTCAATCTCCGGTAACCAAAAACTGTCTTGCCATGGCGATTGATGAGGGTTCTTTTGATAGAGTCCCAAACAGGGTTTAGGCACAGAGGTTTTTCCCCAATCCACCAATCCGACCAGAAATTTATTAATCTTCCATTCCCAACCGCCACTTGGTGCTAGTACGCAAAAGAGGAAGAGAGCTAGTGACCGAGTTCTAAATAGCCGAGCCGCGGGGTAGGGAGGAGAGAAGGAAATCTTCCGCTTGAGACAAATATTTGGTTCTCAATAGCTGAGCCCAGTGAGCGTTACCATGAGCCACTTCCCAGCCAATTTTAGCTAGTAGGGCAACATTCACGTCAGCAATCTGTCTAATCCCAAGACCTCCTAGATTGGTTGGCTTATAGACTTCATTCCAAGAGACAAGGTGTATCCGCTTCTTTTCCTCTACACCTGACCATAGAAATAGAGAGTTAAGACCTCTTATGTTCCATGAGATCACCTTCATTTCTTGGATTTGGGTTTACTCCCCACAACCACGGGGATGGTGCTCTGGGTACCGTGGGCCACATTCAGGGCTGATTCTTGCTGAAGCTTGACATTTCCAAGGGTATGCCCACGAACTTAGTCCATTCCAATATTAGGTTTCTTGCAGCTACTTCGGGTTATGCGGAGGTTAAAGTTGTCTTCAGAGGTTTGAGAGGAGGGGGAGATCTGGGAGTCAGAGAGGGAGAAGAAAGGAGGACCAGGGGGGGTGGTGCTAGCAGGAGGAAGCTCCAAGGAAAGGTTGGGGAGAGGAGGGAGGGATAGAAGAAAGTTGGAGGGGGGGGAAGGTGAAGGCGGAGAAGGGGGGGTGGAAGCAACCACTGAGGGGGAAACGACCACCGAGGAGGGGGGAGGGGAAGCAAGGGGAACCTCCGTGGGAATCAAGATCATAGTGGAAAGAGGCTGGGGGCGAGAGGGGTAACCATGTTAGAGTCGTTAGTGATCTCGCCTTCCTCAAGGAGAGCAAAGGGGTTGGAAGTAGGGATGGTTGGAGCCTCTTCGGGAATCGTCTTCGGAATATATTTCCCTTTTTTCTTGGGAGAGGCTTCATGGGATTTGGGCTTAGGCCGAGGCTTAGTGGGGCATCCAGATGCTCTGTGGCCGATGCTTTTGTAGATGGAGCATGCTTGTGGAATATATTCGAATTCAATGGGTTGCGTCCATGTTCCAAAATCCGATAAGAACTTAATTGATTTTGGGAGTGGCAACTGACATCAGCGTTGACACAGAAACGAGCATGAATGAATCTAGTTTGTGGCCTGGTCTATTGCTATTAGAGAACCCATAGAAAGAGTAATACCTTCGATAACCGCAAGATGCCAGAACTCCAGGGGAAGACCTAGTAGACGAACCCATATTGGGGCCTGAGTCATGGTTTCAGTGAGCGGGTTGAAGCCAAGTGACCATTTCCTAATGTAGAACCCTCTTCTGCCGAAAAACCAAGGACCACCCAGAAGTGCTTGAGTGAAGTCTTCCTTCAAGCTAGATGAGAAAAGAATGAATCTGTTTGGCATTGCAGCTATTTACAGAGCGCCACAAGGGTTCCATTTCATGTGGGCCCATTTTTTGATACCTTCGAGGGGGGTCTGGAACCCATCAGCTTACCCACTAGGGACAGATCTCTAGAGGCAACAACCTCCTCTATGATGTGAGAGGGGATATGAAGAGAGAAGGACCCATCAGAGAGAATTGGAGACAGCTTGTCCGAATGGGTTGCAGAAGTGGACCCTTCCACTACTTTTTTCCATGCCTCAGGGGGAGGCTTAGGAGACAGGGCCCCAGAGTTAGTAGGGTGTACTCCCGATTCGGACCAGAAGGGTTCGATATCAGAGCCAACACCATAGGACGCAGGGAATTCAAAATTCAACAGGCGGCAAAAAAGCGGCAAAAAAGCGGGCTAACTAGCTATGTAAGTTCAATATGTGTTTAACAAGCATAAAAAAGTGGTTTGGGATAACTCTCGTGTCATAATGCCAGACATGCCTCGTCACATTGAACACAGGATTCATGCTTGACCTCGACCCCCATCGCATTGAACACCGAGCCGGCTTGGCACCACGTCGAGAGACCACCTCTGCCACTGAAGCAACTAACCCGCTCGAAATTGCCTAGCCGAGTAACGTCAAGCTATAGAGGTGGCCAACCCAGGGAATGAACCCCGAGACCTCCCACATATAGCCCACATTCCCCAGTGCTAGGGTAAACTGGACGGACTAGAGTACACAATCATTAGGAAACATGTAGATGTATAGATCCCTCATCAATAAGATCTTCGAGGGCAACAAACTTATTGTTATTGCTTAATTTCCGTTGGGAGAGAGGCATGTTGTCGAGAAGCCGAAATGACCGTGGTTTTTCTTGGGCATATTCTTCATCTTTCGAGGGAGGACTTTGAGAGCAATGGAGAACAAACTTGCATTCAAACAAGACAACGTTGTCATCTAGATTACTCCCCCCATAGTGGGGTTGTGAAACCGGAATATTGGAAGTGGAGGGCATAATGGAAGATTGAGCTAGTGGTGTGCACGACAATGGTGGAGAGGCTTTGGTAACAGGCGGTGTAACTGGTTTGGCGGTGGCGGCAGAGGAGTTATCTCTAGACGTATCCACAGAGCGATAAGAGGTTGATGGGGGTCGAGTGGATCCATGGGCAGAATTTTTTTTATTCGTGACCGTGGTCCATCCATCAGATGTCGACCCGAAAGATTTGATTTATGTCTAGTTTTTTTCTTGTGTAGGTTGACAAGAAGTGGCCATTAAGGGGCATTCTCGGATCATATGGTCTGATGCTTGGCACCAAAAGCATGTGTTTGGAAGGTTAATGTATAGCACACATTGGGAGAACTGAGCACTTCCAATCTAGATATTAATAGTTTCCTTAAGGTCTTTGGCTACATCAATTTCCACGCCGACGTGTTTTTGAGGATAGGCTGCGTAGAATTTGGGTTGCTCATTGCAGATGAAACGCCCTAAGGGTTTGATGAGTTGCTTGACAAATTCCCAAAAGGGGAGAGGAAGGCTAGGAAACTCCGCCCAGATTGGGATTTTGAGCTTAACTTGAAAATCTCGTGTCTAGTGGGAGAACACAATCAGGTTGTTGCGGATAAACCATGGGCCATTGTGAAAATGAAACAGAAGGAGTCCCTTGGCTAGGTTTTGAACCCCCTCAAACTTGACACCATGGGATTGCCAGTGGTTATGTACTCATTGTTTGAACAAGCTCTTCGTGGGGATTTGGCCAACAAAATAACCAACAAGGGTGAAAGATTCAAGCCAATGACATGCCTTATCAAATTCTGGTAAATCAAGAATAAGATTAGGCAAAGGGGTTTCTGGGTTAGAACCGGTACCTCGTGGAAAACCTTTGGGACAAACTTCCTTGCCTTCTTCGGTGTCATTTTTGTCCAGAGCTATGCTGGTGATACTTGCATTAAATGATGCAAGGGCCAAAGAGATGGCCATTAAGAACGGCTTTTACGTTGCCCAAAGGGCGCAGGAGAGGAATAAATCAATGCTATAAATGCGCAAAGTAATAAAAAATCTTGTCTAGATTGATTGTATGATTGGGGGTGTGATGGAGAGCTGTACAGAGCAACATGCAGAGCTACAACTAGGTGTATAGTGGTGTTTATCTTTTGTAGCTTCTCGTTTGAAGGTTTTTATATTTCCCAACTTCTATTTGAATTTCCAAAACAATGACATTTTCACAAAACTCTATGTTAATGTTGGTTTCATAAGCATAGCACTGAGAACAACAAATTAGTTAACTGATTTCAGTCATAAATTAGTGTAAGTGCCGATTTCTTAAGAATAACACTTAAAGCAACAAATTAGTTGACTAATTTCTCTCACGAATAAGTAGAATATGTGTCAAAGAATTGCACGTTTGAATCTCCAAGTCAATTACGGTTCTTTCAGACGCTCTAGTAACATTCTAGGCTGAAATTTACAGCCTCATATTGGTTACTCATCAAGTTACTACTTGAGGTCTGCAAATTTGTTGTTAACCGTGACGTTCTTTAAGAGAAAAATGTCAAGTGAAGCGTGTCTTTTTATTGCTTGGTTGGATGGGTCATTACTATGATCAAACTTGATACCAGCTCTGATATTTGGTTGATTTATCGAGTCTGTCACTTGTTTTTGATCACTTGTTTTATAACTGATATGTTGATAGTCCGTTGGTTGCATCTGTAAATTTCCTCTACCTTATGTGGAAGTAAGGTTGAGTTGGCCTCTCCTATTAAGCACCCACTTCCCCCCCCAAAAAAAGAAAAGTTGTTCCCTCCGTGACACTTGTTTATTCTTTATTTTTTTTTGGTTTTCATTTGTGATGCAGGAGCATCTGGGTCCACAAGCAATCTTGCATTGTGAAAAACAAAGAGTTTCTGCTTTCAAATTTGTGGTGGTGAGAAGTTGTTTTACGACTGTCACCTGTATTGGAGATGATCAGACAAGGTCAATTACAGCCCCAAAAGTCAAATACTAAGAAAAAACATGAGGAGATGGTTTCAGCCATTTGCCCAGTTCCTTGGCAAATGGTGAAACCACCAGTTTCACAACTGCTGGACTGCACAAAGCAGCAGTTACACCGGCAGATGTTCCACATGCAGATTATGGCGGAGAACATAATAATGTCAGATTTTGGAGCATTTTGAAGCATCTTGGGAATTCAAATGAGGCACTGAAGACTTTCAGAATGTCAGAGGGATTTGCCAGTAATCAAGATGAGGCAGTTCCAGCTGGAAAAAGAGAGTTGGAACTGAGAGAAGCAAGGATCAAACAAAGAAGAAGCCTCCCATCTTTTTAAGTGAATTTTGTAACTAAGTTCTGGATGAGCTTTTAGTTTGAATTGGCATACCACAATAAAGGTCATTATTAATTTTCTATTTGTTTGAAACCCCTCCTCATTCTGTGATCTGATGTGTGTACATGTACATATTCAGTTGCCTGATTTCTTAGATAAGGCCCTGAATCTTTGTTCCTATGTGTTTGGGTTCTTATTTTTTCTGAATTCTTTTTATTTTGTTCGACTTATAGTTTATACAGATGGGCTATGAAAAGGTTTATTTAAACAGGATTTGTCATTGATTGATTGATGGTCATGTGAGTTGATGTACTTATAACTATTGAAATTTACCTTGAATTTTTTTTTTCCATAGTTATTGGTGATTGTAAGTTACTTATATTATCATGAAGTTCTAAAATATGAAGTTATGTGTAATAACAACAAACTTTAATTTCTCACTCATCTTGGAATTGATATGCAGAGACAATAATGGGAGAGAGGAGTCCTTAAAATTCTCGGTGACACTTGTTGGTGCTTTTGCAGACATGGTTGTGTACCTCGATGACATAGAAAATTACATGGTCTCTCTTATAGCAAAGGTAGTTGGTTGAACACACTCAGTGATCTCTAGTGCTTCTTTATTTGTAATTGAGTAATGTAATTAAATCGGGGTAACTTTTTAAAGTGTGGATGTATATATATTATAAAACGTTTGGCACCCCATGTATTTTGCAGGCTGTTGGTAGCACTTTCCATGGTTTTCCTTATTTGTTTCCGAAGCAAAGACATGGCTTATACACAAGTCTTCAGAGGCTCTTCAAGGCTCTTTATTCACGAGATGCAGTATTCACTGTTTTCCTAAACAATATAGGTGCTATTCCATTCTGAATAAATTTATAAATGAAACAAAATTTTATTCAGTTAAGAACTGAGCTGTTACATTATTGAATTTCTCGAAGCCAACATGGTTATGTTCTTAAATTGATTTTTTTTGACATGAAGTAGATGGTGATTTTATAAACTGGAGACAGAGTCATGATAAGATAAGATAAGTATATTAAATGTCCAACAAATGACTGCAAAGTAGGTCAATGGGACTGTACCATACAATGCAATAAAGCAGCAGCAGGGGAACCCAAAAAGGTCCCAGAAAACAACAAGCAAAAGAGAAGAAGCCCGGGCCCAAAGGGACGGGAGAATGCAGAAGAAGAGAGTGTACAAAGAAGGAGAGGGGGGTGGAGGGAAAATCCTCAACATCAACACAATGTGATATCGAAAAGGATAAACTTGAGATATATCCTCCTAGCGTATGGTTTATTGAATATAATTACCGTTCAATGTAATTAATGCCATTTGATATTTACTTAAATTCTGACAACAGATGGTAACCTACAAAAATGTCTCCAGCTTTTCTTAGCCGTTAAAATAAAACCTTCTTTTCAAGAATGCTCTAAGAAATCTAGATGCTTTTTTATCTAAGTTTTTGATAGGGAATAGGTGAGTCTCCTTGTGCTTTAGGAGTTTCCACAACTTCAATTATGTAAAAAGTTGAGAAAATACTCATATGGTGGTGTACATGCTAAAACACATGCACACGATAATGAATTTGCAAAAAATATTGGTCACTATGTAACTTGCGACCGAGTGTACCCACCCACTTCCCCGATAACGTTCTAATTCCAGATACTCAATTCCCATTTCATAATTACTTGATGTGCGACTCTTCAAAGGTCTCCTCCTTTTGATTTCATTAATTATCATAATGAGGATGAAATGACAGATCACATTTTCTTACACTATCAATTTGCAAAAAGCTGATCTGGGAGAAATTTCTATCGAAGTGGGAGGTGTGCTGACTAAGCTTTTGATCTATGAAAGGTTGGTTAAAAGTTCAACATAGAAAATGGCACTGCAAAACTCTCAAATTTAATGGATTATGACAACAACTATCATTATGTAGAATATCTTGTTAGAGAGACAGCAGAGTCTTCATTAACAAAACATTTTTTTCAGAAAGCATTTGGTTACAGATTGAGGCAGCAATCTCAAAGTGGTGATTGCTTGGTTTCCAAAATCTGATTGAATCACTAATGGGACCAGATCAAATAGGCATAAAAAATATTTTGTTAAGTGGATAATGTCACGAACAGGTCTTATCAAATCCAATAGCATGACCAACTACTTGATGTATCTTGCAGAACTTCTTCTGGCAATTACGTTTTGTGTGGCCTTCTATTTTGTAGTCAATGCATCACACCTTTCCCATCCTTATTTGTGTCCTTAAGTTTCCACATCATTTGCAACATATCCTTCTTAAGAGCTTCCACGGATGCTGGTTCACTGTTTTTCATTTTTATTGGAGTCATCACTCTGCATTCTTGACCCTTGTTCTCAGTTCTCACTTTTGATGCCCATGGTTGAATCTTATGTGTCCTTTTACGATGAGGGCGAGGAAACCTTGTAGGATTATACTTTTCAATAAGTTGTAGTTTGAACAAAATTATGAACAGAAATATAAACATATAAAAGAGAGCAACACAGAATAAAAGCAACACTGATTGTATAATCTGGAGAAACTACATAAGATAAAACCAGGGGGATTGCACACATGAGAGCTCTCTTTCCTAGTCTACAGCATAACCATAAATACAATGAAAGACCAACAGGTGTAGCAGTTAAGGTAATCATCACCAACCACAACCTATACAAACAAATATTTAATAATGACTACACGCTAACGTACAGAGACTTTTGTTGAAACAACTAATATCGCTTTACTCAATTTCAAAGATAATCATTATGTAGTCTTTGCGGCTGACCTGCTTCAAATGTAGGACCATAGCTTACATCAACATCAATACCCAAATAAATCAGGATGCAAACATGGACACCTACATCTACTCCAATGCCTGGAAGCATATATTCCCAAGTGTCATGACTTATTCAATCTATTTTTTAATGTTATAATCTATTATAAGGTAGGCTATATATATTAGGTAGGCGACCTGGGTATAGGTACAAGGTTTGGTTATGCCTGTATGGTGATTTATTTTGCCCAGTTACAGACATACAGCAAAACAAAATAAAATTATAGTCAAATAAACAAAATTAACCACATAATATGCATATAGTAAACAAAACAAGTTAAATAATTACAACACAGCTGATAATTTACTGCCAATCGTCATGATATAAACCCAGATAGGCTAATGAAATCAAATATTCAGTTGAATAGATTAATAGTTAAAAACACAAATATACATTGGTTGAACTTAGAAGTATAAGTACATTGTGCAACTGTATACTCAAAAAATCAAAATATTGCTCTTCATCGAGAGCATCAATATCATCATGTGGTTGATTAGAATTACAAGCATTATGTTGCTAGGAAATGGGTACGGGTATGGGTCAGAAACGTGGAAACACCGATTTTAAAAAAAACCTTGGGTACCAAACGTTATGGAAACATCCATACAATATATTATTAAAAAAATTAAAATTAAAATTCATATATATATATATATATATATGCATGGTACTCATTTTCAAAATTTTAGTCCATGGACCATAAAAGATAACTCATAAGCACTCAAAATATTTTGTATTCATTGAAATAATACATTATTATCATGTATACTTATCTCTAGGAGACTAGGACGTTTCAAAGGAGTTTCCGTTTTCGAAACGAAACGGGGGGCCCCTAGGCGTTTCTTGGTAACAGAGCATGTAGTCCAATTGTGCCACATTTTACATATTTTCATACCTCCACGATCATCTTTTATAGCCTCCTTACAACACCTTACAATCTTCTTACAGTCACCCCCTATACCTACTTTTAGCGCACATACCTTAGTCATTTTCCCCTTTCACCACCTCTGAGTCTCCCTCCATCAATTAGACCCTCTTGTTGACCCCCATGATTTTGCATTTTTCTAGGCCAACAGTATCGACCATGGCCGATACTATTGGGCAAACTATTCTTCACATCTGATGGCATCAACCACGGTCAATTCCATCAACTAGCATAAACTGTTAATGTCATCATGTTGTTATTTATACTTTGCATTTGAGCACTTATTCCACATCATTACCAGCACTCCTTCGGTCTGCTAGCACTCACCAGCCTGCCTTAAAGCTTTAGAGGTCTTGAAGTTGGCTTTACTTGTTTTCTTCATAGTCTACACTTGGAGCATTAAGTACTTAGGATTTTCAAGTATAGGAGCTGAACTTACTACGGTCTGCCTAACCCTTAGAATTTTCAATTAGAGGTTATCTTAGGTCTTCTCTTATTCATTTGTGGTCCACTACATTAACTCTCTCATAAGTTGTTAACTATGGGGGAAGTTAATGCGCCAATGGTGTCTTTAATCAAGTATCTCTAACCTCTCTCTTCCTTTATGTCATTTCAGATTTGGATATTTGTTGGATGTTGTCATGCATAGATTAGATTGCAAGCAGCATATTCTTGATCTATTGCATTATCTATCGACACTTGCCTTATAATTCCCACTTTGAGCCTTCCAACCTATCTATCTTTACAACCTATGTTTACAACCTGAATGTGGGAATCCTTGTCTAATTATTACTTGATTACAACTTGATTATCATCAAATAATATCGGGAGCTAGTTAGACGCCACTACCCTATCTTAGATCTAGGCTTTGGAACCCTATATCTCCTATAAAGTGTAGATTATCGCCTTCCTAGTTCCACATCTTTAACAACTTACAACCTCAAGGAGTGCATCTTTAGCATGTTCCCTTTCATTATCCTACTATAGATCACCCATATCGAGAGACAAAGGATATTTCATTAGGTCATTCTTCATTTGCATAAGTAATGACATTTCACCTAGAATGGGGAAGATCCACCAAAGTGATGTCCCCACTTTATCCCATTGACTGAGCAGTCAATGCACTCTTTGATTGTTCAGAACTGGACTCAATTGCTTGTGTCTACCTATGTTCCTTTTGTAGCAAATAAGAACCGACCTGATTAAATATCAGGTTCAGAATTTTCATCATCGCATGTAGAGCCTCCACAAATGACTCATATGAGGGCGGAAAATTCTTTATAACAAGCATCGACAAGTCATCATCACCCACCTTTTTATTGATGGAACTAAGTTGGTCTCGGAGATCTTTCATCTAAAGGTGTTTTGATAGGGACCCTTCCTCTATCATCCTGGTTGAAGACAAAAAATTCTTCAGGTATAAAACCCGAATCTTCTCTACAGTGATATACTTGTTCTTCAGACTTGTGCATAGCACACTAGCCTCAGTGGCATTCCAGACCTCAAATATCAAATCATCTGACACTGATAACTTTAAAAACAAGGCTTCCTTATGACGAATGTCATTATTCACAAAATCCTTAATAGCCCTACGTGTCTAAGTGTCAAGGTTTATTCCATCGTAGTCCCAATATTTAGCGATTGCCAGAATCTTGTGACTCCATACATTATAGTTTCAGCGAGTCAATTTTTGTGCCTACGGCATAACAAGATTTTGAATATTGGCCACTCGTCACAAAAACTTGATTTTTCAAACCCAAAAATCAATGTAGCGAAATAAAGTAGATTCTAAAATCTGAATACGTGAATTTTGACCTGCAAATCAATGCAATAAATGAAGTACTTTCAATATTCAACCATCTTATTTCTGATCTGCAAATCGATGCAAGTGGAAATGATTTATTTTTTATTTTGAATATACATATATTTACAGAAAATATTTACAAGGGCATCTACAAAAGAATCAGAAGATGTACAAGGGAAAATACAAAACAGATTAATTTTTTCTTAAGCAAATCCCAAATCAGAATAATCCTTGGGGTCAAACTGCTTATTCTCTTTAAGCAACAGATGTCCTTTCGCAAGTAATCGCTTTCCTACTTCACTTTGCCAAGCTTGCCAAAAAATCTTCAACGTGCTCACTTCCTCTTTGAAAATAGAATTGCGTTTGAGTTTCCAAAGGGTGAAAAGGGCCAATACCCACATGCAATGACATATAGTTTTGAAAGGATCGCGAATCAGTATGCTTGAATCTCCCAATAAAGCTGATCTCCAATGAAGATTGTCATAAAAGTACTGTCATTCTGGTCTATATTACCCCCCAACATGCTTTGGCAAATGGGCAATCCCATAATAGGTGTTTCACAGTTTCAAATTTAGCACAATAGGGGCATAGCCCATTTGCAAGGCCACTTGTTGATAGTCGGGCTTTAGTAGGCAGCCCTTGATAAATGACAAGGCATGCAAACACCCTTAGTTGTAGGCTACTTTTATTACCCAAACTCGGTGCAATTTATGTATCCATAAAGATTAGGCATCAAAAGCAAGCCACCTAGGATTAAGGATAGGTGCCAAAAGACATTTCTGGTGCAGCAGCTAATAGAGTCGGTGTGCATCATATTGGAAAATAGGATGACCATAAATCCTTTGCCAAACTCTCCAGATGGGGCCTTTCAGTTCTAAGTTTAACTTAAATACATCTTCCGGGGATAGAAGGCTTTAAATATCCTTGATGACTAGCCAATCTAAAGTGGACAATGCAAAAATTTGCTAGTGTCGTCCACCCTTACCAATAACGTGTGTTGGCATCCCATAGATCCTTTTTTGTTGTCTATGAGCCTGAAAACAGGGGATAGAAGCAATGGATGTGTCTTGAAGTTTCCAAGACCAAACGGACCTGTTGGCTATGTCCCATTTTGTTCGAGCCCCTGTTGCTCTCCACGTGGGCAATCTTGCATATGTTTTCCAGGTATTCCAAATGCTATGAAAAACATATGAACAATGGGGCTGGAAATTGTCAGAATCCACAATAATATCACACAATTCACATTTACCTCTTAGCTTGTCTAAATGATGTGCTGAAAGGATTCTAGGTCTTCATTAGAATTTGCCAAGCTAAAGCTCCTTCTAGACAACGAGTTATCCACTTTGCTAACAAAATATACCCTTGAGTAATAATATCTCTCAACCCCAGTCATCCTTTCTCCTTAGACGGTATGCAAATAGACCATGGTGCCATAGGGAGGCCTCTAGCACCACCATACTTTGCCCAAAGAAAAGGATTGTAGCATCTTTTCAAGACAAAGAAATTGAGTTCTAGAAGACAGCCAACACGAGACAAATAAATATGGGATGCTTGTAGAACATGGCTCAAAATAGTCAACTTGCCTATGAAAGAAAGATCCTTATGCTGCTAGAAGCAGAGTTTGGCTTAAAACTTTTGCAAGACCCAAACCCGCATACTTACTAGAGAAAAGTCTAGCCCGAATGGTATGCCTAAGTATCTAACAATGACTCCGGGTGGAACAAAAGTCCATTCTAACATAATACCTCGAGGATGTGTTTCCAACCCAACAAGCCAAAATTCTATCTTCTCGTGATTGACAATAATACCTAAATGCTTTGCAAAATGTATCCAAACACTCCTTTACACCAGCTATGGAACTTGGTGTTGCTTGAACGGAGAGGAGTGAATCATCAGGCAAATGGTTATTGAGCATGTGGGAACCATTTGGCAAATATATACCATTAAACTTGTTATGTGAGCAAACATCTATCAACAGAGATCCCAGGGCATCAGTAGTGAGGACCATAGCAAGAAAACTTGGCGAGTTCTCGTCTCAACTTTGAATGACCGAATACTCGCAAGAAAAACTCGCCAACTCGCCTATTCTGCGTCAAACAAGTTTAAGGCTTTAGACTCATCGAGTATTGGCAAATATTCGCCAATAGTCGGCGAGTCCGTATTCGCCAATACAAGATGAGTTTGAGCCTCAAACTAATATGATGTAGAATACGCAAAAAAAAACGTTGAAAAAAGAGTGAAATTTGTCTTTTAAGACAACACACCCCTTCATTTCTAATCACGCACCCATTGAGCATCCTTTGGATGAGTTGAAGAGATTTTATAGCAAATTCAAAGAGAAAATATGAACAATTTCATTTAGAGGTAAGTTTTTCTTTCTTTCTTTTCAAGAATGCAAATTCGTTCTATATTATTTATATATTGTATTTGAATACGATTTGCAATTTTAAATGGATTCAATTCAATTGTGAATGATTTTAATATTTATTAATTTATTCATGTTTGTTCATCATTAATCAATGAAATTGTCAGAATGTATTATTGTAAATGTTATTTTAATTTTTTTAGAATGTACTCTTGTTTGTAGGGTTTGCAATTATAAATTTGAAATTACAATTAAATAGGGCTATAAAGCCATTTTTTAATCTTTTAATTAAGTTTACGATTTTTTAATTTTTTAAACATACATTATGCTGCAGATTAGAACTTAGCAATGGCATAAGCTTTGACATTTGGGTCAACATCACTAGCAGGAACCATTCCCGCTAATGCCCGTACCATTGCTTGGAAATATGGTGTACGTAGAGCAATTCAAAGAACCATGGTTTGCAATTTCTGTAAGAAAATATTTTTTGGAGGCATCAATCGCCTAAAGTATCATCTTGCATGTATTGTTTGTCGAGACGTTGTGGTATGTCCCAATGTTACAAAAGAGGCAAAACGAGAGATGAAGGAAGAGATGACAGAGCTAGAGGAGAAGAAACTAAAGAGGGAAAGAGTGCATGTAGCCATAGCAAAAGCCATTAGACCTGGAATGGCAGAGGATTTGGATGACAATGTGGCAACGATTGTGGGCTCTACTCGCAGTCCACGCATATGAAGTGCAAGAGGAACATTAGCTTCATCGAGTTCAAGCAAAGGGATACATAGTTTTTCCTACCAAGAAACATATATGGGGCACAACCTTCGTTGAAGGTATAGGTTGGAACAAGGATGCGAATGAGGAAGCAAATAAAACATGTGCAAATTTCTGGTACAACAACCTTCCCTTCAATGTGGCGAAGAGCCCGTACTTGGAGTACTTGGTAACAACATTGACAATTGCAAAGAAAAGGTACAAGGAACCCTCTTCAAAAGACTTGGGTGGGAAATTTCTCAAGGGTGTAGTTGTAGATACGACAATCCTAAAAGATCAAAAGAAGCAATGACACAAATACGAATGCACCATTCTTTTAGATGGGTGGGCGAATGGAAGGTACTGCACCCCCATCAATTTTTTAACAGGCTTCAAATGGCGAGATGGTATTTTTGAAGTGTATTGATGCCTCTAACATAATAAAAAATGCAGACAATCTGAATCTTTTGTTGAAGAAGGTCGTATTAAAGATGGGTATCCAAAATGTTGTGCAAGTTGTCAGAGACAATGCAACAACATATGTGGCGGTTGGGAGACTACTACAAGAGAAACATCCATCACTCTATTCGACTCTTTGTGCGGCTCATTGGCTTGAGCTTCTTTTGAAGGACATAGACAAAATTGATTGGGTGAGGCCAGTTATAAAAGATGTAAGAAATATAGCCAAGTACATATACAATCGCACTTGGGTTCTCGGCTTGATGAGAGAACACACGAAGGGGAAAGCTTGTGCAAGTCAATGTCACAAGGTTTGCAACTAACTTCTTGACATTGCAAAGTATTTCTAGTTTGTTCTCATCATTGAAGCAAATGTTTGTGAGTCAAGCATGACTAGACTCACAATATTCAAAGAAAGCCGATGGAGAGAGGACTACAAAGATAGTCTTTGATGATATTTTAGCAAAGATAGTTATAGAGATTATTGAGGTGATTTCAAACTTCAATTTAAATTTCAAGTCAGTTCCTTTATTTTAATTTGTTAAATTATAAATATATTGTTATTCACTTATTTATTTTATTTGTAAGTTTGTGACTTTAAATTTTTATTTGTGTGTAGGTGTCAAAGTCATTGGTGAGGGTTTTTGCACTTGGTTGATGGGGAGCAAAACCTGATGGGGTACATTTATGACACCATGGATAGGGCCAAAGAGGCCATCTGAAACTATTATGGGGGGGATATCACCAGATTTAGTCCCTTTTGGGAGATAATTGATCGGAGGTGAAACAATCAACTCCACCAACCTATTCAAGTAGCGGGGTACTACTTCAACCCCAAGTTTTTCTTCTCCGATGGCTTCAAAAATATGAACAGGGAGGTTATGGAGGGCCTCTCAATATACATTGAGAGGATGATACCAGAGGTTGAGATGAGGGACCTTATTATTTTAGAGCTATAGAATAACAAATATGCTAGGGGGAGACTCTTTTCTTCGACGTTAGCTGACCGAGGGATAACCACATAGCCACTAGGTAACAAAAATTCAAATGTCTACTTATATGTTACAAGTTACAAATTTAATTTTATCAATTACTTATAAACTTTTGATTATCTTGTTTGTAGGTTCTTGGAAGGAGGATTGGGGAGGAAATACGTGTCTTCAAAAGCTAGCCCTCAAAATTTTATCTCAACCTTGTAGCACTTCTGGATGTGAGCACAACTAGAGTTTGTTAGAGGCCATTCACATGAAGAAGCACAACAAGTTGACTCACAAATGCCTCAATGAATTGGTTTTTGTTTAATACAATCTTCGGCTCTGCACAAGAAAGGTGGAAGCCACATCGTAGGAGCTTATTGATTTGGATGAGATCAATCCATACACCGATTGGATTGGGAAAGAAGAGGAAATCCCCGTGTTCACTGAGGATGATATTGTTTTTTTTGAGAGAGAAAGCTGTGGAGGGATAAGCACTAACAAGTATATATTTGATTCGTTGACATCTTTGGAGGTGATGTCGAACATGCAACAAAGAAGCCACCGCCATCTATTACTAGGTTGGAGCTGCGAATTGCAGAGCCTTCTAGGAGAAGTGAGGAGACACAACCAAGTGTGGGGACTAGTAGAGGCAATAGACCCACTCCCCAATATTTCTCTAGAATGGGGAAGAGGAAATTGTAAATTATTGTAAATTATAACTTGCATAGGTATGCAATTTATGATGATAATTTTCAATGACAATCATCATACATTCATAACGCTTATCAGCTGGTTGTATTCTCATGATGATACGATTTTGTACTGTATTTGTATTGAAATCTAATAGAAAACATTTCCCGAACATTTTACAGATACATTTTGCAACTATATTTTGCATAACATCTATGTATGTTTTTAAAAGAAATTTGTGTATTTTTTACGTTGAATATTCTTGAATATTCACCGAGTCTTGCCGAGTCAATTTTTTTTGGGTTTGCAAAATATTTTCTGAATACGAGTATGCGAACTATGAGTAATAGTATAGATTGCCGTAAGTATATGTCATGAGGAAATTAGGAGTAATATTAAACTCAGTCAAAAGAATTAAAGTTATTAAAGATTGGCAAGTAGCTTAAAATGCAAACAGTTTGTGGCAAATGCAGATGTAATCATGTAAGTTTGTTGGATGCAAACAGTTACAAAGGGCTGCTGATATGACCAACACTAGTGAGAATGATTTTCTGTTACCATTCAATTGAATGGTTTGCTATTCACGAGTAAATTGAAGATCATTTCTTAATCCCAACATATACAACTCAATATTTCTCATATTTAAGATCCACGTCCACCCACCTTATATCAAGAAAAAAAACTTACAAATACATATAATAAAACCCTAGCTACATTGAAGAAAGAATTACATAAAAGGTATATTTATTTTGTCCTTAAACAAGATGAAATCCGTTCGGGAGCCACAAGAAGAGGTTGAAATAAGGTTATCACAATGTTATGAAATTCATTTGGAAGCTATAAACTGCTAATAGACTGCAGCACTGTTAATATCCAATGATGATGGACAAAAAAGTGTTGTTTGAACTTTGAAACATTGATTCTATTCTCTTCTCCAAGCAATTTTTCCTAAACCTTGTTTATTATACATTATTAATTTATTAGTATCAAATAAGGTTATTATCTTATCAAAGCGCTCTTCAAGGAGCTCAAACTCTTCAACAAAATAAGGTTATGGAGCAATACTAAATTTCCGAACACTTAGAATGATTCATGAACAATGAAATAAATTAAAATGATGATGGTTTTGTAACCTGTCACTTAAACTCTTCAACAAAACAAGGTTATGGAGCAACGTCGACTTTCCAAACACTTAGAATGATTCGTGAACAATGAAAATAAATTAAAATAATGATGGTTATGTAACCTATTACTCCTGCAGGTTGTGCCACTATTTTCCTTGAAGGCAAAACATGATCTTTGAAACCCTACCAGGCTTGAAACCCTAATAAGTAGTCACCAATTTTATAGAGAGATCGCAGAGAGAAAAATTGTTAAAAAATGTTGTAAAAAAACCTTTTTTCGTTCTAGGCACTTTATACACTTTCACGACAATTTTTGGTGAAATTAATCAACGTTTTATCGACGTAACAAAAATTGCAAATTTAGAAAGATAAATCGTTTAGGGTCGTAATTGTGATTCATTGGCGATAAGTGAATTTTTAAAAAACAGAGTATGTGACATTACACTTTGCACACTGCCATGTATACCCTTCTCCACGTGGAACCTGTTCTAATATTGTTACATACTTCCAAAGGTGAGAGAGAGGATAAGTTTTGAAGGTTGTTGCCCCTTTTCCCATCGAACTAAAGCTTGCAACCATTCTAGCAAATCCTTGTCACTTGATTTTTAAATAAAATACACTATTATTATTAAGGGGAAAAAAATCTATTTGTTTAAAAATAAAACCAAAAAAATTGAAAACCACTGTTTATGAAGATTGAAATTTGAAAAGAAAATATGAAAAAACCACAAAAAATTACCTTTAATCAATAAATGTCTTTGTTGCAAGCTCCTTAAACTCCTTGGCACCACATGAGAACTTGTAGTGGCATAGGATTAGCAAAGATGAAGTTTCACCTTGAAGGAATTGACAAAGTGAAGGTGAGAGAGAAAATGTGCAATGAGAGGTACGTAAGTTGTTTGCTTTTGATAAATTGAATGCAAGAGTGGCTTTATGGATTTCATTGTACTTTTTATTAGTTTTAAATTGTTATATAAAGTCCAAGTTTGACTTTTAAAAAGATAAAGCAAAAAGTTAAAAAAGTTGTGATTCCCTGTGGGTACATTTCGGCAGTGTTTGGTACACTCAGGTTTGTGGATATACTTGAGTAGTACTTGGACGCATTTAGACCGGGGATTAGTACCTGGTACACTCTTTACTAGGATTGGTCCCCTCGGGCAAAGGACCTGACATCTTAGTATATTATAGATCATGGTTCATATATAAGATAAGATTGTAATACAAGGTAGGAACTTGGTTCGCTACATATCCTCCTTAAAATGCTTTGAACTTGAATCCTCACTGCAATCCTCAAAATGGAAATGGAAATATTCTTTGTTGATAAAATTACTTGAAGCACATGAAGAAGTTAAAACGATATTATCTTGTTAGGTTTTCAGAATAACAACACATTGAATTGGAATCAATCTCTTCTAAATGAATCTTCATATGATTTACATTTGCTTAAAAGTATTGAGAGCTTGCTTCAAGCTTAAAATCATGCATGTTTTCAATTATCTGGGATATTGGTTTGTTTATAGAAAAGATAAAAGCTTTTCTATTTTCCAAGATGATGTGGGTGTCTCTAAATTGATTGCCAACAATCACAAATTTCAGGATCAAAATGGCAATATGGTTCAATAATTGCTTTATTAGTAGAAACAAAATTGTTTGCTTAATTGCATTTATAGGTATTTCTCATAGTTACCTAAGTCTTGGGGACGAGGGGATGGAGGGACAAGGTTTTTGCGATGGACAAATTTTCCTAGATTTTGGAAATGGCTATTAAAATTAATATTTAGTTTTTAAAAAATTTCTTCAATGATATTTAGGGGTTTTAACTGTATCTAATGTTTTAAAAGGTACCTTCATGATTAAAATTTTAAAATTCAATGTTTTGGTAGAAAAAACAATGTTAAAGTATCAAAATGTTACAAGAAATAAAAAAAGATTGGGGATGCCCCTCCAAGTGCCCAAGTCCTTTGGCTTTAAATGTTCGGGACGTGACCAAAATCTAGGAGACGTGCCCCTGCGTAACAATAATAAGTTTTTATCGTCCATTTTCTGTTAAAATATAAGAGCATTCTATAGTGTTCCTGATCGGTTATGCAGTTATACCTACCTCTAACTACCAATTGCTTGTAAACTGTTTGTAACCACCTCTCTCTAAATAAATATTCCCTGCTGCATCCATTCTGGATTGTGTGCAGATTGCCTTCTCTGATTTCTTTCTTCTTGCATATTCCAATATTGGTATCAGACTGCTCACAGTTGTTTAACGTCCTTTAAGGTAGTAGTTCGAGGAAGCCTCCAAGAGGCATGAACTGGAAGTTTGAGGAAGCACTTGCAGAGAGGTGTGTGAGATGTCGACGGTAAGGTTGACACAATTCTTGCAAAAGTGCAAAGTCACGAGGGCGAAATTGTGGACTGGTCGTGGGCTGTTCCGCCATAAAAAAGAATTGCTAACGTTGTAGGTTACATTCGCGTATGCTGTTTTTCAAGGGCAAAAGACCTGTCGCAAGGACATCAAAACCCGTGATCCTCCAAATATGAGGGCAAAATACAGTCGCGTTTGAGGAAAACACAATGACATTTGAGAAAAACCAGTCACGAGGGGGTTGCGAGAGGCAAAACAAGGCAAAACTCTCTTGTTTGAACAGTAGTGTTTTCTGGTGCGTGCAGTCTCCTTTTTGAATAGTTGTGTTTGCTGGTGCGTGCAGTCTCCTTTCCGAGTAGTCATGAGAAGCATTTGCTGCTATTTTTCATAGTCGCCAGGGCACTTGCTAGGACATTTGCTAGATAAAACAAAATATTCCCGAAGGTTATGAAACTTGTTTTACACTTATGATTTCGAGAGGGTATATCTTCTCCCATGTTGTTCATGTGTCACACATTTGAATAATGAACTCACTCTATTTGTTTATGTGGGCAAAACATTCGTTTTATTATTTCTGTTGTTTTGGAGTAATAAATGGCAAATATATCTAACCTAATTTTGCCAAACTCGCAAAAATTATCGGGAAGAACTTCAATGTATGGAGCCATAAGATTTTGACACTTGCAAACTTTCGTGATTGTGATAAGATAATCATGGGTAGCGAAGGCAAACCCGCTACAAACTTCGTGGATTATGACAAACGTCATAAGGAAGCTCTATCACTTCTCAAGAGGTCGATGTCAGATGATATGATACTGGAAGTGCGGAATGCTACTGTGGCAAGCACGTTGTGGACTAGTTTGAAGGATATATAGTAGACATCAGAAAAGAGTTGGGTTTTATACCTGAAGAATATGCTCTTTTTTGTGAAGTTACAAGAAGGTGGATCTCTGTCTGAGCACCTACTTCGGATGATAGACCTCTGAGACTAGTTATCTTTCATCAACAAAAAGGTGGGCAACGATGATATTATGTAGTTATTTGGTTGGTAACTGTTTAACCAATCTGTAACCACCTCTTCACATAATGAATTCACTCTGCCTGTGACATTTGAGCAGTGTAGTTGTGTGCAGTTTCATCTTCTTGCTATTTTTCTCTGTGCATCTAATACTAACATTGGTATTAGAGCGGTCGGTTTGCAATTTGAGGAAGCCTTTTTAAGAGGCACAAACTGGAAGTTTGAGGAAGCCCTAGTAGGGCACAAACTGAAGTTATTCCATCGCTTATTGCAGAAGATTCACGAGAAGGAAGATAGTCCTCCATTCGCAGTAGGACAAAAGCAAAACCTAGTCGTTTTGGCAGAAAAAAACGTGGCCAAAAGCTGTTTAATCTTTTCCTTCGTGAGGCAAATGTCCAAGAAAGACTTGTCAACAAAGAAGTCACAAATCCAGTCGCAAGTATATATATACAATTGTTTGAAGGAGAAAAATCGTGGTTCGAGTGCTTGAATTGTGGTTCTGGTCACGAGGGGCAGAATAAGGGAAAAACGTGAGGGCAAATATGTTGGACAGAGTTGCGGGGAGAGAAACGTGGGTAGTTTGAGGACAATACAGTTTGCAGGAAAGAAAAACGACAACAAAGTTGCGGAGAAAGAAAAATGATGGCAAATACATGGTTTCCTTGTCACGACGGCAAAGATAACAACTATTTTGAGCATCATGGATGACAGTTCAAGGAAGTCAGGATAAGAGGTGAAGAGAATAGCCAGTGAAAACCCCACTCGCAAATAATCAGTTCGAAGTTGCTGCAATCAAACTGGTATGATTTTAGGTGACAAGAATACAATTCAAAGATTCTAGTTCTTCTTTTTAGAAACTCGATGAATTAATATTCATTTTTTCAACAAAGGTATTCACCTTGTATTTTGAATAATGAATTTTGGGCTATTTGCTAGAATAAAGTAATATATTGTTTTATTGGTGTGTGCAAAATATTATTTTCGTTACTTTGGAAATAATATAATTGTAAATATTTGACACTTGACTCTGCCGGAGACACAAAAATTAATAGGCACTAATTTCAATGTATGGAGTCATAAGATTTTAAGTTTAACGCTTGCGGAATTTCATGATTGTGATAAAATAATCACGGGTAGTGAAAGATGACCAGCGACAAACTTCGTGGATTATGACAAACGTCAAAAGGAAGCGTTATTGCTTCTCAAGTTGTCGTTGTCAGATGATATGATACCGGAAGTGCGGAATGCTATTGTAGCAAGCATGTTTTGGGCCAGTCTAAGGGATAAATATTAAACTTCAGAAAAGAGTCAGGTGTTATACCTGAAGAATATGCTCTTTTCCATAAAGTTACAAGAAGGTGGATCGCTGTCAGAGCACCTACTTTGGATGAAAGACCTTCGAGACCAGTTATCTTCCATCAACAAAAAGGTGGATGACGATGATATGGTGGCTCTAGTTTTGAGCAACTTACCTTTTTCGTATGAGTCATTCGTGGAGGCACTCCATTTAATGGCTGAAAGTGAAACACTCATGTTTGACAAGATGAGTTCCTATCTGTTGCAAAAGGAGCGGAGACAAATTTAGGTAGAATCTAATTGTGACCAATCAGAGAATGCTCTTGTCGCTCAGTCAAAGGGAAAGTGGAGACGTCATTTTGGTGAGTCATCCACTCTGTATTATGCCACATGTTATTATTGTGACAAGGTTGGGCACCTTAAGAAGGATTGTCGGAAGCAGAATTATGATTTTTCGCAACAGAACAAAAAGCCATGTGATGAGACACATGTGGTAGCAGTTGCAGAAGAACAAGATTCGGATGACGGGCATGGTCTTTATTGTCTTACGACACCATGCTCGCACGACAATGGTACTAGTTGCTAGATCATTGACTTTGGTGTGTTCGCACACTTTTCATGTCGTGGGGACTGGTATGTTACATTTACTGCAAATATCTGTTTTGAATCACTAGTACTGGCTGATGGAGAATCACTTGCAGTAGAAGGGATAAGAATATATGCAATGTATTAAATAATGCTCATAAACTATTGGTACAAAATGTTAAATATGTACCTTCTTTACAAAAGAATCTTCTATCTATTCATTAATTAACTGAAAATCCCAATATTTCTGTTGATTTATGTGGGAAAAAGTGTGTTGTCTCTGATGTGAAACAAAGACGGATAATTGCCCTTGGTATTGGGGAAGGTGGTCAGTATCGGCTTGTTGATTCTATTACGGTCAACATGAATGCACGTGTGGAGGACAACTCCACCATACAGGATGTGCAGGAGGCTGTAGTGCCTTGGGAGGAAGCCATTCCTCATAGATTTGCTGACTTGGATACAGTCAATCTACATGCACCTATTGTGGAGGGAGTATCCACTATATCAGATGTATGGGAGGTGGACATGCCTTGGGAGGATGGATTTCCTCATTTTGAAGAACAATTTGTTGTGGATGGAGACTCGACTATTCTAGATGCACTGACGGTGCATGGTGGGATGGCATGCCTAGCCACTCACTCAGAGGTACTTGCTCGAAGGACAATAGAGCATGAACAGTTTGCTCATTGTGTTGTGAACGATCTTTCCCAACAGAGGGGGATAAATAATCAAATAGACGAGGTGTTGGTTCTCCCTCCTATTGTGGAGATGGTTATTTCTCCCATTGTTGAGACGGATGAGACAGAGATGGTTATTTCTCCTACTATTGGGGAGTTGGTTCTAACTCCTATTGCACAGATGGTCACATTTCTCTTATTGAGAAAGTTGGATGAGCACTGCATGGTGTTGCAAGGACATGATCGAGGTGACCTCGATTAGAGGATAACCGAGTCTCTGTACAGACTCCAGCAAGCTACACAAGCTTGGAACAAATGTTTCAATCCACCTCACCGAGGTTCTGATTTTAGCACTCTAGAGATGGGGCTGACACTCTTAGGCATTGATGATTCATCATTGGTCTATGAATCACGTAACAAAGAACCAGTGGACCACTTGCCATATCCTTTGTTCACATGACCAAATTTTTGTTTTGCAGTTCTCCATTTGACAACTGCAACACAATCATGGATTACTGATTTTGAAGTACAACCTATGACACAGTTTGTAAATCTAATGACTAAACTTATGGGCTTTAAGAAATTTGTAAAATTTTGGGACAAACTTGGTATTGTTTCCGGTTTAATCATTAAGAGGGGGTGTTAAAATATAGAGCTTTATATAGCATGTAAAGTTGTTATGTAGTTATTCGGTTGGTGACTGCTCAACCATTCTGTAACCCCTTCTTCACATAATAAATTCACTCTTCCTGTGACATTTGAGCAGTGCAATTGTGTGCAGTTTCATATTCTTGCTGTTTTTCTCCGTGCTTCTAATACTAACAAATATGGTAGCTCTGGTTTTGAACAACTTACCTTCTTCATATGAGTCATTTGTGGAAGCACTCCATTTAATGGCTGAGAGTCAAACTCTTATGTTTGACAAGGTGAGTTAATACCTGTTGCAAAAGGAGCGGAGATAAATTCTGGCAGAATCTAGTTGTGACCAATCAGAGATTGCTCTTGTCACAGTTAAAAGGAAAGTGGAAACGTCATTCTGGTGAGTCCTCCACTCGGTATTAGGCCACATGCTATTACTGTCACAAGGTTGGGCACCTTAAGAAGGATTATCGGAAGCGGAAGTATGATCTTTCATAGCAATACAAAAAGCCATGTGATGAGGAACATGTGGCAACAATTTCAAAAGAACAAGATTTAGATGAAGGGCATTCTCTTTATTGTCTTTTGACATCATGCTCACATGACAGTAGTACTAGTTGTTGGATCATTGACTCCGGAGCATCTGCACACTTTTCATGTCGGAGGGACTGGTATGTTTCATTTATTGCAAATATATGTTTTGAATCAGTAGTACTAGTTGATGGAGATTCATTGGGAGTAGAATGGATATGAGATATATGGATTGTATTGAATAATGCTCATAAATTGTTGGTACAAAATGTTAGATATGTAGCTTATTTATAAAAGAATCTTCTATCTGTTCGTCAATTAACTGAAAATCCCAATATTTTTGTGGATTTTTATGGGAAGAAGTGTGTTGTCTCTGATGTGAAACAAAGATGTATGATTACCCTTGGTATTGGGCAAGGTGGCTAATATCGTCTTGCTGATCCTGCTACGATCAACATGAATGCATGTGTGGAGGAAAACTCCACCATATAGGATGTACGAGAGGCTGACATGCCTTGGGAGGATGGATTTGCTCATTCTGAAGAACAATTTGTTGTGGATGGAGACTTCACTATTCCAGATGCAAAAAGGTGCATGGTGAGATGGCATGCCAAGCCACTCTCTCAGAGGTACTTGCTCGAAGCAAAATAGAGCATGAACAATTTTCTCTGTGTTATGAAAGAGCTTTCCCAACAGAGGGAGATAAATGAGCAAACAGATGAGACAGAGGAGTTGGTTTTCACTCCTACTACAACAAAGATGATTATTTCTCCCACTGCTGAGACGGAGATGCTTGTTTCTCCTACTATTAGGAAGTTGGTTCTAACTTCTGCTTCACAGATGGTCACATTTCTCTTCCTGAAAAGGTTGGATGAGCACTACATGGTGTTGCAAGGACACGATCGAGGTTACTTCGATTACAGGTTAACTGAGTCTCTGTATAGACTCGAACAGGCTACACAACCCTGTAACAAATTTCTCAATCGATCTCTTCGAGTTTCTGATTCCAACACTTTGGAGATGGGGCTGACACTCTCAGCCATTGATGACTCATCACTGGTCAATGAATCACGTGACAAATAATCAGTGAACCACTTGCCATATCCTCTGTTCACACGACCAAATTCTTGTTTTGCGGTTCTTCTCCATTTGACAACCGCAACACAACAATGGACTGCTTATTTTGAAATACCACCTATGACACAATCTATAGATCTAATGATTAAACATATGGGCTTTAGAATATTTGTAAAATTTTGAGACAAACTTGGTATTGTTTCCGGTTTAGTAATTAAGAGGGGGTGTTAAAATATAAGAGCATTATATTGTGTTCCTGATCGGTTATGCAGTTATACCTGCCTCTAACTACCAACTTGTAATGTCCCCTTTTCCAAGCAACAATTAATTGAGACAAGTTGAAGACCTTTAATCCACTCCCCTCGGATAATTAATTGATTTGTGCTAATGAATTAAAAATCAAAATATTATTTATTTGTGCAAGTCAAAATAAAAAGGGGTAAAATCGATTCATTATGGGCCAATTAATTATCATTTGGAGGTGAATTGATTAATGAATGCAAGTTGCATTTTTTAGAAGAAAAACTTGGTTTATTTATGAGCTCATTTATTAATAGTTTTGGGATAAATCGATTTATCTAGGCAAGGTCGATTCTTTTTTGATAATCTCTAAATCATATTTAATTCCTCTTCAAGCATTTATTTCAAATATTTCCTTGGGGAATTAAATATTGCATTGGAGTTTGACTTTCAGACCAATTTTAAATTAAAAACTCTCCTCTCTAGAAGATGGCGCCAGGAGCTTTGGAGATTGCTCAAGGACAAATCTATAAAAGGAGATGATGGGCACCCTTTTTGTATGTTGACGATTTTTGCAAACTTATCTTCATGTTTGAAGAGGGATGTATGCCTACCAATGATCTAAAATTAAAAGTGTTATTTAACACCACCTATATGTGAAGTGTGCATGCCCTTTGAGCTATGAATTAATGAGTTATTGCTTTAATTAATTGCCTATGTGAAGTCGCCATTTTTGAGAGTATGTGAGCTTGATCTATGAGAGTATTTGAGAGCTTTATATGGTGATTACAATCTGATTATTGCTGTTGGTTTTAATCGACTTGTTTGGAGAGTATTTGCATATTTTTGAAGGTGATTTAAGTGTTTGAAGGTCTGCTGCAATTACATACCCATTTGTGGCCCAAATTGAGTTACCTCGAGGATATTTTGGTATATTTTTGATGGTATTTAGCAAGGGTTTGAATCAGATTTGTATTTGCATAATTTTCTAATGCTAATGACCTTGTTTTGATGGTATTTTGGGTCTCCAAGACTGCTGTTAATTATTTGAAGTAAATCGACTAATTTAGGGGATTGAATATCATGTTTTGGAGGTCTTTTTGATGAGTTTGTGATCTGCTGTTATAAACTAATTATTGCAGATCTGAAAGTAGTATTTTGAGAGTTGGAAAGTTAAGGGAAAATCTGGAGATTAATTTATATGTTGTTATAACCCCAAGCGATTTGTTTCCAGCTTTTGTGGGCAGTTTTGAGGGATTTCCGGTGTTCAGAAAATTTTGTTTAATAGCTGATTGGAAAGACCATAATTTTAGCTTCAAATGCATTTTATTTCATTGAAAAATATTGAGTATTGATCAAGTTATGAAATTTTAAAGTTAAGCTGGTTTTCAGTGTTTTAAATTAATTTATTATTGCTGCAATTAATATGGTTAATGAAGTGACATCTCCAACTAGTTAGCTCATCTAAACCCATCACCTTGGCTCACTCCAACCCCATTTGGGTTGTATTGAAGCCGACACTGGGTTAGTTGAGGTGAACCTAAAAGGGTCGCTGTTCTAAGTTTACTTCTTGTAAGTAGTTTTCAGTTTTTTAAGTAATATCCTGAAAGAGGATATTACACAATTGTTTGTAACGACCTCTCTCTAAGTAAATATACCCTACTGCATCCATTCTGGATTGTGTGCATATTTGCCTTCATTGATTTCTTTCTTGTTGCATATGCCAACATTTTCATCGTATTTTTATGTTGCAAATTTTGATAGTAGAAATTGTTTATTTATGTGACCCAAACTTAGTTATGATCCTTATAAACAATAATTTTCATGGTCATTTAAAAGTGATTTTTCAAAATTTTGGAATGACTTATTCAACTTTAAATTGTCACATTCTTCCTTTGTATTTTTTGAGTTGTGTCTACAAATCTTGAATTTGATTCTTAAATCACATATTTTCAATATCTCCTTATTTTGGTTCAACTTGTACCTTCTCAATTCTGTGTTCTTCATTTGAAATTACTTAGGTCATTTGCTTGATAAGATTACTTGAAGTTTGTCCCATGCTAAATTATCCTTAAGTTCACAATCAAGGCTGAACCACCGGTTTGTCATATCATCAACATGATACAACTATATTAAACTTGGACATTGTATATTCTTTTTATATATGTTCAACCAAATTTTTGCATCTTTACTCCCAAAGCATGTAGGTATATGATAAGCATCATGAAAAAATGCCATTTGTTCTCCTTCTTGGGTAAGTTCTACAAATCCCTTCATGTCGCGTGACACTTTATATTTGGTCTCTTTGTATTTCGTCTTTTTAATTTTTGTTGCTCATCTTGTGACATTTTGTATCTCATCTCGTACCCTTTCATATCTTGGTCACACTCTTTCATATCTTGGATCACTCTTTAAAATTTGGGGTTGCACCTTTTTGATTCTTGAGACACTATACTTCGATTCTTTGCTGGCACACTTTTGAATCTTGTGTTCCACCCTTTTGAATATTGGGTTGTACTTTTTGTATGTTTGGTTGCACACTTACCTAATTTAGGGTTTTGTAGCTTAGATAAGAATTGGCCATTGACAATTAAAAAGATATGGCCATGAGCCAAGCTAATAGTTGAGATGCCCCAAAAACTTGGTCACATACCAACTCTACAAGCCAGCAACAGCCTTACAAACCACAAGTTGCTGGATAGCTTTCTTTAATTACCAATTGATATAAGCCAATGGTCTATTATGTGAAATTCATGAAGGATTCACTATAAGATTATTGAAAAAAGTGAAAAATGCCATTTACTACGTTGGTAACGGATACATGTAATATCAAATGAGTATAATCTTTAGAGTCACGAATTATCCAGGCTACCTTCAATTTGTAGCCTTTTTATAGTTTATAATATAAAGGTAGGTTATATATTTATTATAAAATTCAGAATATATATTATAATAAATAGTTCATGTTGAAGATAATTTTGCAATACAAGGTAGGAACTAGGTTCACTACATGCATTCAGGCAAGCCAGTCTATTCTTAAATGTGGAAGACATGCAATATGTTAATTTAAGCAAACTCTTCTTTGCTGTTGTTACTATTATACTCAAAATCACAAATGCTTTTTCTGAGTAAAGACTGCTTTTGTCGTGTTCTTCTTCCCTTTACATTTCACAATCTCTTTCACCCGCTTTCAAGAGGCCTCCTGCACTGGCCTTGCAATTCTAGGCTGCATATCCTGGCTTTTTACAATAATAGCATGTTTGAACGTTTGCCTTTGACTTAGGTTTACTTTTGTTTTCAGGAAGGAGCATTTGTTCACCTACTCATGCTTCATTAACACTCCTGTGGGAGTCGTTTTGTGATCATGTTAAACATAGCTTGCCTTGCATTCTCATCTTCTACCTTCATTCCCGCCTCTGCACATTGGTTTGGAAGGAAATTAACCTATTTATTTTCGTTGTTATTGTGGTATTACTATCCATCTTCAGCACCAAAACAATGTTTTCAGGACAAATTTTTATGTTTGGGCTTTTAAGACAAACAGTTTGTTTAGCTTACCAAAATGATCTTTGGGTGAGTAATCAAAGTTCAAGATATGTAATTCATTATTTTTGTAGTCCTTAGACAATTATTATCCTACCTTGTTTAGTTTAGCCCAAAGTTATTTTGTTGATTAATCAGAGTTCAAGAGCTGTAATTCATATTTTTTATTCCTAATCCAATTATTGGCCCACCCCTATAATCTTTAACTGCCATTTTGCTAACTATAAGCAGGTGTTGGCTGGTTTTACCGACCAATTTTCTTTTTGCATGAGATTCAACAGCCTCTTGATTTTCCTCATATGAAAATTAAATACATTAAATCCTTCAATTGTGATGATGACTCCACGCTTTCAGCATATCATGCATTTTTTGTATGTCCGTGATTAACATGAATTGCATGTAATGAGTTATGCTAATGGTTTCTGGATCTCTTTTCTTTAATTTAATTCATATTTCTTACTTATCTGAAGTCCAGTTACATCTATAGTCGCTTCTATATTTGCAGTGTAAAATAATTGATGGATTAAAGAAAGAAAGAAGTTATATTGATGTCCATGAATGACCATAAGTAGGTTAATGGGACTCGAGAATATATCCAATCACAATAGAAATTGCTAGTGACATTTTTCACAGTCGCCAAAAAATTGGGAAGATTTTAGGAATTCATTGGATGCTACTGCTCAGACACTAATGTAAGAAATAACTTGCACGAGAAGTAAGGTCAGAGAGAACTCAAAATCATATATGTGGTCACGGAGGCTGAACCACCGAACCATTATCCGTAGCATCAATTTTTATCTTAGTTAAGTATCCACCATTAATCGCAACTTCTACCTATTTTCATGTTGTATTCCTAGCAGAAGTCTGGTGAAGGTCTTAAGTTTTTACATATGGTAGTATTGCAAACTGAGTATTACCGTCAACTAATTTTATGTGGAATATGGCATTGATACTAATTTTCAGTTTGGATTGTGTTCCACCTTGAGAATTGTATGAATGATTTGAAATTCATGCAAGGCAAGACTGTTGTGGTTTAAGGACATGTTTATATTTGTTGCTAAAGTAATTCATATAGAAGATAGGATCTAGATATTTCAAGAGGTGCTATTGTACCCTAGCCAAACCTACCTAAGTCATAAGCTACAATATTATCTCCTGTTAGAATGTTTATCCTTTTATTTTTTACTATCTGGCATTTCCATTTTCTATTTAGAATTTTACTAATTCTGTCCTAATTGTGGAGTTGACAGAGCTGTTCCCAATATATCTTTACCTACTGGTATAAGTGCTACCTTGTTTCCATATTAGAAATGTGATGAGGATGAAACATAATGAGCACCAAAGATACATATTTTATAATCCTAGAAGCTTTAGAATATTGAAGAATGGGTCTTCTGTTGAGATGAGGCTGGGATGTATAAGAGATAGGTTGCAAAGGAATTTAAGTCTCAAATTTCAATTGTTTAAAATTAGTAGCTATATGTAAACAAATGATTTATTGATAAGAGGAGGTATGCTCCTATAATGCACAAAGGCTAGTAAGGATGATTAAATTAAGGTAATATACTATTTAGAAATTGATTGTGCAAATTATTGTAACTAATCAAATTCAGTGGATAGTTTTAGAGAGCACCTAAAGGCTCTAGAGGTCTTCTGCCAAGAGGTTGGAATGCAAGTGAATACCAGTGTTTTAAAAACCGTTCTGGTTCTAGTTCAGTTCGACCGGTTCATTAAAAAAAATTGCAAAGCGTTACAAAAACCGAACCAATGACCGATTTTGTGTGGAACCGGCCAATTCAGTACTGAGCCCGTTTGGTTCCGTACTGAACCGGTCAAACCGGCCGCTGCCGTATTGGACCGGTTTGAACTAGTTGAGGGGCTGGTTTTGCCGTAAAACAATGTTTTTCCAATTTTAGCTTTTAAGTTACATTTTTCCAACCCTAACTCTAAAATGATGTTATATAGAACTCGTTTGGATCAATAGTTAAATGATCTCGTCTTCGTGCAATACAACCTCCCACTAAGGCGCAACCAATTACTAAATAGAATACCTAATACATTGGTTAATACCAACAAAACCAAAGTCACAATCATCCATTATGAAGGAAAAAAAAAATCAAATTAACTGTCTTCAAAGAAATTTACCAGAGGTAGTGGAAGAATACAAGTACCTCGGGCTTGATTTTCACAACTTCTAGAGCAAAAAGGATCCAAGGGAAGTGGAAGGCTTTATACTTGCTGCGAAATAGGTGTATGAATGCAAAACTATGGAATTGGAAAACCAAGAGAACCTTGTTCAGCTTGCTTGTCACACCAGCGGTCCTATATGGATGTGAAGTTTGCGGCAGCAATGTGTCAGATACAGAGTGGAGACCAATAGAGAGTTCAAGAAGAACTTATTACAAACAACCTCAACATTAAAACATTAGTTCCATATGAGTCTTTTTTAGCTGAAGTAGTCACTTTTCTGTTGGAGGCAACAACAATGACTCAGATGTTGATTTATTTAAAGAAAACACAAAATATGGAGCCTCATTGGCGGTCCAAAATGGCAGTAGAGAAAGAAAGAAAGAAAGAAAGAAATTATATTAATGTGCACAAATGACAAAAAGTAGGTTAATGGGACTGAAGGATATAACCATTGGCAATAGAAAGTTCTAGGAAAAAAGAGAGAGTTGAACAGGAAGAAGAACAAATGGATGACACAAAACAACAAATGGTTGAGCAAATGGGGCATTAACATGCTAGAGTGCCCAAATACTAATGAGGAAATAAAGAAGTATGTGATAGAAAATCAGAATAGCAATACATAAAGAGAAACTTGGGCAGAAAAAAGAATACTATGCTAAAGAGTTTAGCATGACAAAAAGGCTTACGTAGGCATAGAAATCAAATGGAAGGTGAAATTGTTAATGGCTCAATTAAGGACTACCTCACATCATCGTAGATGTGAAATCGGTAGGCGGACACTGTCTAAAGAAGAATGGGAAAAGAGAACATGCATATTTTGTAATAAGGGGGTGGTGGAGACAGTATGGCACTACATAATGGAGTGTGCAGGCTAGAGTGACATCCGGATCAATTACTATGACAACTTAAAAGTTGACAACCTAACCGCCTTGTTTGAGAAGACGAGGCTTGACAAAACAGTGAATTTGTTGATCAAGATCCATTGTAGAAGATCCACCATCATAAAAGCAATGGACATTCCACAGGAATATTTGGGCAGCCTTGTGTCAGGCGGCTGTTTTTGCACGGAACTCTCTTGCTCCTGCTCTTGGTCCCATAGACTGCTCAGTCTCGTAGATGTTTTTAAAATATTTCATTCATTCATTAAAATTGTATTACCTAAAATGTTAAAAAGCTTCAGTCAGCACAGCAAATATAGGAAATTTTTTTTACTCATTTCCTTCGAGAATATTTTTTTTCTATGTGAATCCTCTCAATCCTAAGAGAAGATTGAAGCATGTAAATTCTATCATAAAATGCTGTGAGTAGTTCCAGTTCAAGTATTTGCTTCTTGCATCTATTGATAAATTTATTAAGTATTTTTCCCCTACCATAATCAAATGTAGATGGTTGAAAAAGTGGAAATTCATGGATGGTAGAAGAAATCAAATTTTCTTTAATGTCAAATTGAAATAATTATGTCTCTGCTGATACATGTAAAAGTTAACTTTGTTTGCAATAAATGTGCACCTGATTTTTTTTATGTTGCAGTTTGGTCATCTCTAGAAAGGGCAATGGAACAAGTTGATGAAAGGGAGTCTGGGGCGCCACTGTGGAAGCATTATGTGGAGCTTTGGTCCCAACTCTTAGTGTTCTTCCCCACCAATAGAAAGGAGAATGAAAATATTTACATTGACAAAGAGGATATCCCTTTTTCTGAACCTTCTGAAAGTAGCTATGGAAACATAAAAGATACCAAGTTGCAGGCATCTGTTTTTGATTGTTTACTCAAATCTATTATGAAGGCAATGCTAGAGCTTAATTTGAAATATAAAGTGAAAAGTTTGCATGTTCAGGCTTGCGGTAGTTCAGCCATGGAACCAGGTATTACTTCATTTTCTTGATGGTCATGTTGAATCTAATATTCACCTTTGTAGTCCTCCGTTCTTTACTGTCCCAGCACTATTCTTCAATTGAAGTTCAGAATTAAAATGATTCTTACACAAATATCAGAGGATTTCCATAATAATTGTTTAAGGTAGAAATGCTATTTGATAGGCTGACAAATGTTTCTCTTACCGGTGCATCCACTTGTTTCTTATAAAGGTTATATTTGCTAAGGATTAATTATGGTCACTGGCAGTTAGGGGAGGGAGGGGAAAATCTTAAAGGTTAAAACATGTGTAAGAAGTATAGTTTGAACATTTTTGAACAACATAATTGCTATAGTCAGCTTTTCTGTAAAGTAGAATAGATAACGTTGGTGACTTCAAATATCAGTAAGACAGCTATGCTTACATTTTTGAAAAACAATATTACTATATTCACCTTTTCTGTAAAGTATAACAGACAACGTTGGTTACTTCAAATATCAGTAAGACAGTCACGTTTCTTAGAGACGTCTAACAAATAAAGGCAGTTGCATAGGATGCAAACACAAAAAAACATATGGAAAATGTAATTTTGTCTGGATATGGGAAGTAACCATATGCACATTCCAACTGATAAAAGGGGTTCAACAATTTATATGCAGACAAAGTCTCTTGATTGTCTTGAAGACCTGCAATAGTACATGAGGAAGCTGCACAAGTAGCCAGGTCTTCACGTCCGTACCTTCCCTCCGCTGTCTTTCTTCGCAGATACACTCTGCATTATTACATTTCAACGTGTTTTACTAGTCATGTTCTGTGCCTTCAGCAACTTAATATCCTGCAGATGAATCTTTGCAGAATAATATCATTACAAATATAAGCTATGAGATATGATAAGCTATTTTACAATATTTCTGCAAGCTTTATATATTCATATTTTCCTGGCATCCGTATCTGTACTAGCATTGCTATCTGTAAAATAACAAAGCGATAATTACACAATCTCCTAGCACACGGATCACTAGGCTGCATAGAAACTGTATGCACTTGAATTGTCTCTCTTAGTAAGTATAGCTAATCTGTTGAAAAGGTGCCTATCTAATATGTAGTAACAAACTTAATCTATGTAAAGTATTCAGAAAGATGATAGTACTGGTTTGGTTTGATGGTGACCTGCAATGAAAGTTAGTGCCTAAAAAAGTGAACTATTAGGACGAAAATGACAATGCAATAAGGTACTTGTCTACACAGATTTCATTGATATATAGGCCCACTTCCTTCCCCCATGCCCTTTTTTGGCCAGAACGAAACAACATCTAGGTTGAAGGTGGAAAAAGGTGATGTCTAGAAGGGCAGGGCTACTAGGCTGTTTGGCTTAAGTACTTCACTGAAATACTCATACAGTCAAACCTTTGGTGGCTTTGTTATTGAGACCGAAGAGAAGTATCAGTATGAATGCTTTATAAAGATGGCAATACATTGACAAAATGCACAAGACTAAAGCATGTAATTGAGATTGATGTTTGGGAAAAGCCTATATTTCTGTTGTATACACACATTCCCACTTTGGCAAGCAGAATCCAATAGGAATATATACATCTCACAAGTTTGGCAAGCTAAATCTAAGATCTCGATCAATTCTGCAGTACCTAAAAGTGTTGGGCAAGGTCCTAAGGAAGGTCCTAAAGTGCTATCTACACTAAGTGACAGCTTCGAAACATCTCAAAACACGTATTTGGTGGGTACTGAATTTATCGCAGATGGACCTATGGGTCAAATGGCTAGCTTAGGAGGCAGTCGTTATCTCCAATAAAAGTGAAATGATCAGGTGTTTAATGGATGAAGTGGTCTAAGAGGGATGGTAATTGGTCTAAGACGCTCGGACAAGGGGCCAACTAAATGCAGTTTTCTTCCTGTTTTAAGTCCACCCTAATCTCATTTATAATCTTGCAGGAGGTCTATGGGTCTTAAAAAGTGTACCAGCCGTTTTTATGTATGTATCTTGCCCTCACCAAGGTTCATAGCTTGTCCACGTTGTGAAGCAGGTTATTCCTGATAAGATAAAATAAGCTGAAACGAAAAGGAGCAGTGAAAAAGTAAATGGCTTACTTGACTTACATCAAGTTACATAGGTGGCGGAGGTGTCTGGAATAAATGTTACTTATTACCCAAGTTGCCTGGAAGATGGTCTGATGCTAATGGCTTTTGAAAGTATATTGTATATATGCTCTGAGTCTGAAAAATAATCTGATGTTGAGACTGAAAGTCTGTTGTATGTATGCCCCAAGTTTTGTTTGGAACTTTATTCTATGGCCTTGTTTGAAAGCTGGACAAAAAATATAATTCATCTAGAAACCTGACATATGCCTTTGTCTGATAGACGTCTGTTTTCTTGAACAACTGTTAAACATTGACTGCAATGTTGTTTGTAAAATATTGACTAGAATGCTGACTATATGCTTGCACTGTTTGCGAATGACTATAATGGTGTTTCTAGGAGTTTTACCAGGTAAATATTTACCATAAACTGAAGGTACTTGTATGCTGACTAGGAAGATTGAATGTGTGGAAAATTGAGGCCATGGCTGAAAAAAACGGATCGAATGAGTATGCAAAAAAGTGGGGTGGTTACAGTGGAAGGAGTGTGAAGTTAATGCAGATAGAACGTAGTAAGATAGGCATAAATGTTTTTGAGAAATTGAGAACTGACCGGTTCAATGTGTATGTCTCTTTCCATTGTTTGCAATTTATAAGCTCCCATTCTAAAAACTTCATTGATGATGTAGGGGCTGAACCATTTCCTTGCGCATTTTCCCTACTTGTTATGAATTTAGTCTAACTTGAGGATTGTTTCTCTGATTGGAAATTATTTGGCTTGACCTTATTGTTATATTGATTGCAATTCTTTTCTTGTAGTTGTGATCTGTTAAGGAGCTTTTACCTCTTTTTCAACCTGTTAATCTTATGCTTGTAAGCAGGCTTTTATTAGATTCTTCTTCCAGGATTATGCTGTTCACTGAAGCTCTCAGAGATGGAGTTTTGACCTCCAAAGGTAGAAAACCTTATGAACTGTAGACCAATGATAAAGGAATTGCCCCAGTAGCAAATCTTATGTTTGTCCTGTATGTCCATAAAGTTGGACATGATTTCAAAATTCAGTATTGTGTTCGATTCTCTGATTGCAAGTATTTTGTTGGTTGTTGTGCGTTTTGACTCTCATAAAGTGTTACATGATGTTTTCATTTGTGGTCATCGTGCTTGGATTAATCTTCTGTTTTCATTGCAGTTTGGTAGTTAGAAGACCATGGCTAAAATACGATGAATAATGCATTTCTATAATGCAAGACTATTGATTTAATATCGATGGAAAATGTATGACTGAAATGATGCTGCTTGAGAAATTGATTAAAGGCTGTAGATGTTTGCATGTTTTGACTTATTTCAAAATCCCGATGACCTCAAATGTAAGGCTTTCCACATTTGTTGTCTGTAATTGGTGTTTATAATATGGCTACATAGTGATCTGATGGCGAGCCTGTAGTTGGGAATTGGTGTGCAGAAGATGGGCAAAAGAAAATAGGCAAAATAAATTGCTCAGCATATCTGTCAACAAGAGAGAAGGTAGAAAGGAAACAACGGGTGCTGAGCTGTCCCCAGCAAATGGATGTTGATAGTGATACAATGACAATTCTGAAAGACTAATGTAGAGAGAATGAAATGGATCAAATGATTTTGTTGCCCTATCCCTTGCTGTCAAAGCTTCATTATTGTTAGAATGTCATTTGAATTATAGGACTGATGATGATGACAGTGTAGGAGCTCAATGTTCCTGTTACCCGTCTGGCTTTCTAAGCTCCAGGATAGCAATTAACGTATCTGAGAAATACCACAACCTAGACTTGGATCAAGATATGCATCTTTGGATTTATTGTGTGTTATGGACTGTATTTTAATAAATGAGCTGTAAAGGTGGCTATAAAATGCGACCAGTATGTCGACTGTTAATTTAAAATTGTTTATGAAGTGTAATTGCTTGTAAAGTATGTAAGGATATGTGGCTTTATCTTTGAAAATGCCATGACTGTAAGCTTTGCCTTTAAAAATGCCACGACTTTAAGAGTGGATGTAAAAATGTATGGAAGGCTGCTGTAATGGAATGATTTGTGAAATGGACTGATGAAATTAAATGGAATGAAATAAAACAAAGACTTAAGGTACATTATTATATTTGACTTATGAGTTAGATTTGATCTTTAGCTTTTTGATGGTCCTTTTGTCTTTCTTTTATTATGATTTCAGCGTAGAAGATTTTCCCAAAAAAAGAAGGAAAAATTAAAGTGATTTTCCCTGTGGCCTTAATTTCATTGCCACCCAAAAAACTGCTTTCTTCGAACCATGGATATTTAGGTTTTGTTGGTTCAAAAGGATGGATTTTAGGTTGAGGCAAAAATTGTCTTAATTCATCTATTGGCAAAGGTTAATGTTATGTAGCTTGTATTGGTTGACTAGTTAGTGTTTGTTGCTTATATAAGGTTGGCTACTCAGGGGGTTATTCTCCTTTTTATAGAATTTGCAAGGGCCAGTAGATTGGGTTGTCCCTTTTGTGGATCATGTTTCCAAGGCATAAGATTGGCTGGTCAGGGAGCTATTCTCCATTTTATAGAATTTGCATGGGCCATTAGATTGGGTTGTCCCTTGTCTGAATCATATGTTTCCAGGGCATGCACTTGTCTTGATGATTGGATCTTCATAACACTATCACCAATAGTACGTCGATTTTGGTTTCTCAAGTTTGTGCAAGGGGCTCTATGCATATTATATGTGATCATGAGTTGATCTTGTCTTCTTGATTGTTTTATGATTTTATTCTTGGGGTTGAATTTCTTAAGTTCATACTATACTTAGGAGCTTAGTGACCAAAAGAGATTGTTGAAGAGTGCCATGTTGTCTGGACAGTCTCAAAATTTGTTACCAAGGACTTTCCATCGTTTAATGAATTCACGAGTGGTTTCGTATTCAGATTATTTGGCATCTATAAATCCTTTCGTGGCATCTTCTAATAAGAGATCATTTTGGAATTCATGTTTCGAAAGCTGAAATTACACTGTTTAAGCAAAAAATTGATGCATGTTTAAATTCAGTATGCCATTCTAAAGTGCCTTCTACCAATGTGTTATAAAAATGTATGGGTAATCCAATCCTTGTAAACAAAACTGAAATGTTGAATGTGGGTGCTCTTGAATCTCCTAAACCATTAAAACTCAGGGTGGATGCTACAGGGCCAATATCAATGTTGGCTATGTGGGATTCATTTTGCAACGGTGTATGATCTTACTGTCAATTGGTGGTGCTTGATTTCGTTTCCCTGACAATTTGGTGGGGGAGGCTACGGAGGATAATTTGAGCAATTGCCTTATATGCTTGGTAATAACACAATTTTTGTGGTTGGCTGTTTGCTTTGTTTGAAACCTGATACTGTATCTAGGCTATCTGATTGGTAGTGAGAGTTTGCATTTGTACCATTTGGTCCATCATTTGTGTTTGCAGGACCTTGTACATCTGCTTAAATTGTTGCATTTTGGTTTTTTGGTTTTGGAAAGTTTTTGATTTTGACTGATAGGCTGGTTTTGGATTTATTACACAAGGTGGTTAGATGTTGCCTCATGTTTTTTTCACACAAGGTGGTTAGATGTGGCCTCATCTGAACTACTGTTTGTTATGGGCTGACTTGGAATATGACCCTGAGTAGGCTGATTCGTAACATGATTTGTTTTAGGTTGACCTGGGATAGGATTATGTTTCATGTTCTAAGTTGGGCTGGAATCGGGAATAGTTACAACAGCATTGGCGACACATTGGATGGGAGCCCAATTTGCTACTGTAGTTTCATTTTTCAAGGGTGAGGGTGTGGGGGGAATCACATTCCATCCTGAGAGATGGTTGATTTTCTTGGTTCCGCTCATTGTTATGAATGGCATGAAATATGGTTCTTAGGTTTTGGTAGTAATTAACCATATTATTCACTACATAACAAAATTAGGTTAAACATTTTTGTAGCTGTCTAGTGGTGTTTTAGGGTAAGTTGGTTTAGGTTGAAAAACAAGGTTTGCATGTGTTTCAAGTTCTTCTTGGTCGTCAATGAGGATCTCATCATTAGGGTTTTCATATTCATCATTGGTGATGCGTTTGGTGGTTGTTAATTTTTTCATGAAAGGTTTGTCAAAGATCAAATTTGTCACAATGGTGTTTTGACAGGGTTTGCCATTTTTGACCTTGTAAAAGGGCCTTATTGTGAGGCAATGGAAGTTTTGTTGTTTTGTCTAGGAACTAGGTTGACCATGTTGATATCAAGACTTTTGCTTTTCAGAGTTTTCCTTTATAATAGACTATGGATGCAAAGATGAGAACAAATGGCTGAAAGAGCATACTATGAACCACACACGAATGCAGGGTTCATCAAACTGTTTGTGCTAAAATTGTCTCTCTTAGCAAGTTTCTCCAATCTGCTCATAAGAGGGCCCTTGTTGTGAGCTAGTGAAAGTTTTGTTGCCGTGTTTAGGAATTAGGTTGATGATGTCAATATCATGATTTTGCTTTTCAGCGTTTTCCTTTGTAGTAGACTATGAATGCAAAGATGAGAGTAGACGGCTGAAAGAACATACTATGAACCACACACAAATGGAGGGTTCATGTTGGGTTGATCAAAATGTTTGCACTAAAATTGTCTCCCTTAGCAAGTTTCTCTGATCTGTTCATAAGAGGGGCCTACTATTAATAGACTTAATGTTTGTAAATTGATCCGAAATATGAAAGTTCAAAAACTCGGCTTTTAGACAGCATAGATGTCCTGGAATAACAGTAGTGCATAAAAGACAAACAGGTATAGTGAAAATGACTATGAAATAAGGTACTCGTCTATGGAGACTTGATTGATGCTTGGAATTCCCCTTTTTGGGTCAGAAGAGAACAATGCCTAGGGTACAGGTGACAAAAGCTGATGTCTAGGAGGCCCGAGGGTATGTCTGATTGGGGCAAGGCAAGAAGATTTCTGGGGTTCGCTACATCGGCGGAATATCATCTCTTGTAGTCAGTCCTATAATGGCTGCGTGATCAAGTTCTTAAGAGAAGTACATATATACATGCTTTATGAAGAAGGCAATAAGTTGAGAAAATGCAGAAGAGCATAGCTTGTAATTCAGAACTGGCATTTGGAAAAGTTGCATATTTATCTTATGTATACACCTCCCTAGTTTGGCAAGCAAAATTGAAAAGTGCATTGAATTTGGCTGCAGCCAGAAGCTTTGCAGAAAATCATTTAACTGTTACCACAAATTAATGCATGCGTGTAAGAGAGAAAAGGGGCTGAGTATTTCAGTTTTAGACGCCATGATTATGCAGAAAAATCAGTCTATATTGGCAGCGTGGAAGGCAAGTTTCAGCTGAGGATTTATTTATTTTTAATAAATAAATATTAGCAGCAGTCCCGGTCAGTTATGGCGCCAAAAGGAAGTACATGTTTGAGGCTAAAATTAGCAGCTGAGAATGGACGCCAAAGAAGCATGATGAAAGCTAAATTTAGCAGTAGCTTGTGTTATTTGTTTAAGATTAAAAATAGCAGCAATCTGAGTTGAAGGTGGACGTCAAAGTTGGAGTCAAAAAAGCATGCTAAAAATAGCAGCTGGAGGTTGTTACTTTCAATTAATTAAAATTAGCAGCAGCAACAAGTCTACGTAGCAAAAAAGCATGCAAAAAGTAAAATCAAAAGGGAACAAAACAGAAAAGACAAAAAAGGACAAAGAAAAGCAGTCCCCGCCAAGATGGAATGAATTTTAAAAGCAAACTGCTGTCTATTTTATTTAATAATTAGAAAAAAAGCATGCAGCAGTTAAGAGTTTGGTGCAGCACTTTGAAGGGACAAAGAATATTTATTTTGTTAATTAATTGCATGCTGCCAGCAGAGTTGGACGCCAAGGGTGAAGTTGAGGGAATTAAAAAAATAAGTGAAGGCAGCAGACCCTAGAGTTGGTGGAGCAGTTTATCAGTTAATTATTTATTTATTTTCATCTCATGCATGCTGCCAGCAGGGCAAAAGGGGATGAATTAAATAAATAAAATATTTTGCATGCACAAAGGGACTGCAAATAGGACGCAACAGTCCTTATAGTTGGGTTTTTTTGTAGAAATTTGGAGACACACCACTTCCAGCTGTTTTGCTATTGTAATCCTAGCTTGTAGTTGCATCTCTGAATGAAAAGCTCCATTTTTGCCTTCTCATATCACTGGTTTTCTGAGTTTTCATCGTGTTTATCAGGGTATTGTATTGCTTTGTTGTGGAAATTCTTCCCTATACGACTGTCCCTTACTCATTAGGTCTGCAAATGATTGTTTTAGTGAAATTTAATAGGTCAACTCATCAAGAAACCTTGATGAATGTTTATGCACATAGTTAGTGTTTTAACAAAATAGTGGGTTAATTGAAAAGAATATGGAAAGGTTTGCAAGATTTGAACCCTTGACCTCAATGTTTGAAGATTTAATATTATAACACCGACTTACTCTTCCACATGGCTTTGAGATATAAATTGAAAGAATTAAATATTATCCCCATAGAAAAACCACCCCAATTTTTTTTTTTTGAAAAGAGTCTTCAAGAAGAAAAGGCGTACTTGGCAATTATTATGTTTCATTCCACAAGTGGGCTCCACGCAAAATATTCCATTCTTGATACTGCACATATATTTCCAGCACCTTCTCATCTTCAAATCTTCAAATATGTACTTTATTTTAAAATCAAATTATGCCTCCTTTGCCGGTGTGTAGCATTATTTTGCTAAGTAGCTGGTTTGGGTGTGGCGATTTTTTTGGGCCTTGGGGATGTCCGTACAATTTTTAAAACAAAGATAAAAAATATAGCCTAATAAATCAGAAATTAGAGGCATCAACCATATAGTATGCATCAAAAAATAAAATAACCACAAAAATGAAAATACTATCCAAATGCTAAATGTCATAACAATCAAATATCTCAAATGTCATGTGTTGATTGTAATTAATTACATCAAGATTAATATTCATAGTCATCTTGCTCTTCATCGAGAACATCAATATCAACATCATGTGGTGCACTAGAACTACAAGGACTACCACTCCTGCTAGCTTCACCACTCCTGCTAGTTCCAACACTCCTGCCAACTATACTATGCCTCCTAGGAGAGTCAATGCCAAACATTGAGTGGTGTGAAAATTAAAAAACTTATGAAAACATACTAAGTATTAAACAAATTTAAAAGCATAAAATAGATATACAGTTTACTAAATAAAATAAAACTAAAAAATTTACAAGTACCTTCAGCATCTCCAAAGACAAGAACTTTCAAAACATGGCTTGGGAGAGGTGATGGTTTGTAACGAACATTTGAATCTCCTCTCCCTCGACATAAACTTGGCCAATCCACAAAATTTTTCTCCCAATCTTTTGAAGCACGAAGTTGAGCGAGTGGACAATGCAAGGTGTCCAAAAAATGTGTGGATACCTCGTCTACACCAACATCCCCATGCCCTTGCAATTTTTTGTGTTATCTGTAATGAATTGGATAATGTTTTGAGGCCCCACCACCTCAATGGTTTTAATGAGGATGTTGGCAATGAACTCCCCATCCCTCACACATCCCTCGCAATCAACGACCTTCAAAAATGTTGCCTCTTTAGGGAACACTACAACCACATTGATAAGAGGCCTATTGCTTGCGTCTTTCCATCCATCATAAATCATGGAGACCCCTGTTTCTGCCCATGAATCCCTAACTAGCTTCAATGAATTGTCAACATATTGTTTCTTCTCAACTAATAGGGTGGTGCGAATTTTTTCATACCTTGACTCTTGGTAACCTTTTGGGGCCTCATTCACTGCTCTTATC
Organism: Taxus chinensis; assembly: GCA_019776745.2. Classification (NCBI taxonomy): domain Eukaryota; kingdom Viridiplantae; phylum Streptophyta; class Pinopsida; order Cupressales; family Taxaceae; genus Taxus; species Taxus chinensis. The sequence goes on from CM034156.1 coordinate 162,570,765, forward strand.
ATTTCCTTCCAATATGGTGACCTAACCACATTGAAGGACAATCTGTACAAGCATCTAGCAATATGCTCATCCAGAATATATCTTGCCTCATTTTGAAAATCCAATGGTCCTTTTGTTCTCTTGCTTGAAGGAGTATCTTCATCTTGTGTTGGGGGTGATGGCAAAAATGGATTTGTTTTATCTCAAAATCTCATGCATCATAGTATGACATTTGCAAATTTTGCTCATGTTAGAGCCCACTATAATGTTGTCTTCAGCTATGTTGCCGCATTCGGCGAACTTAAAGGAAAAAATTTGAATTTCGCCGAATTTTAACAGCGCCTTGAAAATCGCGATTTAATTTGCGTTTTTTTGCTTTTTTGGCAATTTTTTCCTTTTTTGGTTTTTTTGTGAAAAAAACACAAGGAGGAAAAAATTTGCCATTTTTGGAAAGGGTCCGGGAAGATGTAGCAGCAAAAACTTGCATGTGCCATAACTTTCATTATGTGGCTCCGTTTCAGGTGTCGTTTTCTCTAAAAGTGCATATTTTCTTGAGCTCTACGCATTGATGGCAATATTTTTCTTATTTTCATAAAATCCATTTTTGCACCTTTTTCGACCAAGCAACTTCTTGCAATCTTCTGAAATAATCATGAGCTTTGATCGCCTGTAGATAGATTAGTAATGAAATCAATGAAATGTGATATTATCTCTCTTTTGAAATGTGAATTTATCTTTTGTTTTTATATATTTAATAAAAATGTATATTTCTCATAGTCGAATTTAATCACAAATTTAATCGCTGATTTTTTTACCGGCGAATTTTTTACGAATTTAATCATCGGCGAATTCGAACACGAATTCGAATGCGGAAACTTAGGTCTTCAGTTTATGATCATTTAGCTCATTTTCCCATCACGTATAGGATTTGGTGGTAGAAGACCTCGCCCAGTGTAGGTTTTCTGTTAATAATAAAATGAGTGATCCTATTGGGGGCCTCACTTCAAAAAACATACATAAAACAAAACATATGATTTGATAATGAGGAAGGGGGTGCAAAAAGAGGGTTGATATTAGAGGAAAGGGGAGGAGCTTAGAAGAAAAGAGTATATGCATTTATAATGATTAAGATTTGAACCAAAATGCAGAATCTCATTGATGTTGCCATCGATGACAACATGACAAGGAACATAGGAGGAGGCCAGTTTACAGGATTAGTGGTTGGGACAACCCTAAACATGATCTTTCCCCTCTCTAGGATCAAAAAGTCCATTGAGATAATTTTGGACCCGACAATTTTTTTTATGAAGCAGTCCCTCCTTTCAAATTACGTAGGCCATTTACCTTTGGTGCATTGCACAAAATCCATATCTGCAACCAAAGTGGCACTTATGTTCATATCCACTAATTCATTAATAGAGGACCCGAGGCCTTCAATTATAATAATACCGAGCTTATTTTCCGAGAGGGGCAAAGAAAGGAGAAACACCATCAACTCTTCTAGGAAGAGAATGTTAGCCTCTTTCTACATTTTGAGAATGCTTCCTCCCAGACAAACATTTCCTAGAGGAGGGAAGAGAAGACTCATAAGGAAGATGCATAAATTTATTGCAGCTGCAAATCATTTGCTCCAAGGTGGTAGCTTTTGCATTGATTTTCTCAAGTTTGTAGGGTTCATTTCGCTCCATTTTCTGTTGTTTGGTGGGCGCCAATCGGGAGGCACCTCTATAAGGCTCTCCCAAGAGAAGTTTCTTTTCCCTTGTTTTTGAGGCAATGCAACAATCGTTTGTCTTAAGATAAACCAAATTTCTTTTAACTCCTCCACACACTATAAATCGAAGGGGTGAAACAATATTTTCACCACAAATTGATAAACGTAGAAGGCAGGAATGATACCAAGAAGATTCCCAAGGAAGACATCTTGAATTGATTCCACAATGCCCTAGAATACCCGTCGAGCATCCTCCGCAAGAACGTGAAAAATGAGATTCTTAGCAAGGCCATCAACAACAAAACATGTCTTCATTTTGGAAGTGGACACATGCCCATCCATTGCACGTGAACCTTTCACCATTGTTTACACACCGGAAGCAATTGGAAGGTGAAAAGTTGGGAAAGTGACACAAATGGGGAGAGCTGTCGATGTAGAAATAGCTCCAGGTACAGATGTAATAATGCCATACACAATTGCTACAAGTCACCTAAGGGGAAGCTTGTAAGCTGAGTTAGGAATACAACAAAACTGCCACACCACATCAATCATGATAAGGGGTGCCATGGAGAGACAACAGGTGACAAGACATGAGGATCACATGGATTTGAGTTTTAGTTATTTGTTGCTTAGGTAGTTTCAAATATTGCACCAATAGAGTCTTCCCCTTTAATTTTGAGAGTGGGAGTGTTGGGATTATTCAATGTTTAATCCTAGCCATTCTGTGAGGAGCTAGCTTTCCATTTTTGAAAATAAATCCAATATCAGCTCCTGCATTGGTGATTGGCATTGTTGTGTTGTTGGCTCCATGAAAGCATGTGAGATAGAGTTGCATTCAAATTGCCAAAGGAGCTCGAGGGTAGTGTGAAGAAGATAATTGTCTCCAATTTGGCATAAAATCTTTTAACGTGGCCTTTATACCAATTTGCGAGTCCCCTTCGACTTCGAAAAACTTCGCTTCTTGTGCTTTTGCCAGATTTAATCCTTTGATTAGAGCTAATACTTCAGCTTCATTATTGGTTGCATGAGGAATAAATGATAAGGAGGCAATACAAACTCTCCCATAGAAGAGCTAAGACTGAAACCAATACCTACAATTCTCGGGTTTTCACAGGAGGCTCTATTAAAATTAAGCTTGGACCAACGTTCTTTCGGAGCTTACTAGTTTGTTAAAGTTTTGGAGAATCTTTTTACTTCTAATCCTTGAATGAGGGGAGGTTTATTAGAGGGTTAGTTTTAGAGAAGAATCCTGTCTTCCAATTTTGATGGCAAAGGTGAGTGCTGTAATTTCATTTGAGGCCCATTTTGATGATGCAAAACCAAGGCGGTGAATGAAGCATTCCCATGAGAGCGCTTTGTTTATGAAAATCCATCGCTTTTGTTCTAGCGATATGTGCCACATTACCATAGCCGAGGCAAAAGTCCAAAACGATGAAAGACTAGTAGATGGATGGAACCATATCTGAAGCAATATTAAGATAGGAGGAGAGACCCACTATATTGAGAGATTATATAATAGCCATTCCCAAGACTCTAGGAAGATGGGCAATTCACTAGCAACTGCTTACGGTCTCAAAATTTCCCTTGTAGAGAACACACTTGCTTGGTTCTTGGAATCCTTTGTGTTGTGCTTGGTTGAAGGTTAGGACTTTATGTTGTTTTGCCAGCTAGATGTAGGCACTTTCCTTGGGGAGGCACCATTTAGATTAAATCTTGTTCCATGGCCTCCTTCATTCTACACATGAATCCCCATTAGCCTTGGCTAGCTGGTACCCCTATTTAACCTCATAAAACCTAAGGGGAGAATTGTTCTATAGAAGGAAAATCCTCTTGTGCTCTTAAAGCAACATGTCTATTTGATAGGATGGATGAAAGGTTATTTATTTTATTTATTGGACATTGAATGGTGTTAGTCTTTCTGGACTATGTTTTTGAAACCATTTTCATTGTTTTCCTAAATGTAGTTGGCTAAGTTGGGGCGCCAAGAATCTAGGGCAGCATTTTCGAGTTCTGTTAGTTATGCCATATTTTCTAAGTAGGGAATCCAATCCATGAAGTAAATTAGAACCTAACTTTAGACCTTGTGTCAAATTCCCACGTAAGCTGACAAAAAATTAGATCAAGGCGAGGAATGAAAATTCCAGATATGGGATCCTTGAGGAAGTGAGGTTGTGATGAAAATCCACTCTTTTAACTACGAATTTAAGTATAATGCATGTAAAGCTTTGATCCATAATTGGCTCGATACTGCATAGATTCGCCATAACATTTTAGCTCCTACAACAATGGTTTGAGTTTTGATGTTAGCGAGATTAGCACCTTTTTCCTCTTTTACAAAGCATGCTTTATGCCAATTGATGAGAGGAATTTTATTTTTTAGGTTTGTTTCTTTCTATAGAAGTCTTTCATTTTCTTATTGAGAGCAAGAACAATTGAGGATGGGGCCTTAAGGAACAATAAAAGATAGGTTGTAGGGCCTAAAGGTTTTGATCTAAGGAGGACACCCCTGCATGACCGAGCTATTTTCCTTTCTAAAATGTGAGTTTTTGAATAAATTTCTCAATATTTTTCTCCAGTGGGCTTTTTCCCATAGCTTGTGAAAAAAGGGATCCCGAGATACTTACAAAGAAGAAAGTCAATAGGGAAAGTCATAATGGATGCAATACTTTTTTGCTATTGGCGTGGAGTATAGATTTTCCTTGCTGATGGTTTGACTTGATACCATAGAATAGGAATAGAGAATGCTCTTAAAGTATCGAGCTTCCCTTGTGCATGTTGTTCCTAGGGGGAAAGAGTCATCTACAAATGGGAGGTGAGTGATTACAAGGGTTCCCTTAGCTATTTAAAGAACCCCTAAGTTCCTAGCCGTGCATGCATTTTTGAGCGACCTAATTAGCGCCTTGGACATTAGGATAAATAAACATGGGGAGATAGACTCCCTTGATGGACACCACATGAACTTTGGAAGAGCACCAACATTGACAAGTCAGGTGAGGAGATATAATTAGCAATTGGGTCGCACCATTCTTGAGAGAAGGCAAATTTTAAAAGCACTGGCTCGAGAAAGATCTAATAGATCTTATTGAAAGCCTTATTGACTTCAAGTTTAATAATCATACTTTTTTCTTCGGAGATTCCAAGATAATGCATTGCTTCATAGGCCATTACCATTCCATCCAAGATTTGCTTACCTTAAAGGAAACCTCACTACTCTTGAGAAATGAGGCAAGGAAGGACCTTTTTCAAATGTTCTGCCAAGGCCTTGGTAAGAATTTCATAGGTTGTGTTGCAAAGAGATATAAGTCGAAAGTTAGAGAAAGAAGAGATGTCATCTTTGTTTGGGATTAATGCTATGAATATGTAGTTTAGTTCTTTTAAGATTTTCTTAGACCTCCACGCTTCATTGCCTACACCGATTACTTCTTTGCCAAAAAATTCCCAAAAGGTTTGGTAGAAAGCGATAGGGAAGCCATCCAGCCCGAGGGCATTCTCTCCCTTCATTGCGGACTATAAACTAGTTCTCCTCCACAAGGAAGTGGGCGAGGAGAACATCGTTTGAGTAGGAGAAAAAATTGGAGTAATGTTTGAAAGGAAGTTATTAATGTTTTCATGGTCTGTTGAGTACCACTAGAGAGAAGATCTTTGAAGGAGGTAATTTGCTCCCTAATAGCTGAAGGTTCCTCTTAAAAACTGATTGTGGCATGAGGTAATTTTGCAGATCTTGTTGACATGTCGCCTAGCCATTATGGATCTATGAAAAAAATTGTTGTTTTTACGATTGTCATTTAACCGATTCTCTAGGCGGTTTTGCTGCGTTAATATTTCGCCCTGGTATGAATTTCCTCAAGGGATAAAAGTGTAAATTTTTCTTGTTCCAAGAGAGGAGAGAGAGGGGGGGCGGAGGGAGCCTTGAACTTGACTTTAGGGCTAGATTTCCACCAAACTTCTGCCAGCCGTTAAAAGGAAACATCCTGAAACCACACGTTTTGAATGGCTAGCCTTGGGGGAACCATCAACCATGATATCCAGACAGATGGGGGCGTGGTTTGAGCTAGATACTTCTAATATTCTTGTTTCAAAGATCCAATTTGACTTCATCCAAGGTTTTGAAGCCTAAAACCTTTCCAATTGTTTGTCAAAGAAAATGACCCCTCCTTTGGGTAAAGGCCAATCATGAAGCACCTAGAGATGAACTAAGAGATGTCTTTATGAGATTGAGTTATTATATGGGATCCTTTTCTTTAAGATGGCATTTAAATCATCACTAAGGAGAACTCTTTGATGCTCGAAGTCCATAGACTATTTTTGCTTAGACCATGTACGTTGGTTGCTTTTGAAGAACGTGTTTAGGATCAGAGACATTGGTTCTTTCTTGAATTGGATCTCCATAACAAGCTACGTCATAGTACAAGCCAATTTTTAGTAGCAAAATCCCAGTCTTGAGGTTCCATAGAAAACCAAGACCACTCGAAGCACCATCTATGTCCACACAAAAAACATCCTAGGATGGCCAACAATTTTAAATTAAGGGCAGGAAATCTATTGTGGACATCTTAATTTCTTGGAGGAGAGCAATATTTGGCTTTTGATGTTTGAGCTATTGTTTCACTTCATTTCAATTATGGAGGGTCCCTCCCCCTTAGGTGTAAGAAGTAAGAACTTAAGAGTTTTTTGTTCCCCTGTACCTGAGATCTCCAAGTTCTCCTTGAATTCGCAAAGCCCTAACATGCTCTCATGCAAATGCTTCTTGACATGCGGTGCCAAAAAGGAGTGAGAAATGCTCAAAGAGGTTGGGTTGTGTGGGTGCTTTGAGGGATCAAATTCTTATCTTGATGCCTTGTAATAGAAAGGATATTAAGAGCACCCATATGAGAAGGGGCACCAAGAGAGTGTAGAGGAGGGAGGGGAAGGGAAGGGTAAGGAAGGGGAGGTGAAGAAAGGGGAGAGGTGGAGTGGAAGACTTTGCCGAAAGAGAATGGGAAGGGAGAGTGTGGGTTCGAGAGGAGGCAAACTAGAGAGGAATGGGGGGAGGAGAACGAAGAGGAGGAGAGGGAGGATGGCAAGGATGAAGCAAGGGAGAAGGGATTGGGCAAAGGACAAGGGAGAAAGATGCTTCCTAATAGAATTTCTCCAAATGCCCCGAGTGGTGACAATTGTAATAGTGGAATGAAATTCCCTCAAAAATCAAGTTGCTTTTGCCAAGTGCCCAAAGAGGAATTGAGGTTGATTTTCTTTGGAAAAGGTTTGCAAATATCAAGGGAGACATGCTTCCTAATATAATTTCTCCAAATGCCCTGAGTGGTGACAATTGTAATAGTGGAATGAAGTTCCCTCAAAATCAAGTTTATTTTGGTGAGTGCCCAAAGAGGAATTGAGGTTGATTTTCTCAGGAAAAAGTTTGGAGATATCAAGGGAGACGCATAAACGAGAATAGGTGGGATACAATGGCACTGGGTTGTCAAAAAAGAAACTCACTGATACAAACACCAATATGTTCTAACATGGGTGAGCTTAAGTAAATTAAGGGCAGCCTGTATAAAAGGATCCAAACTGATCTAAACAATTGTTGCATTTTACTTGAGTCAAAGTGCGTTTTCTAGGGGTGGAGGTAGAGCTTTGCATTTTTAAAAAGCCAAGGCCGATCAGAATAAACTTTGGCACAAAATCCTTAAGAGGAAAATGTGACTTGGAAAAATAACTTGGGCAGGATCTTTATAGCAGAGATCCCAAAGTCTTTCTACGTGGATTAGATCCATTCTATGAAGGGAGATATTACAAGCCATGAACTTGCAGAATGGCCAATAAGAGTAGTTTTTGCTAACTTGTTTGCAGTGAGTAAATGTATCATCATTTAGACAAAGATAAAGGTGGTTAGGAAACTAGGGAAGTGTAGTGACAATAAAAGAGCGAGGCACAACACAAGGAGCATGAACATGGGGAAAACAAGAAGAAAAACCACTCTGATGACGAGGAAGAGGTCCAAATCTCCTAGAATCAAAATCAAGAGGAGTGCATTTGCGTCTAGAAACAAAGACAAGTGGATCAGGGTGAGGATGGGAAAATGGCGGGGGACCCAAAATGGACTGAAGCAGGGATGGGAAACCGAAAAGAGCAACAACCACAACCGTGACAAGCACAAGAAGAACAAAGGGGGTAGAATTACCAAAAGAATGTCTGCGATTAGTCCTAGGGAAGCAACATATAGAGTGACCCTAGGATCTGTACCTGTAGTCCTTAGAAACAAGGCCCTGAATGATTTCGCTGCCACGAAAATGTGTGAAGTGAGGGGGAGAACAAAAAATGATGTTTTGAGTTTGTACAAAGGTGGTGAGTTGGAATTACCACAAACATCTAGCCCAACAACATTCCCTGAGTGGTAAGCATCTTGCAAAGGACAGGTCGCCCCTAAAAGCCAGGCTTGGATCATTCAGAAAGGGATCACCGGTAGATGTGTTGAATTCAAGAATCTCATTCATTTTACCAGGGCAAATCCCTAGTTTAGATTTTTTTGGTGCAGGAAAAATTTTCTTCTTAGAATTTGTCTTCAGTTACTTGTCCATTTTTAAAAATTCCCTTTTATGGCTGTAGTTTTTGAACTTGCATCAGGTGATTGGAGGGATGCGTGGATGGCTGTAGTTTTTGAACTTGCAAAAGATTTATCTAAGATTGTTTTCTCATCTTTGGCCTTATGACAGATAGTGATGTCCCTATAGCTTGAGGATGTTTCTTTTTTGTCGGCTGTGACTGCAGCTGCAAAATGAGAATTTTCTACAACAAATTTGTATTGAAACCCTCTTGTTCTAATTTTTTGAGAAGAGGGTTTTGGCCCTTGAAACAATGAAACTTGCCCGAAACCTTGAAGAAAGGGCTTTTTATCACCTTGATTGCTTGAAATATCCCCTTTCTCAAAATTAAACAGGTCGAAGAACCTTAGCCCATTCATTGTTTCCCGACGGCTAAGGGATGAGAACAAGGGTAACTAAGTCATAATAAATTAATTTTAAAGTGCAAATGAAAACTTTATTATAAGAACTTTAATTAATTTATTAGTGACAAAATAAAATTAGAAAAAGAAATATCACTTTACTTTATTTCTTGCCCTAAACGAAAAATACGACCCATATAGGGACATATGCAAGGGGATAAAAAAATATTAAATAAAGGAAAGTATTAAATGGGAGAAAAGAAAGCTGATTGGCCTTTATTTGTGGCAAAGAGGCCAAGGGATATTATAAAAGCAAGTCGCCATGCATGGGAGAGATCATCTTTTTACATCTAATAATTTTCTAAAATTGGATACAAGCTTGCATGCGTACCATCTCAACTCCAAAGGAAGAAAACTCTTTGAAGTTTTTTCTTGAGAGGATGAAAACCTTCCTTAAGCTTAGAAAGAACGAAAACTCTTCTTTATTTTGAGAGGAAGCCCTACTCGGGGGTTTCTACTGATTTTCAATGTTCTACTTCAGAATTCCAGCAATAATTGAAGAGAAAAGTGCAGATCTACTTTGTTTCCAGCGAGGGTTTGAAGGAGGATAATTGTTGCTGAGTTCTACCTTCATTTTCTAAGCATTCCTCTAGTCGAGTGACCTGCATTGTATGCATTTCTGAGTGATCTAGGGCACACTGAAATCAGATTTGAGTTGCTGTTCAATAATCTGATTTTTAAGAGCCAAGATCAGCTGGTTGGTGTAATTTTTGGGCTTGGGAAACCCTGTTTTCAGTCTTGTCTGAGAATTGTTCTTCTGCAGAATTTTATAAATAAATTCTAGCCTATTATTGATCCACAATCGGGTATTTTTCTAATATTTTGTCCTTATAAAAATTGCTGATCTGTTTGGGAAAAGAATTGAGTTGTTTTACTTCAGATTTTGTGGATTTTCACTCCTAGAGCAAGTTGCACTTTTCAGCAATAATTCAGATCTGCATTATATCTTCTGAGTATGTCTTTCAAACATTGCTGTTTTAGTTCAGATTCACTGCTGTCCTGTTTGGGGGCATAATTAGTCCATTTGGGGACATTACATTGCTTTTGTCTATCGCTTTTTGACTCCTTAGGAAAAAGATGCTACATTTGTTGACCATAACAATGTGTTCATTCATGTGACTAGAATATTTGGAAGGGAATCTGGCTATGCATGTTTAAGTTAGAATCAGGGTTTTTTGCAATCTTTAGATTCTTTGATTCTTTAGGGAAAATGCTGAAATGCTATTTTTTCTAGATTTAATGGTTCAAGACCTTCCATGGAATGAAGTATGGCTGTTGTAACTCTTTAGTTTTTGCCATTTTGATGTAATCTACAATGCATTTTATTAAATAAAAAAGAAAATCATCTATTGTTTCCTAGTGTCTCTTTGTTGTCCCACAACACGAGTTTATTTGCTACGAAAAGAGTTTCTTTGGCCTTGGATGTTAAGAGGATTATTGGGGGACTTCCTTACTTCTGTCTGGGGTTACCCAGCTTGCCACCCTCTGCCCTAGACACTCCTTGATGTGCATTATCAGATCTCGCATTGGCCATTTCACAGTGATAAATGATGATGTAAGTGATTCTCTGTCCCAGGCATTGTCAAAGATGTTTGATGAGTCTTTCTGACTTTCATTAGCTAATGCTCTTTGATCTTGCTCTTGTCTAGATGGCTATTTGTATTGGCACCTTAACAACATGGGTTGGGGCTTTATTGCTTTGGGTTTACCAATCGTTTGTTTTCAGTATTTAAAGCCTTTGATCCTAGGGTCCTTTGAGCCTAGCACTTTCTATTGTAATTGGCTGTATTCTTGAGTCCCATCGATCTATGTTTGCTCATATGTGGACATCAATATAATTTACTTATTTCTTCTTTCTTTCTTTCTCTTATCTTGATTACTCCAAACTTTATTAACTAAATGAGAATGACATGTAATGAGTAAATAATCATTCCTGAGGCCAATTCTATCTTAAGCCTTTGATTTGTGGCCATAATTTGCCTACAATGTCCATAGTTTAACAAAGGTGAAATGCTTAGGTGATAATCATTGATTCTACTATTCTTAAATATTCCATCTAATACTTATTTTCTGTGGGTATCAACCCAAAGATCCTTACATGTGACGGTTCCGGATCCCTGATCTCTCGTGATCTGTCTTTCAGTAGAAATCACCTACAGGCTTTGTTAAACATATGGTTAAAAACTTAGAATAATGTTTTGTTCGAAGAAGATAGTTTAATTTCCACCCACACCTTACGAATGAACACACCCTGCAAAGGACATGATAAAAATTTGTTCTACTTTTGTTAAGCTGGGTTATAGGCCTCAGAAAGCTCTGACCCGTGCAACATTTGATTGCCAGATCCTGCTTTTCCGTTATGTTACAAGAGTACAGGTAGAAAAATTCAATATGCAATAAAGCTTGCATTTGTAGGAGCTTGTGGATTTACATGGAATAAGTGTGCAACATTGCCTCTGGGGCTCATTATGAATGGTTCCTTGGATTTGCCCATTATTATGTCAAGGTGTAGTTGATGTGCTCATTATTCCAGCAATCTAGATTTTTTCTATTATCAAAAGTGACGGTTGCCATTTTAATTTCTTAACATGTTTGAACATCATGTGTTTTATGAAATTCTTGTGAAACACAAGATAAATGTTTGATGTAAGCATTACATTTTTTCTGCCTTCCATTTATGGTTATAGTGGAGTGTAATGCAGATTTGGCAACTGATCCATGGGGAAGTGAGGGTGAAGTGGAGTTCATAGAACCATTAGATCCTTTGCAGATGAGAAAATTTCTGAATTTGGTGAGTTTTATATCACTTAAAATTTTCATTGGTATGTGGAGAGTTAGGACTTTAAATTATTTTCTAACAACTTGCTAAAGACTTGAAATTGATTTTATCAGGTAGAATTTGTCCAAGAATTTTTATCCGGGTGAGTTATGCCATCCTTTTTTGTTTTAAGGTTCAATAATGTTAAAGCCTTTACCATCGTTGAACATAATATTTGAAGTGGACGAGTATGTAGAATTGTTTTACTCTACACTGTTTCTAGCCCCTTTGAAATTCCTTAAAGAATGTTGCAATGTAGTTACAAATAGTTTGTCCCAAACTTGGGAAAAGGTAAATTATATTCCATATGTGGGTGCAAATGAATGAAATTTAGGAAATAAAATATGAAATCAACATGGAAACGGATTGAGAAAACAGGTAGTGGATTCATGAAAAGGTCGTTGGTCTTACCTTTCTTTTGATAGTTGAATTGCATTCCATGTTAGGCCATACATTTGATTTTCATTTTTTGGACATTTTCAATTTGTTTGCTTTGGAGGGAACATATAAGCCGAAATTCATTGGAGATTCTTTTAGTTTTTATGCCCTTACCAAATGATATTCTTGATGGGAAGCAAGTGCTTTTAGGAAAGAAATGCTGCTGTTGGTTTAAAGACTTAATAATAATCAAATAACTAGTCTTTACCAGAAAAGGAATGTGGTTTTTGAACTCTGTTTTACGTGCATGGACTCACATATGCGTTGGACCTCTTTTCTGAGAGGAGCAAATGATAGGAGAAAAACTTAGAAATGGAGAGAAGGGTTTTGTGTACTATTCTTCGTTCAACTCAGAGATGAAATGGGTAAATACATAATGTGAGAGAGATGAGCAACCAAATGTCGGTTAACGTTTAATTACAAAGTTAACTTATGCACCCTCCTTTATTACAATCTTTTACAAAGCACAATGATATATTTTCATACTGTGGATTGATTTCCTATGTCAATGTACTTTTATTATATTAGTATTTGACTCACATTCATGACCATTATGTTTAATTTTCTAATACCCTTCCTTTATGGTAATATACAAAATCATGAAAAGTTTATACTTCATTAAATGCAATTGTCAATACTAAGAGGTGTTGTAAAGGTATTTGCCGCTTTCTCTTCAGTCAGACAATATATCAACTCAATGCCTCCTCAATCAACAAACGAATAAAATGGAATTAAACCTCTGTAATTGGTATGTGCATGGAAAACTGGATATTTAATTAGTTTCAGCGTGACTTAGCTGTAAATCAGCCAAGGTTCTCCTTAGCAAAAATCCCTCACATGCAGCCAAAGCAACATCCTTTTACTTTGCTTCTTTTGAAGACAGTAACATTCTTTTGTTTCGTGCTTACCCAAGATATTGCCCCTCTTTAAAGATTGAAGATATATTAGGTCATTGATTTCCTGTCCTCACCTGATATGGCCCAATTTGAATCTCGATAACAAACCAACGGAAAATCAGTAGATACCCCATGACAAATTCCAACATTCAATGTGCCGTTGATGCATCTCAAGATCCACTTTGCTGCACTCTAATGAACAGCACTGGGTTATCTGATAAATGTTCAAACAGAGCTAACAAAAAAGGAAATATAAGGCTTCGTGGAAGAAGCATATATTATACAACCCACCAGTGTTTTATAAAGGGATTCGTGGCCTTGCTTAACAAAATCATTCAAGGCTGCCAGTTTCAAACTAGACTCCACATAAGTCATCATTCGCTTACAATCCTCCATCTTGAATCTCTCAAGTTTTTCTTTTTCATACTTTTGCTAAAAGGAAAACACACCTCTGTAATTTCAAGAATTCAACCTTTAAACAATATTTTACAATCCTAAAGTCTATCATGTCAAAAATAGAGCAGGGATCTGTTTCTACCCTGTTAACAATGATGGTCTTGCTTCTTGTGATGATCAAGTCATCCTCATAAACAATAAGAACGACTATCTCATCCACAAAACTATTGACAAAGATTGGGATCAGGACTCCTACTGAATCTTGATTCAATAGAAAGATGATCAATTTTGGTGAATCACATTCTTTGTGCTTGCTTCAACACATAGAGCACCTTCACCAACTTGTACCCAAATTTTTGCTTGATGGAAACCACAAAGCCTTCTGGTTGTGTCATGTCGACCTTCTCCATCAAATTACTGTTAAAAATCACTGTTAATATCCATCTGAAACATTTTACAATGATATTGAGAAGCAATGGCAGCCACTAACCTGATTGTTTTCATCTTGGCTATAAGGGCAAATGCTTTCTCATAGCCTACCCCCTTCCTTCTCCGTAAGCTCCTTTGCTAAAAACCTTGCTTTGTGTTTGTCTGGCAACTTGAAATTGGTCTTATAAGCCCATTTACAGTGGATTGCCTTTTGACATTGTTGCAAATCCGTAAGAACCAAAGTGTTGTTCCTCATAAAGCATCATATTCAACTTTAATGGCTTGCCTCCCACTTCAATTTTCCTTGTGTCTGCTTATAAGAAGGCTCATTCACACTGTTAGCAACATAAGTGGAATAACCACCAACATGAAATGTAAGTCATATGTAAAATTGAAAATTTTCTTTGTTCTTGAAGAAACATTAGACTTGTCAAACTCATCCTGTTTTAAATTCTTTAATGTAATATGATACAACTTTAGTCTCCCTGCTGGTGAATACCTGCTCGATTGAATTGGGCTTGATCAAATCTAATTGTTCATCATTACCAACCTGTCCTATCTATTTAGCATTTCAACTTTTTTATCCAATCCTAAAACCTCTTGTTCTGCACATTACGATCACTATTAGAGTCCATGCCATTAGGACTCAATACATGGAGAAGCTGATTATTCTGCTGGTTGTGACTGAGAATCAGAACTGAAAAGACAGACCCTCATCAAAATTAAAATTCCCATTGATAGTTCCTCTCTTGGTAACATGTCCATTGCTCTTTATGCTTTTGACTGCTCACTATAGCCAGCAAAATTGGATTTCATGGACCTCTTATCAAATATATTGTGAACCTGATCTGATGAAGATGTGCAATACATTTTTAAAAATAAATAAATAAATGTTCCTTTGGTTTCTTGTCCAACCAAACTTTTTGTGTGTGATACCGTGCAATGCTGGGTTCCTATTAAGAATATAGACAGCCATGTTTACCACTTGTAGGCATACTCTTAGCATACATCAAGTCATTTCCATCACCATTTGATTCCTTCTCTTGAAAAATCCATTTTGTTATGACATATAGTGGGAAAGAGATTGTTTTCGCTCTCCTTTTGCACAAAAATAGGAAATGCTTTACTACAAAACTCATAACCATGATTGGTAAGCAAAAACGTATATTTTAAACTGCATTCAACCTCTAGAACAACTTCAAAGTGCTTGAATTTTTCAAACACCTCACTCTTGTGTTTGAAAAAATACACCCACATCCTGTTGCAATCATTCAGGAAGAGATATTTGGTTCATTGATTCAGTTGCTGGTAGTCATATGACTAATCATTGGGATTGGTTTGTGGATTTCGTGAAAGAGTTGAACAAAGCAAATTCAATGACACTTGGCGATAGTGAATCACATATTGTGTAGTGTTGCCGAGATGTTAGCATCAACCTAAATCCAGAATGTTCTTTATCTCTCTAGGGTTGATTTAGAATTTATCGTCTATCAATCGAATCACTAGTTATGCTCTTGATTTACCATACCTTTGTACCTTCATTGAACCACAATTCTTTCACCTTCATTGGGCCTCAATGCATTTACCTTCATTGGACACAAACATCTCCATGCACCAATTCAAGAAAACATGTGGCTCGCTGTGCCATTTCCTTTGGGAATGCTTTTGTACTTTGTTTCCCATCTAAACATGTTGAACATATGTGTCTCATTATGAAATAAAGGTAAACCAAGAACGGCATTTATTTTTGTAGCAAAGATAGATTTTGTTGACTCATGTCCATGCCTATGGTGCCAAATGCTGAATTGGATGCACCCAAAGCATAAACCTTTGTTGTTTCAGCAGCCTCAAATCAGCCTCAAATCTATAAAGATCATGCTTGCTAACCCCTTGGCAAGGACTTCACAACTAGTCTTCTCCTTTATCAAATACGTTTCATTCAAGAACATACTTTCCAAGTGTTTAACTGATTATTTGACTAATAGATAACAAATTCTTTGTCAAATCAGGAACATAGAAGACATTTTAGAATGTGATTTTTTTGCCTTGTTTAAAATAATCCTAACATCTCCACAACCATACACAACAGGACTTGCCATCATCACGTGTTATTGAATTTTCCCCACATGAATCTTCAATGAAATTCACAAACCAATGACACTTGTCATTTAAATTAAAGAGCCAAATATTCCCTTTGTCAACAATTATGTTGGGACACCATAAAGACACACTCCTTTTTCATCTATTAAATTAGCTTGTCCTAATGCTACTAGCACTCGAATAAAAGAGCTAAATGTCCCTTCTTGAATGAAAACATTCGTTAATCATTAAGGCACACCCCCCTTCATCAACCAAATTTTCTTATCCTGCTTTCCTATTTTCTCTAACCATGCCAACCTCTTTGTGCCATTTTCTTTGTATGACCATTCTTTCCACAAAAATAACACCTACTATTAGACTTGTATTTGTCATTACATGAGGTGGGGAATTTGTTGATTGTTGTTCTTTCCTTTGGAATTCATTATCAAAACACTCTCTTAGGTAGACTCAAATTTCTTGGTTCTACTGTCCTACTCCTTATGCTATACAACCCCCATAATTAATATCTTTTGTAGCAGATTGGTTGAAAGGATCAATAAATATACTAAATGAAATAGGAAGGATATGAAGAACAGTCACTACGAAATCTTCGTCATCTACTTTTCAATTGATGGTTGCTAGCTGATCCTTTAATGTTTATGTTTTTATATCCCCAACAAATGTTGAAGAGGCTCCTTGTCCCACATCTTGAGGGAAAACATTGAATTCCTCAAGTAACATGTCCTTGAAATATCAAAAGTCTCAATACTAACTTTTCAGTTTCTTTCAGAGCTTTATAACATGTTTGCAACTTGATACTTTTTCCACCATTTCATCAATAATAGATAAAATGAACCACATCAAAGCCTTCTTGATTCCAAGCAGTACCTTCGAGTGAAGCTTGTGCCCCAAGAGTATTTTGAGGAACCAAAAAAAACCTTGTTTAGGTGAACCTGAATTTGGAGATGATCTGGGCAGGTGAATAACTAGAACAAAATGGGAAGAATGTCATCAAGGCTCGCAGGAAGTTCTGTGATCCGTAAACTTCCACTTTGGAACTCTAGGAACTCACACAATTATGATGTTCTACTTTCAACTTTGGAAAATGATAGATTGATTGAAGATTAAAGCTTTAGTGACTGATTACCTAGTGCTATAGAAAGGAAATTGTAGAGAATAGGAAAGAATTCAAACTCCAAACACCAACAATTTTTGTCCTGGAAACTTCCAATGGAGGAAAAACTAGTCGGGAAGGGAAGGGAAAAACGCTCTTTTCTTCCCACTTTTATTGGTCAATTTATAGACAATTACAGATTACAAGAAGTAAGAAAATGGAGGACAACAATGTAAACTTCTCCCTTCCTATGCTTGCTTGCTCCTGTTTCTACACCTTGCTCCTACAATTCCACTCCAACACTGAAGATCTTGCCCACTTGCTCTCATTAAACTTAAACCTTTGCACTTTTGATCTCTTTGGATCTCAAAATGCTCATCCTCTTGCTCCTACCATGAATTTATAGCCTCTCCCAAGTGCTCCTATGCATTGGAGAATGGGAAAGGTTGAGGTAGGGAGCAGACAAGGTCAAACGATTCAAATTCGCGTCTATTTGTGTTTCATTTCTCTTTTCTGTTCAGAAGTTTTAGGACCGCCGCTTTGTGCAGACCGGCGGTTTCAGGACTGCCGCCTTGGCTGGACGGCGGTTTTGTCCAAAACCTCTGTTTACCCCATTTTCCTTCATTTTCTTCAATTCTCCTTTTTGGTGCTAATGGAACTGATGAAGTGGTGTGTTTTTCTGGATCCCTATGGATCATTCTGGAACTCGGAAATGTGCAGGATAGATTACTCACGGGAGGATAGGAGTGCCTAGGTGCTAGTGACTGAATCTGGGCGCTAGTGTCCACCCAGATGCTCCAGTTTTGATCTTTTCTGTGCAGGAGGAGCTTTGTTGTTGATCTCTATTTGTCGCACTGGATTTGTTCCAATGTTGTTGTTCGCACCTGTAACCTACAAGTTAGATACCTAGCTGCACATAAGCACAAACCACATCAAACCTAATAAATAAGATGCAGAATGGGGAGTCAGACTGACCCCGACGGTCATCCGAAGAGTGAACTTAGTATTAAGCACTGCATTACATTTCAGACTCTATGTACTTCTGTGTGAATGTGTGTAATGATGCCCTAGGATGCCCTTGTGCAAGCTGCACAATGATAGCGGGCTGGATCTAGAATATAGCAAATGTATAGAATGTGTGAGATGGAATAGAATGAACTTCTCCCTCCCATGCTGTGTATGCAACCCTTGTCCCTTGTATGGATGTGCTCGATGGATGCTTTGTAATGCTTTTTGTGCCTTTGAATGTAAGCTTAGGTGATAATAACTAATGCTAGTGCTTGGCCCTTTATTTGAGAGCAATAACTAAGTATATTATATCATTCCCTTGTTTGAATTTCGTAATTGACAATTGGAAGGCCGGCCCAAAATATTAAAAGATTCCCAAGAAGTAAAAGAGACCCAAAAAGTGAGAAAGGGCTAGAGAGGGTCCAGGAGCGCCCAGAAGGGACAGGAGCGCCTGGGCGCTAGTGTCCGAGGCGATAAAGGATAAAACAATCAAATGCCGACAAGGCTATATGGCGTGTAAAGTCAATAAAAGTATAAGAGACAAAGCAAAAGGCCCAAAAGACATTGTCAATTATCAGTTTCTTGCTTAGGAATCATGTATATATTAGTATGATCTAGGATCTAGAAATGTACCCAAGTGCATAGATCTTGTGTGTACAATCTGTACCATTGTTACAGTATTCCATACTGCTGTAACAATGCTTCAGTACTGCTGCAACAATGTCGCGCTTTAGTATAATCATGGCCGCATATTTTGTGTGTTGGGTTTGCTGTTTATTTTGGTAGTTTGAATTATAAATGAACCAATGATTTATGTTGTACATCTTTGAATATTATATTCAAAAATGGGTTTGCGTAATTGTTGCTGCCATTTGATATAAAAAATTTAATATTAATATTTGATGTTGTTGTCCAACATTCAGTAAATGACAATTCGGGCTTATGTTCAATGCTATGTGTAAGGGTTGAATAACTAATATTGATATTTGTCATTTCTGTTTAGTATTTCATAAGTGTTGTATAGATAGGAAACTTAGAAAATTTGCAGAGGTAATAAAATATTAAAAAGGGACATTGCTGCATACTCTATTTGTCCAGAATTGGACAAAATTGCTTGTATCTACATGTGTTTCTTATGTAAAATATAGGAAGTGACCTAATTATATGCCAGGGTTTGACATTCAGCCATCAAATGTAGAGCCTCCACATATGGTTCATACGAGGGCGACAGACTATCCAGAGCAAGCCCTACCAAGTTGTCATCATCCACTTTTTTGATGATGGCACTGAGCTGGTCTCAGAGATCTTTCAGCCGTAGAAGATGTTATGAGAGCGACGCACCCTGATGCATATTTTCTGAAAACAACTAATTCTTCATGTACAAAACCCTACCTTTATTTGACTTTGATACTTGTTCCTTAGACTGGTCCAAATCCCACTTGTCTTTGTGGCATTTCGGACCTCGGGTATTAAATCATTTGATATGGACAACTTAAACCACAACAAGGCCTGCTAATGATGCTTGTGATAATCTGTGAAATTCGCAATAGGTCTTGTTTTAGTGCCAAGGATGATTTTATTACAATCACGATGCTCCGTAATTGTTAATATTTTAAGACTCCAACTATTATAGTTGACCAATTAACTTCTGTGCTTTTGGAAGAGCTAGAGTCTGAATATTGGCCATCATTTCTGATCTCGGACCTCTATATCAAAGCAAAAAATGCAAAGTCATCTACAAGAGTATCTGAGTTTGCTTTAGTGAAATCAGAATTTGATACAGTAAATATGTAAAGTCTAAAAAATACCTCTTTCTGCAAATTGCAATTATTTGACTGCACATCACCAATAGTTTGCACTCTTGGTCTGGACTGTACTTTTGTTCCACCTTCTCCTTTGCCCTAGTCTTCAAATCCTCAAAAGATTCTGAAATGTCTGAATTCTGCAATATTTGTCCACAGCTGGTAGTGCCCTGGGAACAATGTTCTAGTCTGAATCCTCAAGGCTCCACCTTCATGGAAGTCTTCAATTTGCTTCTTTCAGCGATTAGACTAAGCTCAAATATTGGTCTCCAAACTCGCGTGTTGACCTTTTTGGTCTGCACAGTCCTCCCGTTCCCCAGACAACTGTATAAAACGGCAAAAAATCATGCCTTAGCACATCAATATTCTACCCTTCATGTCACGGTCCTAGAAAAATCACAAGGGATTTGTCATTTGATCCTGTCGTCCCAGATGTCGCAGAATTCTGGACTATTGGTGTATTTGCCGACGAAACTTCTGTCGATTCAGTTGGTTTGTCTTTCAGCCCAAAACTATCTGTTTTATCCGAAAATGTTTTCTGCAGATTTGTTCTGGTATTTCTTCTTTGAATTTCAACTTTCTGTTGTAAATCACTTTTTTTGGCATGACATTGAAATCTCACCTACTGCAAGTTTAATTCATGAAAATGGTGATTCTTTTCCTTCTAAACTTCACATCTAGACTGCTGTACCATTCACAAATCTTCCGTCTTCGACTAGAAAAAAAAACCTTGTCAAATCTTCTCTACAGTTCTTACTCGACTAGGCCTTCCTCAAACTCTGCACCTCACTGTTCGTAGCTCAATCATTTGATATGGACAACTTCAACAACAAGGCCTGCTTATGATGCTTGTCATAATATGCAAAATTTGCAATAGTTCTTGTTTCAGTGCCAAGGATGGTTTTATCACAATCACTATACGCCGCAATTGTTAAAATTTAATGACTCCAAATATTGTAGTTTTGACCATCTTCTGCACTTCCAGCAGAATTAGAGTTTGAAAATATTGGGCCATAATTTCTGATCTCTGACACATGAATCAATTTAAAATAAAGGCAAAGTCTGATACAATAGAATCTGAGTTTGCCATAGTGAAATCATAATTCGATATACTAAATTTGCAATGTCTATTTTTTTTCACTACCTCTTACTACAAATTGCAATTACTGTTGTCTGCATATCACCAACAGTCTGCACTTCAGGTTTGGACTATACTTTCGTTCCACATTCTCCCATGCCCTAGTCTTCAAATTTTAAAAAAATTGTGAAATGTCTGAATTCTATATTATTTATCTGCAGCTCATAGAGTCTTAGGAGCAGCAGTCTGGTCTGATTCCTCAGGGGTCCACCTTCACGGAAGTCTTCAAATCTCTTTCTTCAGTGACTGGACTGAACATGAATATTGGTCTCCAAACTCATGTTTTGACTGTTCCGATCTGCAGTCCTGTGCCCTGGACAACTGTAAAAAAGGCAAAAAATTGTGTCCGAGCACATCACTAGTGTTTACATCACAAGCCTGGAAAAAATGCGAGGAATTTGTCCTTTGATCCTGTCAGATTAGATGTCAGGAAATTTTCGCCTATCGGCCTAGTTGGCCTACAAAACTTCTGTCAACTGAGTCAGCTGGTTTGACAGCCCAACATGTATGTGTTATCAAAAAATGTCTTATGGAGGTTCACTTGGTATTTCTTCCATGAACTGCAACTCTGTTGTAAATCACAGTTTTTTGCACGACCTCAAAATCACACATTCTGCAACTTCAAATCACGAAAACAACGATTCTTTCCTTCTAAACTTCACCTCTCGACTTCTGTACTGTCCAAAAATCTTCCACCTTCAATTAGATAGAAAAACCTCTTCAAATTTTCTCTGCAGTTCTTATCTGACCCGGGCTTCCTTAAACTCTGCACCTCGCTGTTCGTATCCCTTTTCCAGGGCTTCCTTGAACTGTGGCTCTGATACCAATATTAAAAGATATGAGAGAGAATGAAAAGAGAAACTGGAAGGCACATATTGGGAGTGTGTCCACCATTTTATTATGCCTTAAGAGGTTACAAAGTAGTTCAAGAGGTTTACAGCAGAATATTGTTAATAATTACTAATAGCTAATTATACCTATAATATTTTAATACATGCTTCCAATGATTGGATTGATCTAGAAGGTAGTCCCTGGTCCTCCGTGTCATATATGGCGCATATTGAATCTACATTGCAACTGTATTTGTGAGATTTATTTTGCAAGTGACAATGCCTGAAGCATGAATAGTGTCTATTCTCTACAGGGCTAAGATTCAGTATGAGGCATGCTCTTCAGCTGAGGGTGAATAAAGGGTATGAGTCTCTTGCCATTCTCGAGAGACAGTGCTTTCGACACCACTTCTAGGACATCTCCTCCAAGATGTTTCTTATGAACTCCCTCATCCGCCCCACTGTTCTCAGTGGGTTTGTTGTCTGGGGGTCCTCCCTGTCAGACACAGATTGGGCTTCTGCTGAGAGGATTTAGACTCTCCTCCTTATCCGCTTCATCAGATGCAAGTAGACGGCCCCCCAACATATTATTTTGGCAGAGTTCGGAGCCCAACCTTTCTGTCTGGAGACTATATTTGACATATCAACCTTTCTTCATCGTATCAGGAGGTTTGGTGATCTCTCCGATGAACTGGCCATGTATCCGTATCTCGCTTATGCTCCTCTGTGAGTATTGCCCAGGATGTGGGCCGTTGTTGGTTTTTCGAGACTTCTGCCTTGTTGGATTCAGTTGGTATCCAGATTGATCGTCTCCCTCGTTTCCAGTATTCCTTGAATGCTCCTAGTCATCTCTTGCCCACCAAACAAGTGTTGAACAGGTCTCTCCGAGAAGATATCTACATGAGCTTCATTCAGACTACTTGGGTGAACCCTCCTGGGGGTTTGCGCCCTAAGATGTCCTTTTATGTAGAGCACTTTCTTGAGATTAGAGATGGACTCACCATCCGCCCTCAGTACGTACACCTTTCATCATTGGGGGCATGCCCTCCGTATACCTCTGGGTCAGTTTCGGGTCGGCTCCCACAAACTTCGGTGTGAGATTGATCACCACATTGATCGGGATGACAGACTTTGTAGCCTTCATGAGGTGGAGACCGAGACTCATTTCATCCTCCGTTGCTCCATATACTATGAGATCAGAGGACGATTTCACCGCCTCTTCAGAGGGATTTAGACTCTCTCGGTTTCTTCAGATATATTGACCAACAATGTCTTTCCCTCTACATCCGTGAGTCTCTGCTGCTCCGCGACCAGATTCTTCATCCCCCTTCGAGAGTCATCCCCACGATACGAATTACACCCATCTTTCCGGTTTGACCCGCAGGTGGAGGAACTAAACGACAGAGCCTTTCTGACCCAGATATAGTGTATCGATCAGTTCGTCCCCGGTTGGACCTTCACATTTCCCCCGATCACCACCAGCATAATCGGATGCACACCTGTACTAGAGGGCAGCCTTGCTCCATTCGCCCCCCTGGCCGTTGTTTCAATCTCAGATCTCAGCAAGGAAGGAGGTTTTTGCCCCCCTCTTCGGGTTGCCAGTCCATCAGGAGCTTCTTTTCGTTGGCCTCAAATGTTAGGAGGGGTGTGGCTACCATTCCTGAGTAGACCATTGGTCCTCGTTCGCCCCCTCCTCCATTCCCTTCTTTGCTTCTCCCGTCTTTCTCCCCCGCTTGCTCCATTGCCCCCGCCTGTGGGAGTATTGGCTTCGGGTTTCCTTTCTGCTTCGTCTCTTTTCCTTTCTTCTGTTTTTGAGAACTCGTTTGAGTTGTCCTCGTTCGCACTTTGTATATTATTTGGACTGCAGTCCCATTGACCTACTTTTGTGGTCATTCGTTGGACATTAATATATTTATCTTATCATATCTTATCTACACAACAATGTCTCCTAAAAATTATGCCTTGTTTGTGGAGATTTTTAATCAGAGTATTTTTTTTTTCTTTTTCTCCAAATAGCATGTAGCTCATCTTTTATGTTGAATTTCTCTCATCCACTGTTCAAAATTACTTGGACAAATGTTCCTGATGGGAAATTGCTTGAATTCCTTATATTTAAGGTTTATGGTAAACAATGGACAAAGAATCATTTATTTCTGCTTTTGGCAGATAGAATCTTCTATGATGTTATGTATGTTTGCTGCACAGATAAGAATCAATACATTTGTCTAAACCTATATTTATTGTTTGTGGCAGTGATTTCACTGACCTGTTCATAAAATGGGTATATCCTTTTGGGCGGTTCCTAGTTGAGCTCTCGAGTCAATATCCTCTCATTAGCGGCTTTTATAAACTGCTCGCAGTTTCTATACACAAAGCTGAAGAGAGAGCCTATTTTGGAAAATTGGAGGCATCACCAATCGTGAAAACCACAGATAGTGTAAATGAGGTATGGTTGGTTAGCAAGAGGAAAAGGCTTGTTTCATAATTCATAGTGGAAAAAATTTGCTTGAATTATTGAGCTTGTTTTTTATACAGGGTAGCTGTATCTCTTTTATTACATCTTGTGCCCCTGTTTCAATTCTGTCTTCACTATATTTGCCTTGTCTGTATATTTTACTTTCCTCATTGCATATGCTAATATAAGGTGTTTTCTATTACAGATTAAAAATCCCCTTGCAGAAGATTCTATGGATGAGGATTTAGTGTCACAGCAGGACAGATTTCTTTGCAAAATTTTATTTCGTAAATATTTGCAAGAGGTTCTCATGGCTAGTAGGCGGTATAAACTGGAACTGTTTGCTTCATGCTTGCGCCTTTGCTTATGTGCTCCTCCTTCTGTTATGGACATTGAATCCCTTGTGGCACCTGCAATCAATGCCCTGAAAATTGGATTAAGATATCCTTTCCTTTTTGTTCACAATAACATAATTTTCTAGTGCTGATTTTCAGAGGTGCATGTTTACCTTCCCTTTATCTGTTATGCCTCTGTAATTTCCTGAATGAGGAATGCATAGGTAAATTATTCTTAAGAAGTTTTGGGCTAATGCTAATTAGCATCTTTGGGATTTCAGGTAGTTTAAAAAGTATGAACTTGGCAAAGTATTGTTAATTTTTTGTAAAAGTGAAGTGCAAGAATTTTGATATTCTAGAATCTAGAAAGAGAAATTAACCATTGTAATGAAAATGTTTTGAGAGTTATAGAGTTGACTCTCTAATTTGGTATGTATCTTACATTCAAGATTGTCTAGTTGTTATTCCTTGCACTCATACCATGCCTATGGATTCCTTATGTTGCACTACCTATGCACAAAGGTCATATGTTCCATCATTTCCAAATTGAAACTTTAATGACAGTGAATTATGCTTATAGTTTTAATCTTTTTCTATATACCTTTACTTCCTCTAGATTTCACATTTGATGTTATGCTCCTTTGGTTAAAAGTCTTGGGTGATGTAGGATATGGTTTGGAACCTGAAAATTATCCATAGAAACTATTTATGTTTAAAGGTTTAAGATGAAACTAAAACAAATAAAACTAAAATGCTATCATTCCCAACTACCTAAGGTGGTATCTATATATAGCCTCATAGTTCGCATACTCGTACTCGGCAGACCAAAAAAAAATTGACTCGGCAAAAACTCGGCAATACTCGGGAATACTCGGAAACTTAAAAAAAAAAAATTTCGTTAAAAAACATAAATTTTAAGCAACACATAGCTACTGGTCCAATACTTGGGAGTACTCGGCCAATACTCGGGAATACTCGGCGAGTTAAGTGTGGCGAGTTTTAATGGCGAGTATTCGGTTGGGCAAACAAATGGCGAGTACTCACCAAGTTTTCTTATTATGTATAGCCTATTGCCCATCAGTTTCTAGAGTGTAGGGTGCCGACTATAGATGCCCCTGACTGTACATAGTTGTCTGGGTATTGATTCGTAGGCTGCTAGGAGCATGGCCATATCTATCCATAGGGTGCCAACTATACTCTATATAGCTCCTGTTGGTATGTGGCTATCCAAAGTTTAGAGTGTCATCTCCCTTGTCCTATTGCCTGTTGGTTTGTAGAGGGTGGTGCCCCATATATAGATTGGGAGGGCGAGGCAAGGGGGAACAAAGATGGATGACTATGAGACGAGGCCATGAGAATGATCTTCTAAGTATAGATTCGCTTTTATTGGTTGAGTGATCTCCCGTCCTTGGCCCTCTCTCCCTCGCCTCTTCCATCTTTCGATTAGGCGTATAAATGTCCCATATCTAGATGGGTGTATATTAAGGATAAGATTTGTATTCCAAGAATGTCTGCTTGTCAACTTCTTTAATTGAGTTTGTACTTGACAACCTTGGGCGACAAGTGCTGATACTCATAAAACTTCTGTTCAATTTTATTTTTTCAACTATTTTGTTTTATGTCCTACTAGGCTTGACATCATAGGCTTTGAAAAATTTGAACTTTGTGGTGTCTCCTTGGTTTTACATGAGTTATTTAGGGGGAATGTTGTGGGTGTTCATCTATTCATAGGTAGATATTTAGTGAGGACTCACTTGCATCATGCTGTAGGTTGAACTTGAGCTTTTATTGAGAGTTCATCTTCTTCTGCTTGCTTTCTTGGTCCTTTTCGGATGCATTATTTTTGTAAAGACTGTTTAATTTGGTTGATATTGTCATTCCCTCCATTTCTGCTTCTTTTGAATGCGATTATTTCAAACATTTGCTTCATTCACGATTTAACATTTGATATGGAGTGTATCAAATCATTGTAGCCTCCTATAAAACATTATGATATGGTTAAATACTGGTACAATGTTGTGGACAATATTTGTTAGGAGACAATGCTTTATGTATGGAAGTTCCTATGTTTATTTCATAATGTAAATTAAACTTTTATTATCAATAATTATAAATTTCATAATGAAGACCCTCGTGTGCCTTTGATATAAACACCCCGTGTTACATAAAATATGATTAATCACTCATGGGCTTGATGGGTCTTGCACATTCGCTCATACACAATTTTATGAATATACATGGAAGGCATGTAGGGATTCAATGGGTAGGGAGAGACATGCTTATAATCTCATCATGTATGGTTTTTCATTTACTGATTCTTACCTCGGTAAGGGGGCTCCTTCAGTAGGGAGCATCATCATGTGCATGTAGTGTATGATTCAGGGGTAGACCCATAAGTGAGCCACAACTAGACATAAAGTATTAAAGATTGTATGTGACATCAATTATTGGAGAGGGGATCATATGAAACATTTGGGATGTTCGTATTTTTTTCCCTATTTCCACGATGCACAATTCAATCCCAGTGCATTATATAAGGGTCACATGTCCTCTATCTTTGAGTGGATTTTTTGGGAATAAGCACAATCCTCAAACCATATCTTTCTTAATAAAAAATAGAATGTCAAAGTAATTTCCATGATTCTCAACATTTTTATGTAAATAAAACATCTACAATAATAATTGAGCATGAATAAAAAACTTGCATGCACATGAGAACACAATTGTTAATGTGGCGAAACCCTTCTAGGGCATAATTTTTTTAGGAGAAAACTATGGAACATATACTTCTATAACACATTGTGACAATTGTTAATGTAGAGAAAGGCTCTTGGGCTTGAAATATTCTAGGTGAAAAATGTGGAACTGCTTAAAATATTTTTATAACGCATTATGGCGAACCCTCCTAGGGCAGAATTTTTTTAGGAGAAAACTGTGGAATATATACTTTTATAACACATTGCGACAATTGTTAATGCAAAGAAAGCCTCTTGGGCTTGAAAAATTCTAGGAGGAAAATGTGGAACCGCTTTTAATCTTTTTAGAGTGCATTATGACGAAGTTATATAGATATTCCTTTGCTATGGAACAATTACATTGTGATTTCGTAGCTATAGAAATTGTGATGGTGAACTCCTTTGTTTCATTCTATTATCCCTTTTTAATGACGTTGGGGAAATTTTATACATTTCGTTTTTCGAAGTCAAATGATTGCTTTTCAGTTCAAAGACATCTTTTCTTCTTTGGTTACATAACCTTTTCATCTTCTAAGTTGTGTTGATCATTAATTGCTGAAAAAATGACATCCCTTTTTTTCTTGGATAGTCACATATTGAGGGATTTTTTTTTTTCGATGGATCGCTCCTTGCCTGTGTTTAGTTGTCAAAGATGAATGCCTTTTGGTTACTAATGAATTTTCGTCATTAAATGCTCTTTTGTTGGCGGGTGCCTTTTTGCTAATGGGTCCCCCCTCTTTTTGACGGATACTTCCTCTGGTTGAAATATGTGTCCCCCTGTTGCTGGATGCCTTCTTTCATTGTTCGATGCCTTTTTTCCTTCTTTGGATGCTTTTGTTGATAGATGCCTCCTCATTACATTGGATGCCTCCTCTTTGTTAGTAGATGCCTCCTCATGTTGATGGATGTCTTTTTATTGGTAGACGACTTTGTTCATCCTCTTGTGGACATATGCCTCCTCTTGTTGACAAGTGGCTCTTGTCAATGACAAAAGGATGAGTTTGTAAGACTAAACTTCTCTTTCTTTGATAGAGTGCTTCATATGGTCATCTGACATTGCCCAATGTTGTTTCATTTGGTCATCTTCTTTTTGCCACTTAATCCTTCCATCATTGGTTTCTTGTTATACCTTCAAAGTGAGGAGGTTTTTGGTCTCCCAAAAATTAATTATTAAAAAAATGGGGAAAATCATCCCATTGAAATAAATCTATAAGTACCCTTTCTCACTTGATCGTGTCGATCATATCTTGCTTTACAATATCAAGTCCCTAATCATTTAATTTCGAAGATTCCAAGTTGATAATCAAATGCATGTACAAGTACAAAAGAAGATTTGATTTGGAGGCATTTGATCCAATTTGCTACTAGATACGAAAGGGTCTATATTTAACTGGTTTAAGATTTTTACCACTTTTTTGAAGTCTAATATCTGTCTAGTTAAAACCACATTAGATCTGCAACTAGGAAATTGTGAGCTTCTTGATGTTGACCATGCTAGGCTTTGTCCTTTTACTGAGAATTCAAGAATTGTTCTTGCACCTCTAGATCTGCTAGAGAGAATATCTATAGACACTATATTTAGGCCACCAAGATCTTTCTCCTTGAGCTGCTTATCCCACACTTGCTTATTACGTCAAGCATTTATTACAAATGTTGTATGGTATTATTCATTACCCGCACTACATGCATTGCCATTGGTCTGATGGCTTGAGATTTCCTCTTGGCTAGTTAAGAAGGTGCTCTCACCAATTACAAGTTGAAACTGATCATCATTGTCTCTGATAGGATCGGATTTACCGTTTTTGCTCCCTCCAAGAGGTGGAGACTACATAACACTTCATTTTTAGATGCCCCATTTACTATGAGATACGGGGAAGATATTAATGCCTCTATTGGGGACTCGGGCAATGCTTTATCTAGTTTCTTCAATTATCCAAACTAGTTGTGCCCGGCTCTTTATCTTCATGGGCCATCACCCTTCGACCCAGATCCCTATTTGGGGGTTTAAAGGCTCTAGATCCCCTCCATATTGATCACATCATTTTTCTAGCCCACTTAGGTGATAGGAAACTCTAAGCACACTTTGGACATTGATACTTCACATATCAATGGTGATAGATTATGCAATGCTTCTCTTAGTGCATGATTGCTACTTAGATTACTTAGATCCGCATTTGGTTGCTCTCCCTCGGCAATGTGGCTTTGCTCCTTCCCGTTAGTATTGGCTCTGTCCTTTTTCGGCGACATGGATCTAATACTTACTGGCCACCCCCAAACCGCAGGGAAAGACTCATATTATGAAGTTCATTTCTACTATGGGAGCTACACTGGCCTTGGATGTCAGGGGAAGTTTTAGAGAAGCGCTTTACTTCCTGCCAGGGTCTCCTTGCCTGGCTTCCTTGACCTTGGATGCTCTCCAATGAACATATAATATCTTTCATAGTAATCGTTGATGGCTCCTACGTATTCTCCACTTCAAGCACAAATAGACATATTCGATGAGATTTCCTTCGGGTCTTTATCAACACATGCTTTTGGGGCCCTTGTTCACATATCATTGCTATTTTTGTTGGTTTCATTACACCATTTGTGTTGATGGACCACTGCTTTGTTTTGTCTTATGTACTTTTGTTCCTTTATTTTGCCTCTAGTATTCTCTCTTCCTAGAACTCTGTATTGTTAACTTCTGTATCCTTGAGTCCCATTGACCTACTTTTGGTCATTTGTGGACATCAATAAATTTTTTTTCTTTGTTTTTGGAGAATTTCTATGATCTCTCCACAAGCTAAACAACTCCGTTAACTTTTAAGTTCACTACATCCTCTGATGATTTTTTTCGCTTGAATGGCATGTTTGGTAGAAATCCTAGACATGTCTCAAAGGGATACATACTTGTTGAGCTGTAAATTTCTTTATTATATGTGTTGATTGTAGGGATAAATCTGTATGGGTTCAATTTGCTACTCCTGTAGGCTGTCTGTACATGTGCGCATCTGTGGAAAGATGTTCACCTGTACAACTTATCTTTGCAGAAAGTATAGATAAGCTACCAATTTGACACAATGAGCTTAGGAAAACCAAAATGTACCCACTTGGGTGAATATTTTTTATTTAGCTTCCTGCCCCAGGATGGTCTTCCTACAGGGAATCGACAAACACATTTTACTGAACCAATCTACAATGGAAAAAGGCTAATAGCCATTATTTTTCCTAGTATTTGTAAGCTGCAACGAATTCTGTGTATACGCTCTTCCAAGGTTAGATTGGTATCTGCAGTGGAGTGTACAGTTCTAAGTTCTTGTTATTAGTTTGCTTGTACTGCATAAGGTGCTTAATATGTGTTACATTTTAGGCCAGTCCTCACAATTGTGCAAGTTTGAAACAATTTTGTCAAATCCATATCATCCAACTACCTTTGAAGTGTGGGCTTTTCACACGAGTCAAATCCAACTATCGTTTTGCTGTTTGTATACAATACTTTTTAAAGATATTTTTTGTCTACTGTTTAGTGTTTGAAATATCTCTTTTTCGCTGTGTAGAATGCACTTGTTTTAGCTCCATATCTTGTGCATATTGTTGTTTGTAATTCTTATGATCAAAATTGTCCAATTGCATAATGGTACTTGCTGCAGCTATTCTTCATTTTGAATTAGCTCTGTAAAACTTGATCTTTTTGTAGACATTTAAATTGTCCCTTTCGGGCTCAAATTGGAGGAATTTGGATTTTCCCCAAAGCCCTAATGGAACATTGCTGAAAATGATGCCAACCAACATGTAGAAAACCTGATTTTTATGACAGCAAACTGATTTTATGCAAAAAATTAGGTCAGCGACCTATTTTAGGTCCACAAAACCCTAAGTGACCTAGGTATAATTCAGATTTTAGCCTCTCCCACACAAATATTCAAAAATACATCAACAACATGAAACACTTGATGAATTCATGCAAAATAAATGCTTCAACAATAAATTACAAACTGCTGGAATTAATTATTGCTCAAAAACAGCTGAAACTTAAAAATTCTATATCTTCATAAATACTTGGAGACAAAATGCAAATTATAGCCCAAAATGACCACAAAAATGTCAGCTATCCAATAAAATTAGAATTAGATTTTTCCAACTACAAAAACCCTCTGAGAAGTGATCCCAAAATCTTCAAATGGGCAGATCAAGATGGAAATGAATGTGGCACCCCCCAAAAGCGTGACCTAGTTGGAATGTGTGCCCTAGCATTGGTAGAAACCCTTGCCATTCCAAAATTCTGTATTTTGAAGCTCCAATGTGACTCCTGGATGAAGTCACCAATGCAACAAATGAGGGTTTCCGTCCTCGAGTGTTGTGACTATTGAGGGTTGTCGCCCTCAAAAGGATCCAACTAGGGCTTTTGTTTTCAAAGGGTGAAAATGAGAGATCAATGCTCCAATTTCCAAAAGAGAAGTATATAATTCACAAGATGACGATTATAATGAGCTCCAACATTTGCTTTTATAGCCTTTTCTTTCCTTATTTGTGGAGCGTTCCATGTAGGCCTCTTTATTTCTTTTTTAACATTTGCTTTTCCCGCTTAAAGAGGGACGACCTCTCCCTTTTAGCTTACTAAAAATAATGAAAATAGGCTAAGGGTCTTTTTCTACTTTAGTATTTAAAAATACCTTTTATTATAATAATATTATTATTAAGTTGTCGCAAAATGTAGAATTGGCTGGGCCCAACTTAAAATATTATTAATTATTTTTTAATTTAGAAAAGGGGACATTACATCATTCCGAGTCCCTTGTTTTTTTTTACGGGAGCTGATGCTGATGTAATAGTCCTTTTCTATTATTATGAATAATTGACTTTTATCTAAAAATTGAAAAGTTAAATGCTCCGTAGGTGTTAGTTGTAAATTGCTCAGCTCAACTGACTGTGAAGAAGAATCATAGTCTCAGCATTGTCATTAGCTGTTGATGCAAATATAAGTGCTTTTGTATAGCCATAGATAATGGGATGCCTTCCATTTTGCTGCTTTTTAAGGTAGGTGATATTCTTAAAAACTAGCACCTTTTCCTTTTAGACTAATGTTTGAAGGCCAATGCAAAATTTTGGAGGTTCTTTCTAAAGTTATTCCAAGAGATGCTTGGGAAAATGACAAATGGGAATATGTTACAGATTATAAGTACTCGTGCTAGGGAAAATCAAGGAGTTGTAGTGGACCACAACAAGTCTAAGGCTTTGATTAACATGGTATATTCAGCATTTAAAGGATGTAGTTTGTATGGGGTTTTGAAGTTACTTATAAATTTTAATACTTAGGAAACCTTCCTCATATGTGAAATTCCAGCAATAAATGTTCATAGATAGGTTAGACAACAATCATAATATAATTTTGCATACAGAGAAATTTCCGATAAAGGATGCACCCTAGCAGTTTTCATTCACAGAAATTTCTGATAAAGGATGCACGCTAGCAGTTATACTAGAATATGTTGAGGCAGATTGCTTTTGAATGCTACTTTGCACTCAAATTAAGATCTCACAAGTTCTCTTTGGAGCTAATTTACTGCTTCTTAAGATAGGTGGTAGTATTCGAAACGTGCACCTTTGCTGGTTAATTACTTTTAGAATAATATTTGGTGGCCAATGCAAATTTTTGGAGGTTCCTAGAGTTATTCCAAGAGATGCTTGGGAAATGACATAAATGAGAATATGCTACAGATTATAATTACTTATGCCAAGGAAAACCAAGTAGTTGTAGTGCACCACTACAGGTAAGTCTTTGATTAACATAGTACATTCAGCTTCTATATGATGTAGTTTGTCTGACCTTTTGAAGTTACTTTTAAATTTTAATAGTTTAGAGATTTCCCTCAGATGTGAAATTTCAGGAGTAAATGTTAATAGATAGGCTCGAAAACAAGCAAAATAGAAATTTGCACACACAAATTTCTGATAAAAGATGCACCCTAGCATTTATACTTGAATGTGTGGAAGCAGATTTCTTTGGAATGCCACTTTTCTCTCAAATTAAGATCCAACGAGTTCTCTGTGAAGCCAATTGGCATTCATTGCTCCTAAAATTGCTGTAAATATAGCTGAAAAATCATTGAAGGGTAGCTGTTAGCCCCATTTACATTTGTCCGTTCTACATGCTGTATTTATCTTTAGGTTCATCAAATGTTATTAATTGAATTTCCAAAGTAAGCTTGTCCAGGATTTGGTCTTCACTAATGAATACCAATGCTTAAAAATTTGTCCACAATAATGGTTGATGATGAGAAATGTTCAAATCATGACATGTTTTTGCTCTAGATCATTTATGGTTTTCTTGAGTAACCCTTCTGCACAAATGTTTGTGAGGAATTGGAATGCAGTACTTACAGTTGACTTTGTGGTGATATTTTCTTGACTATATCAAGCATTTCCCTCTAGCAATGGTTGCAATGGACTCTCTTGAGAATTGGCATCAAATTCATCCTCGTAAGCTGGAACCATGGCTCCCACATATTGTTCCATATTTCAATTCTTATTTGGTTCAGTCTGATTCAAGAGACGTAACTACAACCAGTGCTCCAAGCAGTGGTTCTGGTGCCAGTCGATTTTCATCTAGTGGCATACACAGAAAATATGCTCCAGTGAAAGAAATACGTGAAATCAAAATTCAGGTTAGCATACTTGTTCTATTTCTTTTTTAAGTACCCAAAATTATCAGAACTAGTACATTTATTAGAGGTTGCATTAGCTGCCATGTCCATTGTGATATACATTTCAGGTTCTGCTTTTAGCATGTACTTTTGCCTGATTAGTGTGCTTCATTACTGCACGAGACTTTGCTGTCACATAAAGTTATTCTCACTGCTAGAGTTTTGTTAAAGGGTTGAAGGTCGCTGACAATTATTCTTGCTATCATCGGCCTTGTCATCTTCTTCTAGGAGATTGAGGGCTATCTGAATTGATATGCAATCCCTTTCCTAGAAAGATACGTTGACTGATCTAGGTTGAAGAAGTAATGGGAGTAGCAAAAAGA
Organism: Taxus chinensis; assembly: GCA_019776745.2. Taxonomy (NCBI): domain Eukaryota; kingdom Viridiplantae; phylum Streptophyta; class Pinopsida; order Cupressales; family Taxaceae; genus Taxus; species Taxus chinensis. The sequence continues at coordinate 162,604,922 of CM034156.1, forward strand.
TATAGCTTGCAAAACTGGTTTGATCAATTGTATCCTTCTTGCCAGTGATAGCCACTTTGTAGTCCAGCCATTGAATTTGTCATGCATTCTGTTTCTTAGCTTTCTCCATTCTGGTATTCTGTGTTGCATATGTGCTGCTGGAAAACCAACGTATTTATTTTGAAATTCAATATGTTTGACACTGTCCTTTTATTTCTTGTCTAGGGTGTTGTTAGCATTATAGGTTAATCATGGCATTATAGGTGTGGTCTTTCCATCTAAGTTTGTCCTTCTAATGGGTTATTACTTATTTATAAATTGTAATTAAAAAGTTCTTCTTTGTGTGTGGATTTCAATATTCTGTACTTGTTATATCTGAAACTTTGAAATACTAAACACATTGCATTGAACAGTGAATTGCCAAATATCAATATATTAATATTTATATTAAAAATGATGATTACATTCAAAATTCAAGTATAATTGGCCAGTGGCTCAATGCCTCTAACGAGTCTAATCATCCCTAAAGTTTGTGCCAAACTCGTTATCACTCTAACTGCTAGACCCCTTAAGGTTGAAAACTTGAAACTCAAATGGTTGAGCAATCAAGACTTGGCACTTGCTCTTCAAACTTTTGTTGTTGCTCTCCCTCTTGCTAATGCTCTCAACCTCTCACTATTGCAGCATTGCTTGCTTTGATTCTTGCACTTGCAACCTTGCTCAATGTTTTGTGATTTGGAGTGAGGACATGAGGTTCATTTATAGTTTTTTTATTGCTTAAAGTGTTGGTGGGACCCATTAATTATTAGGGTTAGGTTGGTGGCATAAACATCTTAAAAAAGCATTTTTATTAAAAAATAGCTAGGTGCACTTTTTGCTTTGGGGAATGCTTGCTGGTCTCGGGGATGGTTGAGGGACTTTGCAAGGTCTCCAAGACATCTTGCGGATGTTCCAAGTCCCCTCACCATCCTCTATTGGACAAAGACATTTCCTTTTTTGGGGGATGTCCCTTGTTAGTAGGTGGTGATGGGGGGACAACAGGGGGAAGTCTCCCAAAAGTCTCCAAGTCTCGGGGATATCCTCATTCTTGGAAATGCTAGTTTTAGGGGGGGCACATCCCCGTGGAAAGAAAACAAATTTCAGAAAAGACCAGTGATCAATGTTCTAGAACCATCAACCATTTGGATCGTACTACAGTCCATCATCAAATTAATGCTCCTTGTATATAGATAACTCTCACACACATAAGATGCCAAGTGGCTACAACTAGAGATGATTATTAATTAATTTCATTAGTTGTAAACTATCCATTAAAACTAGCCATTCACTATTTAGTTACATCTATACTTTCTAGATCAATCAACCTTTTGGATCGCACTGCAATTTGTCATCAGATTAACGGTCCTGTATATAGATAACTCTCACACACATAAGATGCCGGGTGGGTACAACTAGAGGTGATTATTAATTAATTTCATTAGTTGTAAACTATCCATTAGAACTAGTTGTTCACTATTTAGTTACATCTATACTTTCAATTAATTAAGAAAAATTCGTATCCTGTGGGTTTTTGGTACAATAATTAAGTAATTAATCAACCTTCATTGAATATTTTTTTTAATCAAGTGCTCCTCTCAGATGTGAAACCTCCTCAGAGTTTGAGTTGCTTATGCTTAGGGCCTCATCCTTGTATAACTTATCAAGACATTTACCCATCTCAATGGCCTCCCTCCGTTGTCACTTGTATAAATGCTCCTCCCTAGTAATGACCTCAACATTTTCAATGCAAATATGGTGTTTGTGCCATCAAAATGATCTGCCAATCTGAACTTTTCTACTTTGTTGAGTATAATGTCATGCTAGTGTTCTTTAATACTTGTCTTAATGGGTTTGTTGTATCCCTAGTAAATGGTAAATCACGAGCACTCCATAACATTATATTTGGGCTTCGTGAGTTTGCTATACTCGTAAAGTTATAAGTCGAGCTGGGAGTAGTGAGTTTCGTTGCCTTAGCTTGGCTGATTCATGAGTTTAGCAAAGACTTGTAGAGCCTCTACACTTTTTTGGGCTCGCTCGAGACTAGCTTAGTACCCAGTTGGGCCCACATTAAAAACCGAAAATGTTAAAAATGAACAAGTTAAAAACCCTAGTTGTTAAGTGGCTGCACATCACACTCCCATTTGGTGTTCATTTCCTTTTGTAGCTATTTCTCTCCTTATGCTATTTCCTTCAATGACAGTTCAACAATTTCTTTCAACCTCACATTTTATTCCAATTTTGAGGTTGATACTTGTGACTTAGATGATCATTGTGACTTAGACTTTAAAAATTTGTCATGGTACAAAATTCTTGAAAGAGCTTGTGGGTTTGCATGGAGGTCAATATCGTTGTATGATGTGAATTTGAAAGTTGAAACCATTTCATGTCATAAACTTTCCTTTTAGCTTGTAGGTATTTCTTTTGTTTTCCATTATCGGGCAAAACACTTCTATTAGAAATCAGATTGTACATAATTATTTTTATTGGTCTTTGTGGGAGAATGTTGATTAGCTTACTCTCTACATCGATATAGTTCTAACTAGAAGTCAAAAAGTACTACTAGTAGTATGTGATTGGTTGAATGATTGAATTTTGAAATATATGTTAAAATGAGCAAATTTTAAAATTAACCGAGTCTTGCTAAGTCTTTGTTGAGTTTGAGTTTTAGTCCCACTTTAAGTCTCGAAACTATGCTATATATGATAGACCTCAATTTTAATAATTAGGTTACATCCTATTTTTGGTCGGCTTGATCTTGTTTACAAAATGAAAAGTGTGTTAATATCTTGACAAGTCAAAATTCTATCAATCTTATAGGAACCCCTTTAATATAAGGAATGCAAGCTTGTGGTGGGTTTGATGAATTGTCAAACATTCTCTCGATGCCCTTGTGAACTTTCTGGAATGCCCTAGGTATTTGCTTACTCTTGTATCCCCATCTTTTGGAACCCAAGGTCATATTTTTTTCCTTGCTCTAGATGCTCGTCATTGAGATCATGAAAGTTTTGGTTCCCAATGTCTAAGGCACCCCTTGCTTTTGGTCGGGTCATGATGAGATGAGGCTTGCAAGTAGAGAGCAGCGTGTGTGCCCTTCCCATAGACCTAACAAGCCAACAAACCATCTTCCTTACTTTCAACAAGAACATCTCAGGGGAAGAAACCGTCCCACCTCCACTTCCTTTGTTAGTTTAGTGTTGTCATTTTTCTATTTAGAGTCTTAGACGAGTATGTAACTCCTCTAGCATATCCTTGCCATGAGGCCAATTTAGATTGGTGTCATCTATGAATTTGCTTCCACCATTTAGGTTTGAAAGGGAATGATATTTATGCCCTTTCTTTGAAATGCTCCACAAAGTGGGTTGCCACCACTAGTGAGAGAGGGGAACCCAATGCTACACCTTTTGCTTTCTCTTAAACCCCCCACCCCTCCCCCCAAAAAATAAAAATAATAATAATAAAAATTGGAGGCACATCTCAAGGAGAGCTCCGTTATGACATCTCTCTCATCATTTGTGCGCTTTCTAACCACCAAAACAGCATCATCAATAGGTATCTTGTTTAAGAGAGACATCACATCAAAACTCACAAGAATGTTATCCTCTACTCCCTTAACAAAATCGACAAACTATGCCTGGTCCAAAACAAAAGAGAATGAATGACTCACCAAAAGTTTTAAGTTTCTTTGTTAGGAAAGTTGTTAACTTATAGGTTGGACTCTAGAGCAGTAGTTGTCTCCACAATCAGTCTTAAAGGAACACTCTGTGGATATTCGGCGCACTTTGTGGATTTTTGGTGCATCTTAAATCATCGGTGGTACCTACTTTATCTTGCAGTAACTTCTTAAATTCCTCTTCCATAGACAAATTTGATGGCTAAAGCTACCTTCATAAAGACTAAAGACAGAAGATTAAAATTTAATTTATTTTGATAGTGATCAAACATCCTAGTCAAATTTTCGGATTTATTCATCACAATTGTGGCATCTCCTTTATATTTTGTTGGTACTATAATCTCTAGATTCTCAAATTTAAATGAGGTCCCACAATTGGGAATTGATTGATTTTTTTAATTTAATTCAATTTCAATTGATTAATTGTAGCCACAACCTAGGGACAGGGTTGCTGGATATGCCATCCCTATTTCTAGGATGTGGGTATCCATGTTCCGGATATGGATATGGGTACGACGCGGCTTGGATACAATTCGAATACCGTATTCGGATATGAACTTGTAATTGCGCTGTATTAGATACAACCGGATATAGTATGCAAGGCAATTATAGCCGTATCTGATTCAAAAGTAAAAAATCCCTTCAAAACTAGACTGTTTCAGTACGAGTACGGGTACGAATACAGGTACTGGTATGAGTATGGTACGTTGAAATGGCAAATTTTTAAAAACTTTGGGTATGGTATGCTGTGGGTACGTTTTTATATATATATATATATATATATATATATATATAAATATATAAAATTAAAGAAGCATTTGCATACTTATTGAAATTTAATACTCATACAATCGTTCATGGAACATGAAAACAGATTTCAAATACTTTGAGAATTAAGACTTGAGTTTGTATTTATTCATAAAGTTCAAAACTTAATAGTTAATAACTTAATACATTCAAGTTCTCAACTTGCTTCACTTTCAGTTTCCTAGGGCTAAAAGCCTAGAACATATCATCTAGATGATTCTCAAAATCATCTTCATGGATGGCACTTGCAGCTCCACTCCCACTAGCGCCATTGTCGAATCTTTGTGAAGGGCTCCTTGGAAGTTCGTTATCAATGCCAAGTGAAACATTAGACAAACAAGCAACAAAAGCTTCAAAGTTTGTGGTTTCAAGTTGAATGTTCCAAAGCTTGTTAGGACCTCTAGTATACTCTTTCGTCTTATGCGTTAAGAGGCGTAAGTTGGAATGTACGTATACTAGATCCTCAGCCTTCTTGGATGCCAACATGGTGCGTTTGGCTGAGTGGATGAAGCCATAAGTACTCCAGTTTCGCTTTGCAGAAGAATTACTAGCCACCTGTCACAAAAACAAAGTATTATTAATATACAAAAAGGAGTGCTATCATCTTAAATTTTAATTCTTAATTGGTAATTAAAATATCAAAAACAAGTTACAAACTTCATACCTGTGAGAGCAATTTGATCACAATAGGTCGTATGTACTTGGCATCATGGCCATGTACAATCCACCACTTGATTGGAGTCAAGGTGGCCTTGTCACAAAGAGCCTCTACCTCTCCCATGCTACCTTCTCCAGATACAAACATCCCCATCTCATTGCAGACTGCACTAGATATAGTTGGATCAGGAAACAACCTCCTGAATGTTTGCCCTCGTCCCATTTGCAACCTCTTGGTCATCATATGGTCGCTGCCTACCAGGTAACCCAACTATTTCATTGTTGTAATATTTGGGGCCTAAGGCATAGGCAAGGAAATGCAATGGGGTGGTCATTTTAATCCACCTTTTCATGACCACGCTTTTAACTTCATTATAAAACTTTTCCTCAGGGTCCTGCTCTTTGGCTTGTATGATATCTTTTATTTTCTCAAGCATGGAGTCAATGCCATCATAAATTTCTCCAATGCAAGCACTATCTTTGTCTACAAATCTAATCATACTTAGAACATGTTCTGTGAAACTCAACAAATACTCAACTTTTGCCCACCAATCATCATCAAGGATCCATGCCTTTATCTTTTGGGCTCTCTCTGTATTTGCTTGCCTCCAGACGGTCCAAACATTGTCAATCACCATGCTACTCAAAGCATGTTTCACCTTCACAAGTCGTCTCAAGACGAGTGTGTGAGAGAGGCAAACCTAGTCTCAGCAACCTATTAAAAAGGAATGGAAAGAATTCAATAACAATACAAATTGAAATTGATTTAAAATTAAATATTAAAATGAAAAACTTAAAAGTAAAACTTATGACTCATGAGTTGTTCCCTTACCTTCAACAACTCCAACTTCGAGAATCTTTTGAAAATGGCCTGAGACATGTGATGGTTGGTGACAAACATCTGAATCTTGTTTGCCTCCATGTAGATTTCCTCAATCCATGTGATTTTCCCAATCTTCTGCAGCATCAGATTCAGGGAGTGTATTGCACATGGTGTCCAAAATATGTGCTCATACCTACCCTCTACTATCAACCCTGTTGCCTTGCAATTTTTTGCATTGTCCGTGATGACTTGGACAACGTTTTGAGGGCCCACTGACTCAATAGCCTCAATTAGAATGTTTGCAATGAATTGGGCATCTTTTATTTCCCCCTCACAATCAACAACCTTTAGAAACATTGTCCCTTTAGGGCTTACTGCAATAATGTTGATAAGAGGTATGTTTCGGGAGTCTTTCCATCCATTCGAGATAATAGACACTCCTGAATCCTTCTAGGAATCTCTAATCAGTTGTAAAGATGTTTGTATGTGTTGCACTTCTTTTGCCAAAAGAGATGTGCGAACCTTATTATAGTTGGGGCTTGTATACCCCTGTGGTGCCTCATTAATGCCTCTCACCATCTGCTGCCAATATGGTGACCTCAACACATTGAATGGTAGCCCACATGCATAAACACACCGAGCCACCAATTCATCTGCAATTTCTCTCTTCTCTATGTTGAATGCTTTTTCTAGAGGCCCTTTTGTTCTCTTTCTTGATGGGGTATCTTCATCGAAAGGAGTTTCAACTGGAATAGTTTCAGCATTACTATCAATGAAAGGATGGAATGATGGTGGTGGTGTTGGTGGTTTTCCCATAGTCCTCTACTGCAAAGAAATGGTTTTAGAGTGAGCTCTTGCAATTTCAAAGTTTGCCTCCTCTTGCTCTCTTAAGTACATATCTATTTTATTCTTCTCCACCTTCTTACATGCTCTAATGCCCGTCCTCGATACCATAGTTAAATGAGCTTTCAAACGGGTATACGAGGACTTAAATGTGGTGCCACAATGGGGGCACGTCCAAACACGGACACCACCACCGGCAATGAGCTCTAGCACTTCCACATGCCTCCATAAAGGAGAATGAGGATCTATTTTCACTATCAGGCCACTCGGAACACTTCCTTGTGTTCCTCCCTCATTGCTTGCTTACCCATGCCCCCTGAAGCTGAACTGGATGCCATGACTACAACTGTTTAATTTGTTTTAACCTACAATAAGAGATATTTTTTAAAACATTGTTAAATAATTTAATAAACAATTAAAAACAACAAATACAAATTATACAATTAATTTGTTAACCCCTACACGTCAATCTCTGATTTTGATCACCAAGTTCGCCATAAATGGTGCGAGGTGAGAGCATACACAGAGGGTAGACGTTTAAGTTTTTAATGAATTCAATTTAAAACTTTAAAATTAAAAAGCCAACACATTACTAATTTAAAAAAACCAGTTAAACCCTAGGGCCTACACGTCAATCTCTGATTCTGATCACCAAGTTCGCCATAAATGGTGCGAGGTGAGAGCATACACAGAGGGTAGACGTTTAAGTTTTTAATGAATTCAATTTAAAACTTTAAATAAAAAACAAACCAATTACTAATTAAAAATAACCAGTTAAACCTTGGGGCCTACATGTTAATATCTGATTCTAATCACCAAGTTCGCCATAAACGATACGAGGTGAGAGCATACATAGAGGGTAGACTTTTATGTTTTTAATGAATTTAATTTAAAACTTTAAAATAAAAAACAAACACAACTAATTTCAAAAAAATTAACCCGTTAAACCCTTACATGTCAATCTTTGATTTCTGATCACCAAGTTTCACCATAAATGGTGCAAGGTGAGAGCATACATAGAGGGTAGACGTTTAACAAAATAGAACTTAAATACTAAACTTTAAATACGTTAAACCCTAAAAAATTAATTAATATTTAGAGCAAAAAACGACCTTTAATAAAATAGAACTTAAATACTAAACTTCAAATACGAAAAAATTAATTAATATTTAAAAACGATCAATGATCATGAATGATGTGTTTGAAACACATCATTCATGATCATTGATCACATACTAGTTTTATTATTACATAAAAACATTGATAAAAAGATTTAAAAATAAAATAAAATAATGGATGCATGAAAAATACCTGAAACTGATCCTCCTTGTTTGTTGGTTTGCAGTTGATCTTCTCTCTCTCCTTCAAGCTCTCTCTCTCTCTTTCCTTCAAGCCCTCTTCTCTCTCTCTCTCTCTCTCTCTCTCTCTCTCCTTCAAGCTCTCTTTCTCTCCTTCAAGCTCAAAATTAGCAAAATGCCAAAATATGAGTGTGTGAATTAACAAGAGAGGTTGGGTGTATAAATAGGTTTTTGGAGTGGTTTTTTAGGGTTAAATTAGGTTTACCCTACATTAGTTTTAAGTTAGGCACTTTCCCAAAAAGAGGGTTTTTTTTAATTAAAAATAACTTGAAGTTGCTTTTCCCTTCCTAGGCGCCTACGGCCCATATAAGTAACCTCAATGAAGAAATATAACATTTAATGCCATGCATGTCCTCTCAAGTACGCCAAAAAGGTACGTTTTAGTGGCCTGGTATGATGAAACATACCACGCATGTTTCCGGGTAGTCCCTAGCTTAAAAGTACTTTATGACCCACTTCAATACAAAAATAATAACTGGACTAGATGCCCATACCCAATAGCAAAACTAGTTTGTCCGTAACCCCTATTGGGCATGACTAGGGTTAGGGCACGCATTGGCCCTTAGGCCATGGACGAGGGAAAAGGGACATTACAGTAGTAATGACTAATTAAATAGGTGAAATTCGACATCTGTTTTGTTTTTGAAATGATTGATCTAGGATTGCTTCAATATTGTCTAGGTGTAGAGTTTTGGTAGTGCTACAATTTTTGTATCCCAAACAAAATGTCAGGATCCCTGTTAGACAAATTCGAAATGTATGATTGTAATCCAATGAGCTAAACCTATGGAAGTATTGGGACAAACATTTCAACTAACATTGATTCACCACTGGTCACCTGAAATAGTGTATCCACAATTAGTAGCTACGTTTGATTTATCTTACTACTACTAGACCAGATTTGTGTTTTGTAGTGAGTTATCTTTCTCACTTCATAGCTAAACCACATGAAGAACATTAGCAAGCTACACAACGAGTTCTTGGATGTGTCAAAGGAACTCTATGACTTTAGCATTCTCTATAAAACAAACTGTTGATTTTGAGCTAAAATGGTATACCAATTCAGATTGGGTAGGATCAGTTAATTCTGGAAAATCTACAACATGTTACATTTTCACTCTTGGTTCAGAAGCAACAAGAACAATTGCTCAAGGATACCAGTAAGTGATTGCTTATTATGGGTCATGTTGTAAATGCTTTAGCTTGACCTATTGATGGTAAGGGTACAAAATTCTAGCTTCCGAATTTCAATTGATCGAATCTCCCGCATGTCAAATATTATTTCAAAACGTTCTGTATATAAACCTCTTCAAACAGGTCTTATTGTTATTGTGTATATAAAATGGTAATTGCATAACGTACTATGGCAGAGAAAAATATCCAAACAATTACAACTTGTATTCATAAGAGATAAGTTCTCGATACAATTCATATTGTCAGCAAAGACCTAATACTAGTGCCCTTTCCTTGACATACATCATTTATTTATATGACAAGAAAACTTAATGAGTTGTTTAATAACACAACTATCAACAACAAAACATACAAATGAAAGGTACTACAACTACCTAAGGCCAACGATACAATCATTAACCACATGATACATCGGCCTAGTAAAATACATAATTATGTTGATAACCAAGAGAATACAAATATGACCGTCTACAAAGACTTCCGTCACTAGAAATATTTGGAGGGATTGATCATGCTAGAAGAAGGGAATGGTACAACCATTGGGGATGTGTAGTCCCATCCAGGGCAAAGTAGTCATTAAAGGTGTACCTACAGGAACTCAAGTATAAAACCAATGTTATGGTATGTGGTAGAGGCATGCAAATAAGGCACCATAGTTATGGTATGCGGTAAATGTTCTAGAAGACTTAAAGACTGGAGAACTGGCATCAAATATTTAAAAGAGCATAACGACACAAGCATACCCTTGAAGGTATATCATGGCACTATATTTGTTGTTTAGTTTTGAAAGTACAATCAAATTAATTGTATCGAGATTAGCTACCTAAATGTGATGATATTGTTTGTGTTAGAGAAATTAATTTAACAAAAAACATGTGAAGAATGAAACATTCAAGATAGGTCAACATATATTGTACGACCCAAGAAGATCTAAGACTTCAAATGATTTGCAACACCACAGTGTTGCTTTGTGTCATGATTTAACTTCACCAGTGGCTTCAAAATCAAACTACACACACGTGCATACCACGAGGTCCTAACTCCTCTACGATGTTGCACATCTCTTATAGCATCAGTATTGTGCCACGCAGCTCTACAGTAACGTCATTCGAAGATGTTGGACTAATGATTAGTTATGCAGCTCTCATTACTAACCATTGTAACAATCCAACCGATGTTTTCTCTTCCTCCTTTGTATATCAATGCATTCTTCTATTCTGTGTACACTAGTGATAAGCATAGAGAATGAGTAATTAGACATCCTAAACTCGATCTCTTAGATCATGTGCAAAACTTTCCATGATATACCTTTGCATTATAATTCTACATCCGGTGTCAATTGTCTTCCTTTGTTCTTCTCCTTGTTTCATAGCACTCCCATATATAATCGGCCTTCATCATTCATATTTATTGCATGATCCAAGAGGATCTTACACTTCAAATGATTCGTGACACCACGGTATTGCTTTGCGTTATGATCTAACTTCACCAATGGCTTTAGAAATCAAACTGCACACAAGTGTATACTGTGATTAAGTCCTAACTCCTCTAAAATGTTGTAGATCTCCTGTAGTATCAATATTGTACCACGCAACTTTACAAGAACGTCAGTGGAGTGATGATTAGTTATGAAGCTATTATTACCAATCATTCTAACAATCCAACCAATGCTTTTTCTCCCTCTTTTGTATATTTTTGCATTTTTCCATTCTTTGTAGATTAATGATAAGCACAGAGAATAATGAGTACATACACATCCTACATTCAATCTCTCAGATCTTCTATAGGACTTTCCATAATATAACTTTGCATTACAATTCTACACTTTGTGTTATTGTCTTTCATTATTCTTCTCCTTGTTTCATAGCACTCTCATATATATTCGGCCTTTATCATTCATAATAGACTTTCGCACATCAATTTAGTCCACAAAGGTTATCCACGGGGTCTCCCCTAGGCCCCAGATCATTGCACAAGGAAATCACAAGTGAACCCAATGTCCGGCACCAATTCCTAACTTACTCGGTGGTTACAATGGCTAGTTACTCATGTACTCCGGTGAGATGGAACGACTACCACAAGGATACTTGGCAATATTTATTGCATTCACAGCAGGGTTATGCATCAATTAAGTTTGTGTTCAGACTTAATCAAACTCGTTGAGCCCCATATTTTGTACAAGATCATATTATTGATATAATGAATAAATCATTTAGACAATATCCAATTTAGTCATTTAGATGGGGTGTTAGATATATTAGATATTCATATTATACACAATTGTTAGAATATTGTTACTATATTGTTAGCTTAATGTTAGCAAAGTATTAGGGAGTTGTTAGTTTCTTACAAGTTGACTATTCTAAGAATTGGTTATTCTTGTGATCTCATTGTGTATAGATTGTGTGCTTCTATACATACATACATATGTATGTAGGTAGGTAGGTAGGTAGTGTAGGTAGGTATGTATGTATGTATGCTAAGTTGCCGCATTCGAATTCGTGTTCGAATTCGCCGATGATTAAATTCGTGAAAAATTCGCCGGTAAAAAAAATCAGCAATTAAATTCGACTATGAGAAATATGGCAGGTTTTATTAAATATAGTAAAAACAAAAGATAATATTCACGAGTTTTGGAAAGCTATCCATTTATTTTTAATTACTAATCTGTCTACAGGCGATCAAAGCTCATGATTCTTTCAGAAGATTGCAAGAAGTTGCTTGGTCCAAAAAGGTGCAAAAATGGATTTTATGAAAATAAGAAAAATATTGCCATCAATGCGTAGAGCTCAAGAAAATATACACTTTTAGAGAAAACGACACCTGAAACGGAGCCACAGAATGAAAGTTATAGCACATGCAAGTTTTTGCTGCTACATCTTCTCGGACCCTTTCCAAAAATGGCAAAAAAGATTCTATCCTTATGTTTTCTTCACCAAAAATCCAAAAAAGGAAAGAAATGCCAACTACTACCAAAGGAAAAAATCCTTACTCGGCCGGTTCAGGATGAAACCGGACCGGTTCGACCAATTTGGTGCTAAACCGGTCAGTTCCTTACAAAACCGGCCGGTTCAGTTACCAAACCGGATCGAACGGTCCGGTTTTTTAACCGGTTCATGTCTAAATATGTTGAACCGGTCGAACCAGCCACCTTTCCAGTTTCGGTTCAGCCGGTTTTTAAAACACTGGCTGGAATGTGTGCCCCAACACTGATAGAAACCCTTGCCATTCTAAAATTCTGAATTTTGAAGTTCCAATGTGACTCTCGGATAAAGTCACCAATTCAACAAATGAGAGTTTCCGTTCCCAAGTATTGTCCAGCTGGGGTTTGAAGGCAGTTTTCGTCCCCAATATTGGATCCAATGTGGGTTTCTAAGTGTCCCCTACATGTTTTCTAGGGTGAAAATGAGTGACTGCAATGCTCCAATTCTCCAAAAAGCAGTTATATAATATCACAAGATTAGACTGCTGTTCACAAATGTTGCCCCAATTGTCAGTTTGCTTTTTAAGCCTTTATTTTTCTTTCTTTGTGGAGCGCTCCATGTAGGCCACTTTATTTTCCTTTGATTTCAGTTAGAGCCGAATATTTGTTTTTCCCTCTCTAAAGAGGGACAAAAACCTCTCCTTTTCTTTTCATTTTCGTGTTTCTTTTAGTATTTAACAAATTGAATTTTTATTTGTACTTGAGTTTGGGTATGGAAGTTCTTCATTTCCACCCATAAGAATTGGCTAAAGGGCCCTACTTGTTGTTGATTATTAATTTCCAGCTGATTTTAATTTAGTAAAAAGGGGACATTCTCATGATCACCGCATCACTTGCAATTGAAGTCCCGCTTTGAACCTATCCCAAACGTATCTTTGACAGGGTTTTCTAAGCTCGCCTTTTATAGTCTTTGCGGACTGATTGTTATCCATATGCATCATACATGGAGCCTGCTGCTATTTTTTTGAGTAATTTAATCTTCAAGCTTAGATAGATTGTTTGATTCATTGATTCCTTTCTCAACTGCATCATCCGCCCCTCAGCTCCTCAATCCGCAATTACAAAATGTATATTCCACTCATTGGCCAAATCTTCACTGACAAAAGAAATCACCTTGGTCCTAGTCACTCGATTGTTTGGGAGGCAAACTTTGACATTAGAATGATGTTTGGATGCATATTATCCCATAAATTTCATTTACAACCGTCAAAGTCAACTTTAAAGTTGATACCCTCATCTTTCTATAGAAACATTGATACAAGCTCTATTACAGCATTTAAGTCCATTAATGGACACTTTTTCAGGCAGATATCGGATGCACACACATAACCAAATTGTAGTTGAGTTTCATCCAACCTCAAGGCAAAGCGCTCGTGTCAGCCATAAGAAATACTAGACAGAGATTAGGCAGGTTTACCGCCCCCCTTTTTAGAAACTGCTAGTCCATCAGGAGCTATAATAATCCGTTGGCAATCTATTGGTTAGGAGAGGTGTGGCCAGCCACTTCGATCCTTAGACCATTGGTCCTTGTTTGACACTCCGTACTTTCTCAATCTTTGCCTCCATGGTGGTTTGGTAAAGCTGATGCTCCAGTTGACTCATAACACCAACCTGTGAACATCTTGGGTTATTCTGGCTTCGAATGGTCAACAACCTATTTCAACAATGTCTTTTCTTGTTCTTAACAAAGTTTGGAGGCAACTCAATTTGAGTTTTTCCCCAAATCATCTATCTTTGAAATAAATGTTTAGACTCAGCAATCCCAAGGACCTACTTTCTCTGGTCATATAGGTGGATACTACATGAAACATTTGTGACCATTATCTTATCTTATAACACACAGAAAACTATTTCTTCACAAGTTGTTCATATGCAATTGGACTGCCAGTAGTAGATGTTGTCTACAAGAGTGTTGCCAAATTTGTCACCATCCTGAAATGTAGGAGAGCATGATGCAAATGGTGATACAACAAACACTATCACTGACATCCCTTGAAGAATTGACATTTGGATGTGAAGCCTTTGCCTCGGTTCAACAAAAGGCAAATGATTAGGACTAGCTTTTTGCATTGTGCAAATGGAATAGTTTCAAAGACTACATTCTGTAGAGGGACCGGAACCTAGAGTAGTCTTAATCTCAATGAATTAATCTATTAGTAGAATTGGTCAAGTTAAATCATGAATGCTAGCACTATTACCCAAGAGATTTCGACATGCAACTCACAAAGGATAGGAAGAGTCTGGACATTGTTATGCAGTTTCTTCAAGAACTTAGGATTCTTTAGGTGGAATTCACCTTATCCTTGTTTCCCAACTGTTGTTTCTGAGTGTTACTCAAAGTGGAATATGAGCAATGACATGCTCATTGAACTTCTTGAGAAGTCCTGTAAGTAGAACTCAATAAACACCTGTTAAAGACATCGATCTTACAACCTTTTGTTGGAATCTGAGGTTCTTCACCAAAATTGGGAATCCATGTCTAACTAACCATCTTCAAAATGAGTGTGACTCTTTAGGCAGTTAAATCAGGCCCTTTTGATGTACAGAGGCCTCCGCGAGGTTATTCAGTGAGAATGTCTCTCAAACATGCATCCAATTTGAAATTTCAAAAAATGAATCAGTGAGTCCCTATCGATTCTGAAAAACTCCTTTGATGCCTAGCCTGGTCGTAGGTTGCCACTAGAAACTTCCAGATCTATGTTCGATTCTGCCCAACTCCACCTGAGGAGTAGTGAACAACACTTGGGTTTTTGAAAAAGCCCGACCTAAATCTCAGTGAAATCTCTAACTTGTGCTTATGAATATTCTAGGAAACCGAGAATCTGAAACATTTATGCGCTTCATCTCAGTGACTTAAGTAAATTGGGTATTGTCCTATTGTATATCCATGTTGCTAGGTCAAAAACATATCATATATTGCTGGAGCTGATGTTGGAGCTGAAACTCTAAGATTAAATTCTATCCCTAGATTACCCATGAGGGGAATCACACCTTATGGTACATTAATCTAGAAATAACAATTGGATGAAGGTAGATTTAGACCAAAACCACTGAACGATTTAATACTGGTCATTGGCAGAATTAATGTCTACTGTTAAGGTAAAATTGGAGCTAGTAGTGTGTTCCATAACCAATGCCATTGATTTTAAGAAAGTTTAATGAATTGCATTTAAAGAGAGGTATACTGACAGATAGCTAAATGATGCATGGAATCCTGATTGCAAATAAGTTTGTCAAGAATTTATTGAATTTTGGCCTCAAAGTCTTCTTTGAGGCTAATGTATAATTCAGAATGAGAGATAAATACAGCTACATTGGTATGGACTAATCAGACAAAGTTTGATACTAATAGCCTAAAACTTTTATTCCTCAAATCTGTGAGCTGCTCAATACGTGTAATATACAGGCTTATGTCAGTGTTTGAAATTAGGCTTCGTAGTAAGAATAAGTTGATGGATGCCTCATATATCACCATGGTGCCTATTTTCATGGGAATTTGACAGTGATAGGCTGTATAACAATCTAATGCTGTATGCAAACAAATCATGCTTTAAAGTCAATGCAATGCATTCATTCAGATATTTACTTGCTTTATTAGACGTCATGTTACAAAACAGTAAAAAACTAGTAACAAACCCAACTAAAAGCATTACCATGTGAGCAGAAGTACATCATATCTTCACTTAAAGTGTATATGAAGTTCATTAGGAGTGCCTAAAACAAAAATCCTCCAGGGTTTACTATTGAGATTCGAACTTCACCCTTTATCAGTGATTTGAAATGTGTTCGAAAATAAATTTAACACTAGCCTTCTTCGGAGCAACAGTCGGGTAATCAATTAATAAACTAAGCTTATAAAAATATCAACTTAATAAGGTGATTTTAATAAATGAAAATAACTCTAAAAAATCAAATTTGCCATGAAATCTTGCTTAAATACACATGAGCTTAAGAATATAATTTCAGGCTTCAGTGAGAAATCAAGTATGCCTGACTTGCTTACGCATAAAACATTCCAGTTGCAGCTTTAGATAGTGTCCCAATGAAATGATAACCATGTAATGGGAAGGCTTCATTGCTGCTAGAATATGAAATTTAAATCTAAAATTTATCCTCCCATGATAAACATATGACAACATACGGTTGGAAGCATTGAAATCCACCAGTTGGCATTGTCTTCCTCCTGTGACTGCAGAAGGATACATGTACTTGAAGCAATTGCACCATACTGTAGAGAAGTCTATACTTGTAGTGACTGCCCACTGTAAGAAATAAAAACTTTCCACAGGTGAAATTCAAAAGATTGAGGATTTCGCAGTCCATAATAACATTAGAGAAGGCTTTTGGATAAAACTGCATATGATTTTTATTATCATCGCCATTTCAGATTGACAGCAAGTAATTCATTTACAGGATGTAAGTATCAAGTAACTTCAATATGAATTACCTGATGTAATCCAAAATGTTGATGAGATAAAAGTATGAAAAAGTATACAGTCTTACCCAAAAGCATTCTTCAACCTTGGTAATGATAAATATACCAAAATAAAGTCTTTCCTAATGATGACCACCATTAAACAGATGAAATTGACCAGACCATTAAACATGCCTGCCATATCGTGTAACCCACATGTATTGCTAAAATAAAAACTAAATATACAACAAAAAAATGCATTGATCCTTATCGCTCAAATATCAAATTCATTTCACTGGTTGGAAGAGTGCGCTTTAACCAACCTGACCAACTATGTTAAACCTGCATCAGCACATAGACCACGATTTTCAGGGTCATAAATGTATTCGATGTTCCTATATAAATGTGGCATTCTTTGCTCATTTATCCATCGAAAATCACCATCCAAACAATCATATTTGAAGACAACATTAATTAGTGCAAATTTTAGTCTCCCTGGTAGCCCATCTTGAATAGACTTAGCTGTCCAATACATGAACGGTATTAAAATCGCCTTGCATGACAGATGCTTGAAGCATTAGACTGACAGCTCTATAGATATCTATTTACTTTAATTGTCATTTCGGGAAAACTTCAACCAAATGGCATTATGCCAACTAAAACTTCAATTGAGAAAATGCTCGGAGTAATGAAACTAACTCTGACTCGGCATGTATGCCATATAAAATTTAGGACCATTAGTGTGCTTTTCAACTAGTAAACTGGGGAATGGCTACAAGGCTGTTCTGTAAATATGGACTAGTGAAATAGCTGTTCAAATGTGTAAGCTGAAATTACTCATCTGTTATGCCCAAAGTCCATTGTTATGGAAGTTGAGTCAACTGAAGCATTTCAAGAAGATCTTAAAGGAAATTCTAGATATGGCTGATCTTTTGAGCCCTCAACCTTCTTCCCCTTACTGTTCTTGTATCTTGAAGTTCAATGAGATGGATGTTTTGACCAGTTTTGTATTCATTCTAGCCTGGCACAGTGAGACACATGAATAATATTTCTCTATGATACAAATACGGCCTGGGGGGGGGGGGGGGGGGGGGGGGTGCAGAAACAGGTACGGGGGTATACGGAAGTGGGAGTGGGCAGGGCAGGTACGGCTGCAGCCGTACCCGGATGTATCTGGGGGGTACCCGCTGTACCCTGCCCGCTCCCACTGCCGTATCCCCCCCAAAAAATGCACTTTTTTGTTTTTCGTTTTTTTACATGTTTTTAAAGTTAGATAATAATAGCTTAATATTATATATAATATTTTGTACTATATATAATAGCTTAATATTTTGCACTATATATAATATAATAGTATTATAGTGTTACGATAGTGTTATAATTAATATTCTTATGATGTCATTTCAATATTTATCATGCAGACTTTATCGGATATTATTAATAATGTTAGTAAGGGAGGCAATATATCTATAGGGATATAATGATATAAAGTTATTTATAATGTCGTATAATGTTGTAGCGTTATAAGTGTTAGAGCTTTATAAAATGTATAAGATTATTGTATATATATAATGTAATAGTAATATAAAAAGTATAATGGTTATAAAGTTCACTGTTATATTATTTGTAATACTTATAATACTATTATCTTATATATTTTAATCACAACGTTTGACGTTATTATATTTATAACATTCACTTATTTAACTTATAACTTATCTACTTATCTTGTCTTTCATATGCATAATATGTGGTTAATAACTTAATTCCTATTTAAAAGGCTAAAATTTATATATTTTTTAATTTTATATAATTTTTGTACTGCCATATCCAACGCTGTATCCGGGGCCCAAATTTTTTTTTCCCGTATCCGCGTATCGGATACTTTGTACCCGTACCCGTATCCAAAACGTATTGGCTACTTAGGTATTTCTTAATGATGACCTTGCTAGAACCCTCAGTCTCAACTTTGACCTTTATGACTAGCTTGATGGTTGGAATGACGGATGCTGATCTAGCTGTTTTTGAAGGTCTGTAACCATTTGAAGGTCAAGAAGAGAAAGGCCATTTAGTTTTGTTTGCGGCTGCAGCATTGCCAACATTTTCAACTTCCTAAATGACCCGATTATGGCTGCGTGAATCACAATGTACGAGAGTATCTCTAGAGAAAGTTGGCTGAACTGACTGAGCTAGAGGTATGCCAAGAATTCACAGAAAACCTGATTATATTGACCATTCATTGAGTTATTAAGCATATGCCATAACATAAGGCTCCCTGAGGTCAAATTGTAAATAAACATGGCACGCTTCCCGTACTCTTTTTATCTTTTTTATTTCTCATCAAAATGCAATTGTATCAACTGCACATTCTCCTGGTGATGTATTTAATGCTTTTGCATCACGCTGCTGTTGTTATTTCTCCAATCTATTATAATATTGTCTGATTGATATCAAACTTTCCCCTTTGTATTTCCTCCCTTTCTGCAACCCATGTACGTTTATATTTTCTTCCTCTTAACAGGACTTAAGTACAAAGGTCATTTACTGGCATCTTCTGTTTCTTGAATCTGCCTCCTTTGATTTACCAGCTTTTTTTGAATTGGACAGTCTCCCTCCTATTCTATCAGGCTAAGTTGGTTTTCTGATTCAATGAATTACTCCAAGGTGCTTTATTTTTGACTTCATAGACTGACTGATGCTTGCCTTCTACCTCCCCAAGTCGCGAAATGTTCGATTCCGCAGTGAAGTATTTGGTGATATCAATCATGCTTTCCAATGACATTGTAATTGGAATTTTCCTTACAAACAAATGTTATTCCTCTTTTAATGTCAGTATTTTTAACAATTACTGCCTATATTTTGGCTTTAGATGTATTTATGAAATCTATTCACTATTTAGGTACAGGCTATTGATTTCTCCTTTGAAATGAGTACTTAATCATCTGCCGAACCAGTGCGCAGTTGCCAGTGGTTGTATAGTCTATCTGGGCCCAAAATTAAAAATTCTTTTTTCTAGTTGTGTAATTACCACATAGTTTCATTTCTGCTTTATTGGTAGACTGTTACTGGTAAAAGTAATTTAATATTTAAATACAATATTACAATTGGCATATGCAAGAAGGGTGTAATTAACATGCACCTGAAACTTATGTCACTGATTTTTAGATTCATTACTTTTGAGGATTGTCGAAGTGTCAACTTCTTCAAGTGACAGACAAGCTAAAGTAGTTGCTAGTGAGTTGCTCCATGCTATATGTTTAGTCATGCTTGGAAATGCGGCAAAAGGACCTGCACGTCGTAAAGGTCAAGAACACCAAAGTGTAAGTAATTTTGTTAAGTTTAGACAGCTATTTTATTATTTTCTAGCTGTATATTATATGGTTGAGAAAATAACTTTCTTTTCTCCTTATGGTTCAGAAGACCCCAAGCTTTGCAATATATAAGTCAATCTAGTTCTTCATAATGTAAAGCATTCTTTAGTCTCAAGGAACACATATAGATGAGCTATGATTTAGTAGGTGATTATGTGTTGGAAGATAGAGCACATTTATTGATCTTGATTTATATTTTTTGGAATTTTTATTAATGTGGAAGATATATGCTTAAGTTTCCAATTCTATGTTAACTGGGTAGTAAAGAAGAAAATGTCAGTATATGGCGTGTTTGTGTTCTTCATGTTTATGGGTATCAAAACAGAACATGGTAATGTGGCATATTTATGTTCTCTCCCTTCATACTGCTCGTATACATCAATGCCCAACTGGAAATGGTAGAAAACAAAATTTGATAGCCGTTTTACCCTTCTGTAATGGCTGATCAGGAATAAACTCTCACAAACAGGTTTGAGAGGACTTAAATGTCTGGTTCTTTTTCTTCATGCTTCTCGTAATAGACTAGTGCCCAACCAGCAATGGTAGAAAATAAAATTTGAGAGCAGGGTTTCCCTTCTGCAATGGCTGATTCGGAATAAAATCTCATAAATGAAGTAACTCTCATACATCAGTCTGAAGAACACTACTAGTGCCAAAGTTCTTGTGAGACCTGGATCACACAAGGAGACAAATTCAAGTTACATCCACAAATCAGCTTTGAATAAACAAAATATCAAGACAGTACAGAAAACCAGAATTGTGAACTCTTCTTATCTCCACACTGCTCCTGAAATCACAGCTTAAGCTGCAGATTTCTTTCAATCTATTACCACAGAAGAGACCAACACCGACAGAAAAGTAAGAGCTTGGAAAATTCTGATCAAGAAAATGTTGAATAAAGCAGTGTAATTTATTAGAGAAATCTATTATGTAAGTACGACCATAATTAAAGTTTTGACTACATAGGTTGCTGGGTGGTTGGCTAGTGATGGTTCTTCAATGACAACACACATCAGCCTTCAGTGTATGCATGGTAGTAGCCTAGATAGAGGGAGAAATCTCATGCGTGTGCATTCTTCCTGGCCTCTGCTTTGATGTACTTTTCTTTGGTGCAATACAGTCAGTGTTGCTCTCTGTCCTTGTTTACATTGTACTTAATATACCTGTTTTTACTGCAACTTGTTTGGTATCAGTATATATCTATATATTAAGCAACATAAAATCATCACCTGAAATCAATTGAATTCTCTTCCTCATTCTATAACTTGGGGTGCCCCTTTAGTGATTGTCAAGATGTTGGATTGAGATACTAGTAATCATATAATGATTATGAAGGGAAGCATCTATCTATTATATTTATTTTCTATACACGTGTTTTCTGAATCCCTAACAATAATTCTGGAATCAAATTTTGGATGGCTTCCCAAATTTGGAGAGCCTCTCCAATGATGTTGCTTTGTTTTTTACTATGGCAATGATCAGAATATTTTATTCTAATACTAAAGTATTCTATGGGTTGATACAGGAGCACATACCACTTAAATAACAGGTTTGAGAGCACTAAAATATGTGGTTCTTTGTTTCACACACACACACACAAGGCAAACTACAATCGTCACCTTATATCAATTGAATTCTCTTTCTTATTCTATAACTTGGGGTGCCCCTTTAATGATTGTTAAGATGTTGGATGGAGATGCTAGCAATCATATACAATGATAAAAGACACATCTACATTATTGCTGATTATGGTAGGATGTTGGAAACTGTATTGTTGAGTAATTGTAGGGTTTTAATCAAGGGTTTCTACATGTTAATGGAACTTGAGCCTGTATCATCGTGTAGCACATAGTGCATGATTGTCTCTAGAATTTTAATATGATGGATTCTTCTTACATGATTTAGCTATTCAGGGTTTTATGCATAATCTGTGTTGTACG
This sequence comes from Taxus chinensis, assembly GCA_019776745.2. Lineage (NCBI taxonomy): Eukaryota > Viridiplantae > Streptophyta > Pinopsida > Cupressales > Taxaceae > Taxus > Taxus chinensis. The sequence goes on from CM034156.1 coordinate 162,627,000, forward strand.
GTAATTGTTGTTTGTTTATGTGTAATTCATCTTTCCTCGTGCTATGCTTTGAGTTCTTGTTAGATATTTCGTCTCTCTCATAATATGAGGCTCACGGTTTTCTCTCATCGTCTCGAGGGAGACCTTCAAGTGCAAGCCTGATTGAATACGTTGACGTAGTGTAGATGTGTATTTTGTTATATAATTTCCCAAATTTTTGTAGGATTTGCTTTTAAGTAGCATACATTTTTCGTTAACGTTTGGTTTCATTATTGGAACCTCATTACCACTAGTTGTGAGGATTTGATGTGAATTGTAGCATAGCTGGGTGGATTGGGTTAGATTGCAAGCTTATGTGGAGGCTTTGTCAATTTTTCTGTTGAAATCCGAGCCGTGAGAGGCTAAATTTGTGATGTGCAAGGGCTAGGCAAGATAGAGTTTGAAATGAGTCTGAATCTATGTTGACTATGTTGAAGATGGAGAATTTCATCGTTGTGGATGATTTGCTGTATAGAGATGTGGAAGGCGAGCCTATTAAGGTTGTTCTTGTGGAAACCTAGAGAGAGTTGTCTTGCAAATTTTGTTGAAACCCTAGGTAAAAGGGGGACAAAGTTACGTGGCTGTAGAACATGCTCTAAGTGTGAAAGTTTATGCTGTAAAGATTCTTTGAGCAGTGATGGAGGTTTTGGTGCAGATGGAAGGAAGTCATATGGTGTAGATATTAAAGTTATTAAGTCATTATGTAATCATAAACTAATGTGTAATTAGTTATATGTACTTTAGTTGTGCAACATGTAACTTACCTCGTTGATGTAATTTCTTTTACATTTGATAAATGACGAACAAACACAACTTTTGTTTCGGGTGCCCTCCATTTGGTTTTATTTTCTCTCATTTTTTCTAACATTGGTATGGGAGCCATTGTTCAAGGAAGCCCTGTGAGAAGGGTATGAATAGTTAGAGCATGGATTATGGGGAAGCCTTGTGAAGAAGGTACGAATTGCAGAGAAGATTGAGAAGAGGGTACAAAATGTGGAGAAGATTGAAGAGGTTGAGTTAGAGGGAGTGTGATTTATGTTATAGTGTTGGACAATCTCGTGTTGTAGAGACGCCGTTCGCGACCACAGAAGACTCACTGTACGTGAAAAGATCATAACTGATATTCAAGATCACTGCAGATAAAGACAACACAATTTGTAGGGCTTGGATCAAAGTCTGTGAAGAGAGCTAAACAAAAGACAAAAAATTTAGGACCAAGAGTTGGAGAAAGACGTGAAATACCCGATAAAAATGACTACCGAGAGAGTGATAGAATTGTTAATTTGCAAACCTAAGAACATAATACAAAGTCACAATTATCAAATCACTAGACTAAAACGAATGCAAAGGAGATCGTCGTGATTTGCAAAAGGTAAAATGTGAAAACTCGGGTACACTTGAAGTCACCAAACAAAGGGGACGAAGCAAGAACTGCCGAAGAATGTTATTCAAGGATTTTAATGATCATGAAGCAAGAAGAGAATGCTATAAGCTATGACGATTTTACATATCATAGTGATTTTATGTCTTTTCCAAAGAATTCTCGAGATGTTTTTGTGGTTGTATTAGTTTGAAACCCGAAGTATTTCTTTCTAGTATCATGAATAAAATACCACAATGAAGGTTACATGAAGTAGTCATAAAAAAGGCATTTTTTCCAAGCTGGGTTTTTACGATTTTGCTGATTTGACTATCATGAACATGCATGAAGAGCATTGACAAATCGTGTTAGGGCACATCAATCTTGTGAGGAATATGTGGTATGATACGTCAAGTTGCAGTCAAGCTTGGAAGACTCAAATTTGTGATTTGAAACAAATTTAGTATGTGAGCAGTCAAAGCATTAACATTGGCTTGAGATTGTAAGTAATTTAACATTATATGAAATTCTAATATTACTGTAGCAATTCTAGGTTTTACTCTATTTACTGCGACCTCCATGGTTCTCTTGTGACTGTGACCTCCATGGCTCTCCCGCGACTGTGACTAGTTTGCTTTGGGCCCTCGAAACCTCGAGCTTGACTATAGTTTCGTGTCTTTCTCGAGCTCTTCTCCACGTATGCATCCTAGCTTCTTTCTTTCATAAACCTGTCTCATGCGTCCTTCATAGAGCGACAACTGTGATCTCGACAAGTGCTCCTGCAACCACTATTTTCACTTGCGACCATACAGCTACCCCTGTGATCATTCGTGCTTGATTTGCGTCGAGCTAGGTGGTGAAATTGAGCTTGGAGCTATACGTTGGGCTTGGTGTTAGCGTCGAGTTGTGTTTAGTGTCGTGGCTGGCTTTGAGTTGGAGTTTGGTCTGCCCCTGTCGTGGCTTTGAGCTCCTGTAGCTTTTGGTTTCTGCCTCTTGCGTCGAGCCCTTGTGAGAGTTCGTCTTCCCATCATACAAGCTTCCATCTTCATCTTCCTCCACTGAGCTAGATCAAATTCACCCCACTCCTTCCGAGAGTGACTGTGTCTTCCTGCTACGTCGCTGCCTATCAATATCGGTTTTTCCTATGTGCTGAGCCCTCGTTGTCGATTCATTGATGCCCTCTAGTGGTCCCTCTTCTAGCCCCCTCTCCATATCTCCCTTACAGGTTGTCTATCCAACACACTCACTTGCCAATATGGAATTCCAGGCAGGGGAGGCAAATAACAACCTCTGTATAACAATTAGAAAACACAACTCAGGGCGAGGAAGTCCCATAGAGGATGCAAATTTCCTACTGGAATTACTTTCCTGGGTCTAGCGGATGGAAGCTGATGACTAGGCCCTCCACTTAGAGGTTCTTATCCTTTCAAACCGTATGGCAGCGGTTAAAGCTGAGAATGCAATGTTGAAAGAAAAGATTCTCAGCAGTGCAGACAATAAAAACTCTCCCAATGACAGCGATTAAATTCAAGCCGAGTTGTTGAACCTAAAAAATAACAATGAGGAAATCAGATTAAAACAAGTCTCGCTCAAACAAGAAACTGAATCCCACATTTAGTCTTGGGCTTAGGTGGTTGGTAGGAAGGACAAATCCTCCCCACGTTTGGTTGCTGTCGAAGAGGTAGTCCAAGCTAAACTAGTAGAAGAACGAACTAGGTGGGATCGTGAGCTGAGCCTTAAGGTTAGGGGGCTGCCCTCTCCCCAACCATCACAGGACCCCTTGCCAGTTGCGAACTGCTTTCATCAAAGAGAACCTTTGGTATCCACGATATTAATCTTGACCATGATTGGGTTGGGTATGACTAAACCCTCTTCATTCGATTCTGGTCAACAATAGACATGATGAGGGCTCTCAGAACCAAAAAGCTACTCTTCTCACTTCCTAACAAGATCATCCTTGGAGGAGAATATTACCAAATCCACAAGAGGCTAAACTCAAACAGCTCCAGAGAAAAGGTTATGGCAGCAAGGAAGGCAGGTAAATGGGCAGTTATTTGGAATCTTCGAGTTGTTATTAGAGACACCTTCCCTACTGGGTGGGGAGTCCCACCCTCGGGACTTCTAAACGACGAGGTTTGAGGGAGGGGCAACAGAGCACAGGGATGACTGTTAGGTGTTGGAACAGGAACGGGTCTTTTTGGTCCTCATCCGGGACTCGTTCAGGATGTTATTGGACCCGCTAGCATCTTCTTCATCACAAAGTTTCTCATGAAATCCCTATGCGGCCTCTCCCTGGTATCACAGGAATGTCAGTGGTACTCCGCATGTCGGCAGGAAACTAGGAACTCAGGTGGTGTCAAAGGGTCAAGTGGTGTCGCATGTCTATACAGAGATTCCCCGCAGAGCATAAACTACTTAGTTGCTAGAGATGAGTTCAGCCAGGTTTCTTTGGGTCCGTCTGCAGGGAGTAGCTCATTGTTCCAGAGCACATCTACATCCCAATATGTTATTTTCCCCTAGGCCTCATCCCCTGTATGCTATCCACAATGGGATTGAAGGTGACCCTTTCATTGACTTGCAAGATACACATTGCTCAATACTTAGCAGTTGGGGATATCTTCTTGTGGGTGATCTCAATGCCCGCACTAGAACCCTTCAAGTCCCTCTATACGACTCACGAGGAAAGATTTTCTCTGCACTCAGGCACTTGGATCGAGAGTTTGTTGGTCTGCAAAGGACTTCGGAGGATGATTTAGGACCCCTCACAGCCTATGGCAGGCACCTCTTGCAGCTTGGTGAATCATAGGATTTAGTGATCCTTTACGGGATAACCTGCTTTCCAGAATCACATCTCTTCAATTTCCGGCCTCATGGTAGTGGTGCGAGTCTTGTTGATTATGTCCTTTCAAGCCAGGACTCCTTATCCCCCGGTAGCCATTTTTCTATTTCTTTCATCCCCTTTGCTGATCATGCTCTTATTTCCCTTTCCCTCTAGTTTGCCACCCTCCTCCCATCAATTCCTTTCTTGTCCCCCCTCGCACCATCTTCCGGTTCGACGGTGGGGACTCCGACACCTTCTCCTCCAACCTTTGGGCCCTTCTTCCTTCGGAGTCCCTATTCTTTTCCATGGATAGTGTCGTTGCCAAGTACTCTCGACTGTTCTCCACCATTTGGGAAGCTGCCTTACTTTCTTTTCCTAGCGTCCACTCGTTCCCCCTTCACTTCCCACCGCCAAAAAGGTTGCCCCATGAATAAGTGGTATGACAATGAATGCAAATCCATCAACCGCCAATTACAACATGCTTTCTACCTAGCCCACCCCTCCTATCCCTCCCTGAAAACCTCTTACTGATGTCTTCTCCGCCGCAAAAAATGCCTTTATATCTCCCAGCGCAGACGGGCTCATTGTGCATCCCTCTAGATACTCGCCTAAACTTTTTTGGCACAACATTTTCCCTCGCACTTATCCTCTTCACGCAAATCTTATCCCTAGAGCCATGCTCTCCCACACTTCGAATCTTTATGACTTCCCTAGCCAACCTCCTATTCAAGTTGATAAGCCCCCTTCCTCTTGTCACCTATTTACCTCCAGGAAAATTAAAGAGGCTATTAGAATGATGAATAGACAGCAGATCAGTAGACGAAGCAAACGAAGAGGGGTTCCAAGCAAAATTTTTCAAGTATGGGGCAGGGGTACGTGGTTGCTATTTCGTTGACCTCTTTAATCATGTTGTGTGCTCGGGTTTTCTGTCAACTTGGTCCCATCATACCATCCACCTGATCCACAAGTCGGGCCCTAGTTCAAATCCCAATAACTACAGGACAATTATGGTGGGTCAAACTTTCTCCAAACTTTAAGTTATTGTCCTCCATATGCAACTTTTCGAGGAGTTAGAACTAAGACAGCTTAGAGCTAGGGGGCAAGCAGGGTTTCGCCTTGCTCACCAGACTATTGATCACATATTCACTCTCAGGGCTATCATCAAAGAGGCACGTCACCGCTCAGACGAAAGTTTATTATTGCTTCGTAGACTTCTGGAAGGCATTTGATTCCGTTCTGCGCGTGGCACTTTTTAAGTGGCTCACGCATATTAACATTTCGGAAACCCTTCTCATGGCCATTATGCATCTTTACGAGAAAAGTCATGGACCACCTCCGCACGGACTCATGTGGAATCAGATTTCATCAAGAGTACTATTGGGGTCAAACAGGGCTGCCCTCTTTCCCTGAATCTTTTCGGTATATATATATAGACGATCTTGAGGCCTTCTTCCATGAACACATACAGGACGGCAATGAGTGTCTTCTCCATCAGGTTTTGATCTACATTCTTCTGTTTGCGGACGATGTAGTTCTCTTAGCTTCCTCTCTGGAGGGACTGCAGAGACAATTAGATGCCTTAGCTCTGATTCTGTGATCTCTGATAGTTGACAATTAACCTAGGTAAAAACAAGGCTATGATCTTCAATGATTTGAAGGCCTCTCACCTCCACTTCTTTAGGGGCGAGAAGATAGAGATTACCAGTGCTTATACATACTTGGGTGTTCAATTTTTTGGCCCACAGTTCAATCATGAGACAGGCCCTTCTGCCTAGAATCAATAAGGGTTATGGTTCCTTAGCCCTTCCTTGAGAGACAATGCTTTCGCCATCATTTCCAAGATGTCTCCTCCAAAATGTCCCTCATAGAATCTCTCATTAGGCCCACTGTCCTTTATGGATCTGTAGCTTGGGGGCCTTCCTTACTAGAGATAGACTAGGCTTCAATCGAGAGAGTCCAGACTCTTCACCCCCACTGGTTTTATCCGATGCAAGCAAACCATCCCTCATCATATTATTCTAGCTGAGTTGGACGCTCGTCCTTTCAGATTGGAGGTTATGTTTAATTTGATCTCTTTCCTTCATCGAATCAGAGGCTTCGTTATTTTGGTGGAGGGGTGGGAGAGGTACTCGTTCTTGGCCTACTACTAATTAGAGGCTATTGCTCACTCTGATAGCCCCCGCCGCGGTTACTGCTGGTTTGCGGAAGTTTCCAACCTTTTGGGGACAATTGGTATTCAAATGGATTGTCTCCCTCCGTTTAAGTACTCCTTAGATGTGCCGTGCCACCTTATTCCCAGTAGACAGGTAATAAACAGGGCCATCAGGGAAGATATATATGTTTCATCCTTACAACTTAGGTGAATCCACAGGGTGTCTTCGCCACAAGATGGCCTTTTACGCCGAACACTTCATGAAGATGAGAGATGGCCTCATCATTCGTCCACAGTATACTCGCCACCATTGGACGCATGCGCTCTGCACCACTCTCGGCCAGATCAGAGTTGGTTCCCATAGAGTTCGGTGCGAGACAGACCACCACCTTGATTGTTCTGACATGATCTTCCATCTGTGTAATCTCCAGGAGCCCGAGATTTAGATGCATTTCATTTTTCAGATGAACCATATACTATGAGATTAGAGGGAAATTTCAGTATCTCTTCAGAGGGGCACAAACTCTTTTGGACCTCTTCAGATATGAGGACCAAAAATGCCTTGCTTTATACATTGAGGAGGCCATGAGGCTTCGTGAGCATACTCTTTAGCTACATTCCAGATCAGATTCTGCCTAGTTGATTACTTGCTTCTTCACGGTGCTTCCTTTAGCGAGAGGCACCAAGCACCAATGGACAACTAGTTCTACATCGGAATCCAGATTGGTCCATCTCAGGGATTACACTCATAGTTCACCGAGTCATCATCTTCATGTCGGTACCATGCCTGTATTAGCATATGGATTTGCACGCATGCAAATGACATGCAATAGTGTGGGAACGAAGTCCCTCCTCAATGAAGGTGAGGTTGCCTTTATTGAAAACCAAAACTGTATTTACATCTGTACATTCAAAATTGTATGTGGGGGGTGTTTTGGAACATCAATGGAAAGAAAAGTGAATGAGGGAGATGGAATGGAATGAAGGAAAGGAATGAAAAGGAATGGATGGAAGGAACATGCAATAGTTAGGTAAAAGCAGAGCCTAATATTACATGGAGAAGAACAATAAATAACTAACACAAATAAAACGGAGTCTGCATCAGCTAAACGAGAATGAGTAAAAGGGAACACACGTGAGCAAGTAAATAATCAGAGATTGATCACTTGTGAACTAGAACACCATTTTAGTAGCATTCACAATAAGATATAAGAGAATATTTGCATGCAAGATTCAAACACTAACATCTAATGAACATAGGAACATCAAATACTATAAGAGACAATGATTGGAGACACAAAGTTCATATTTCATTGACTCCAAAATGTCTTCTCAAAAGAACACAGTTTCTTTCTTTGAAATAAAGCTTGCACACAAAAGTCTTTTCTTCTCCTCTCTCAAAGTCACCCTTACAAATGAGCCCTTGACTTTCTTTTATAACCCAAAAGTTGGTTATAAAGTAGTTAGGGTTTATATGCACATTAAATAGGGCATCTTAAGTGACTTTGACTTTCTCAACCAACTTTATTAAAAACAACTAAAAATAGAAATCACCTAAGTTATCCAAAGTTTTCCAAAAGTGAGTTCAATAATAACACCATTTTAAAATACCACTTTTAAAACATATGACAAAAACCAGTGCCTTATCCATTGAAATGGGGTCCGCCTATCTCAATCGTATGAGAAATGCACTCTCCCACTTCGATACATACCAGGAAAACTATTTCCTCGTCCCATCGGTGAAACTAGGATCTGCCACCTTCGGCAATTAAAAGGATCCGAACCTTCCCAATGTCTCGAACAACTTTCCTTCTTTAGGAGGTTCATTTGGTCGAAGAATAGCCTCACTAAATACCTACAATTCCAAGATCCTACCTGACATATCATTAAGATTGACCATCTTTGATTGAATATTCTCAAACAAGTTCTTTAATTTGATGCAACGTTCCATTGAAGTTGAAGAGAAATTGATGGCGGGAGCATACATGTCTTTGAACAATTGTGAAAATTGCTCCTCTACATGTTCTGATGAATACCTTTGATTTTTGTTCATTTACAAGACCGCAAGGGATCTCAACTATGAACTCCTGAATCAAGGCGAGTGAAGTGAAGGATTCATTGTATACGCTCTTGTAATGGATCATAGAATCCTCGAGAAGTGTCTTTCTTAACTTGAGATGTAGGCACCAAAGAAAGCTTGTCCCTCGACATTCGAATTCAAGAATTCCTTAAATGGCTAAAGTTGAAGATTCCATACTTGTCACCTCCTGTAGACTAGGCAATATCTCATCCAATTTTGATATGTTAGAAACAAAAGTGTCTTTGAAAGAAAGAATTGGATCAAGATAGGCACTAATATCATCATGGAGCTTAACGGCTACTTTGATCGTCTCTTTACCAAATCCGAGAATCTCTGAAAGCCAAGATTTAGTGACATGGCCCAATGTGCTTATTTCTTTTGACAAATTGAGAGTTTCTTCATCAGGGGCGGCCACTGCATCGGGTATTTGGAAAGTAGATGATATGGGATTTATTAGATGTTGAACATAATCCACCAATTGATTCTTTTCAGCCTTGAGCTGAGAGTTTTGAGACTTATATTTCTCAAGCCTCTTTAGCACGATATCTATTGAATCTCGAGCTATCGCTATGTCACTTTCCAATGTGGACTTCGCAAGTCCAAATCTGGAAACTTCATAATCAACAGATGTCATGGCATCATGTTCCTTGTCAACTTGTGGGATGGCAAGATCCGCAAATCTGTTTCCGTCATCATCCACCATTATTCGGGGGAGCACTTTAGGTTTCTTGGGAATGACATCATTTGAAAGCTTGAAAAGAGCATCAAAGTCAATGTCAATTGCCTTGACAACCCTCTACCTTTTCTTGATTTCACAATCAACCCAAAAAAGAGTATCCTTCACCACTTCCACATACAGAAGCCTGGAATCTGAAGCAATATTCCCATTGTTCTCAACATCATTAGATTCTACAAGAATCCTTTCCACGACCTCAACTTCTAGAGAAATAACCTCGATATCTACCTCTTGAACATTAGGGAGATTTTGAGAAATCTCTTTGCGAACTGTAGGTTCAGAAGTGTTCGATATCTGGACTACTTGAACTTGAGTGGAATTTTGTGCTAGGCACGACCGAGGATTATTTGTTATGAGCTTCAGCGAATTGTCAACAATGTGAGTAGAATCTTTACTTGAAGTGGAAACTCCCGACACACGCTCTCTTCCATCAGTAGGGCTAGGACCCTTAGATTTTTCACCTTGCGACACCTTGTTTGGTGAAGTGGATTTTGGAAACCACTCCTTTCTTGCTTGATGCGTATGACTAGATGGCATGGAGGTTGATTGAGAAAAAGCTTTGGTTGATTGGAGACCTCCTCGAGTTGACAATTTTTGTAATCCTGAGGTGTGATCTTGGATTGATGGTAACTTTGCAAGTTCTCTTTCATACCAGGATATGCCTCTTTCGAGAACCGGTTGATTCTTGTTATCAAGAGAAAACTCATCTCTTTTGGTCCAATCAATTCGTGGGTAAAAGCAACTGCATCATATGAGGGATCAATAACATCTTCATCAAAATCCACCAATGAATTTGGAGGGTTTTTGATGCGAAAAGGCCTTGATCTGAGCAAGGGTTAGGCAGGAAAACTTTCGCCTTCTCACTTCATGTTCGTATGAACAGGCAACCCAAAAATCTTCCATGGTAGGGTTGTGTTGATAGTTTGCTCCAAGAATCTTCTGCATATATCCGTTGATATCAAATTGGAATCTCTTCACATATGGATGAATGTGATGAGGGCAAACTCTTTCTCCATGAGTTGTGCATTGAAGAGCTTTGGACATTGGTATTCCCCAATTTGGATTGGAAAATAAATTCTTGAATGGTGCTTGTCACTGAGAAGACAATGAACTTGGAATAGTTGTCTCGCAAGCTCCATTAATGTCCACTTCTCACTGACGTACTTAGAAAGCTTCCATGGAGTACCCGCAAAGCCGCTCACGCGAATATAGGAAAAGGATGAAAATTGAATAAACTATGTTCCCCATTGGGAAATGACATCCATGGCCTCTTTGGAGATTCTTTCCTCTGTAGTCTGATTCATGTTTTGAATCACGCGGAAGGTGAATGCATCGTTAACTCTTCTGAAATGATGAGAGCTATTTTTGAAACTTAGTTGCGGATATTAATTGAAGACATTATTTGATGGACCCATGACTCCTTTCGTTTCGAGCCCCAAAAATAACTTTCTTCTAGCTGTTGCATAAGTCAAGTATGATGTCATGTAGAAACATCCAGTCATCTTCACTTCAATCAATTGTTTGTGAAGAGTATCACAAATGATGGTGGCCCAATCCACAAACTCTCTCTTGACAAGGATGATACAAATAAACTGATGCATCCATGGGTGGAAAATCTTGGTAGAGGGTAGAACGAAGACTCGACTCAGGAGAGTGATCATGTCCCCAATTTCCTCCAAGAAATCAATGCGGTACAAATCCTTAGGAAGCCGGTCAACTCGAGGCCTCTTGGTCACTAACCAGTTGTTATTAGCCATCTTGCTCCACCTGAGGGGTTCTGCATCCCAAAATTGTTGTGCTGACTTTCGAGTGATGTTAGCATTCTCAGGGAAGTCAGGTATGCTAAGTAATTCCTCAATGTGCTCTGGCGTGATTAAGAGGAAAGGTTCGCGATTATCTTTATAAATTCCTCGTCTCTCGGGATCATAATACTCTGTGCAAGCAATAACCAACTCCGGGCATTGCATCGAGACCGGAAACGCTACTGCTTGGGGTAGACCGCTATGGTAGAGCCTATCTGAGAATATGGTTTTGCCTTCAACTTTCACCCGATCACAAAACTGTTGCACATTGATGTGACCAAGATTTGTATTGATGATATTGTCGTATGCAGACTTGATAGAACTGGGAGGGATGATTCCTTGGAATTTGTACTTGAGCGCGGACTTATTTGATTTCTCCACTGGCTTTCTCGATTTTCCTGCATATTTATTGGATTTTTCGGCCATTATGAATTTTACAGAGAAATGACCCAGGCTCGCAAAACAATGTAAATGATGTCGGGTCTTAGTCTCCGAACCACCGTTAATGCAAGAGGAAAATAGCTCGTTTTAATTATTTTTTTATTTTTTATTTTTTTTGATTGATAAGATGGGTTGATGGGACCTGTTCCCAAAATAAAACTGGGCCTAAATACCCCTGATAGATAGAAAACAAAGTTGGGCCAAAAACCCTAGTATTATGAACCAACAAAAAAGTACTGAACCAAACGACAAAAAAGAGGCTAATGCCCAACCCGGGTCGAAAAGTAGTCCTCAATACTACCTATTCAACTTTTTTTATTATTCTTATTCTTAAGTTTTTGCCACTTACCATTCCCATTTGTAATAGCTAACTGAAGAGGATTTACTAACAACCGATTATTTGACAGAGATTCCGGATCCGAATCTGATTTGGCAGGAGAAAGACCCCTTTTTTGTTCCGCTGACAGCTAACATCCCTTGTGAACCCTGATCATTTTCTGTTTTTCCACTTTCCACACTCTCCTCAACCTTCTTCTCCTCATTTACATTGCACGGCTCCACTTTGAATGTCGCCACCTCAACCAACTCTGGATCCAAACCCCAACCTTTGGTCACTCTCGAGCCACCCTTTATAACTGGTTTTTTAATCTCTAGACACGATGCCTGCAGATGACCAGGGTTTCTGCAATTTCTACACCGGAAAGCTGTATTTTCGTAGTCTAAGGGTTGAGAATGAAGAAAGTTTCCAAATTTTAAATTTATTCGATCTGGCAGCCCTTTACTCAGATCGACTTCCATACATATACAGGCGAAGGAGCACAAGCCCGCATGAGATCTATCTATATCCTCTTTGAGGAATCTGCCCAATACATTGCCAATATCTTCCAAAGCATACCAAAGGTGTAGAGGAAGATTGGGAAGATGCACCCAAACCGGTGTTTTGGATTTTGATAGTGTTCGGGTCAAATTCAGGGAACCAAGGAGTCAAAAATAAATCAGCGGTTCCCTAGAACCATGGCCCATCCACTAAGCATCGCTGAAAGTCTCCTGCTTCTCTAAAATGAACCACAAAAAAACCTCTAGAATAGAGGAAGATTTCACATTTTTCAGTCCAATTTTGAAATATCCATTGATACAATGCTATAGAAGAAGGCCAAATTGTTAAGCACAAAATAATACTAAAAGAGGGGGGTGAATCAATATTATGATATTCTTTTAAATTTAACACTTAATCTCAGATCCGTAATCACAATTAATCAGTTTCACAGAGAATATATCAAAGCAATCAATGAATGCAAAGCAAACCAACACACTGCAAATAGACATAGATTTACGTGGAAACCCTTTTGGGAGATAACCATGGAGAAAATCTTCTTTATTATATTTCTCATTCATGTTTGTAGGCAGCAACCTACAGGTTACTACCAATCCCCAAATTACAATTTTTGTTGGCACCATACCTACAGGAGCACCAACCCCTTTTTGCTTAGCACCAACTCAGCAAGAGGACACCATCCTCTTCAAATATGATGGCACCAACCTTTCTCACAAAAAAAAACAAACTCTTTTCTATCTTTTATGTTGTTGTGGTGGCTTCAACAAGTGATAGAACAATACTGCTGCTCAGAATTTCCTTTTTTATTTATTTGAGTCCGTTCACATATATAAATCGCTGCATAAACTTTCCCATCAAAAATAAATCTGCCCTTTCACTCCTTTTTATTTCATATTCTGCTCTTCCTTTTCTCTCTTCACACAACGTATTCAATATGTGTGCTTTTTAAAATCAAATGATTCTATCTCCTTATATATCCTTCTCACATCCTTTCGGAAAGACACATCATTCTAACCAACACAACCTTTCTATTATTTAATTAACACAACTTAATTAAGTGCATTAGTCGGCTTAAGACCAAAAGTAATTAATGCAGCCCATAAAAATTATTAAATGCACATTAAACAATGTAATATACTGCATTAAATGCGCTGGGCCCCTTTCTTTAATAAAATTGCTGTCATCATTAAATCGCTGCCAGCCATTATTAAATCTTCTTTTTTCACCATGAAACATGGCATATGAACGCCTTAAAATGCTGATATCTTTCTCATATGTACCGCTGTGGATATCTCGCTTATACCATGTAACAATACTTTTTTTCATGTAGTTAAACTTTCGTTTTCAGCCTTTCTTTACTGCTGGTTATTTCTGTTACTTTCTACTATTTCCATCAACATCCGTCAATAGTTCCATCAACTTCTGTTGTCAACATCCGTCAATATTTCCGTCAACATCCGTCAATAGTTTCGTCAACTTCCGTTGTCAACATTCGTCAATATTTCCGTCAACTTCTGTTGCACATTTCCATTAACCAAATACATCAATGATTAATCCGCTGACATCAATGACAATATTTCCAACACAAATTCCATTGAAACGGCCTATTATGGCATCCCGAGATAAATTTTGGTTGATAGACTCACAAAATTTTCCCATTTCATGCCACTTCCAATTAAGTATGATGCACCAATGGTGGTTGGTATTTTTTTCAAAGTGCTGAGATGCATGGACTACCAAAGAATATTGTGACTGATAGGGACAACAATTTTTTGAGTCAATTTTGGCAAGAATTTTTAGATTGGTAGGTACATAGTTGACTCCAAGCACTAGCTATCATCTGCAAATAGGTGGGAAAACTGAAGCAGCCAATAAATGGGTGGAAGGCTACTTGGGATGTTTCATTTCAGGGCAGTGGTTCTCATGGATAAAATGGCTCTATATGTGTGAGTATTGCTACAACACTTCTTATCACACGTCTATTGGCATGACTCCTTTCAAGGCTCTTTATGGGTATGATGATTTTTCATTCATAGATGTGGTTCTAACGGATAGTAGAGAGCCTTAGGCTCAAGATTTGATACAACAATGTCAAGAAGTGTTATAAGTGCGAAAAGAGAACCTCCAACATGCCCAAAATCAGTAGAAACTCAATGCAAAACAACGTGTAGAGAGAAGTTTTGAGGTGGATGACATGGTTTTTTTTTTATGTTGCAGCCTTACAAGCAATCTTCTATCAAGCAAAGTGGTAAGGAGAAGCTCAAGCCACATTTTTACGGGTCCTACAAAGTGTGCTATGAAGAATTGGTGATGTAGCATATGAGCTAGAATTGCCGGAACATAGCAAGATCCATAATGTGTTCCATGTTTCATTCCTTAAAAGAGCACTTGGCCAACATATAGTTCCTTCTCTAGATTTTCCACCCATGGATGATGAAGGCAAACTCATTTTGGTTCTAGAAGCTATCATTGTTGTAAGAGAGAAAAGATTGAGAAACAAGAGCATAGATAAGATAATAATATTAATGTCCAACAAATGACCACAAAAGTAGGTCAGTGGGACTCTACAGTACAATGCCAAGAGACCCAGTAGAAAGACCCGAAAGGGTCCCTCAGACAACAAGAAAAGATAGAGAAGAGAAAGGAAAGAAGAATGAGAAGAAATGGCTACAATGGGGATAAGAGTGCAAAAGGGCGGAGCTGAAGAAAAGCCCCAACTCTGACACTGTCACCTAGCAGTCGAGGTTGAGTGGAAGTAGCCGCTGATATCCCTGTGTCCAATAGTTGAAACCGTAGAGAGTCTGAGATGTTTGTGTCTAGGAGAAGGACGTGCTGGACGAGTCCTATGTACTCTCCTGGCTGACCGTGATACATGGGGGGGCGCAATAACCGAGTGCAGACATGGAGGCCCTTGGATTAGGAGGTAGCACCCCAGGTCCTGATTGATCTGGTCTGAGAGTCTGTACTGATGTTGAGGTGCCTCTTGGTGCCCCTCTTAGGTGAGAGCATCGTAAAGAAAGATGTGATCTATCGAGTAACAACCTACTTTGGTAGGGGCTAAAGGGGCTCATTGTAAAGTCTGAGGGCCTCCTGTAGATAGAGGGCAAGACATTGTTGATCGCGATACCTAAAGAATGCGGCAAAGGATGAATGCTCTCAGAAAAGGCAATGGAATCTCTCTCTAATCTCGTAGTAGATGGAGCACTTGAAAATAAAGTGTTCCTCCGTCTTGACCTCCTGGGGAGAACAAAGTTGGCAAATTCTTTCCGAGCGATCCAACCGGTGGTCCTCAACCCTAAGTCTATGAGAACCCACTCTAAACTTGACAAGGGGTATGCAGAGTTCCTTCAACCAGTGTCGGGATATATATGTGGGCTAGCTAATAAGTCCATCCTTGACTTCAAGGAAATGTGCGGCATAGAAGGCCATCTTGGGGCATGAACCCGACGAAGGATTGATCTTAGTGTGCTGGATGAACTACTTGTAGATGTCATCTCTGATAATTATGTGCAAAACCTGTTTACTCGGTAGGAGATGGGAAGGAGCATCCATGGAATATCTGTGTGGCGGGAGGCGGTCAATGTGAATCCCGAATGAACCAAGAAGATGAGAGACTCTGGCGAACTAGGAGCGAGAGCGACCACTGTGGTCAGAAAGAGCTATAGCTTCAGAGGAATGGTAGGCAAGGTAGAGATACCTATCCCTACTTGTGGAGGAAGTTGAAGGCCCTTGAATGCGATGCAAAAGCGAGGCAAGGCTAAAGATAGTTTCCATTCTAAAAGGGCGAGCCTCTCTTTGCACCTGATGATGCGCCTAAGCATGAGAATCTGGACGCGCTCAACAGTGGCCCAATCAGAGTCGAGTAGGGATGCCCCCCAAACTTCAGAGCCATAGAGAACGGTGGGTCTCACAAGAGTATCCGAGAGAGACATCTTTGATAATGTCTTTGAAGTGGTGTCAGAAACACTGTCTCTCCAAGATAGCCAAAGAACCATAACCCTTACTAACACGGGGTTGAAGGGCAGGACGAAGACTGAAACAAGGCCCGATGAATAGAACTCCTAGGTAATTATAGGAGCTGGTGATGTCAATCTCTTCCCCTCTATAGAAAAAGTGAAAGTCAGAAGTCTTCAGGCCATTGAAGATCATGACCTTGGTTTTACCAAGGTTAACTGTCAACTGTCTATGATCACAAAAGAGGGCTAAGGCGTTCAACTGTCTCTAGAGTCCCTTCGCGGAAGAGGCAAGGAGGGCAACATCATCCGCGAAAAGGAGAATGTACATTAGCACCCGGTGAAGAAGGCAACCATCTCCCTCCCGAATATGATCCCTGAGAAATTCCTCCAATTCATCAATGTAAATACCAAACAAAGTAGGCGAGAGGGGGCAGCCCTGTTTAACCCCAATGGTGCTCCTAATAAAATCCAATAAACCGGTAGTAGTGTGAAGGTGACCCAAAACCTCCTCATACAGATGCATAATGGCAGCAAGAAGAGTTTTGGAAATACCGATGTCTGTAAGCCCATGGAAAAGAGCTTCCAGTGGCACCGAGTCAAAGGCTTTCCGAATATCCGCGAAGCAGCAGAAAACCTTGGATGAGCAGTGGCGTGCCTCCTTAATAATGGTATGAAGGGTGAGGATGTGATCGATGTTCTGATAAGCAGGTCGGAACACTGCTTACCCCTTGGCTCTGTAATGGTACTGCTCTAGAAACTGAGAAAGCTGCATGTGGAGAACCGTGGCATAAAGCTTAGAGAACGTGTGGCCCACCATGATCGTTCTATTCGGGTCTGAGGTACAACCTGACTTCTGGATAGGGTGAATGATATCGTGGGACCACGACTTTGGAAACCCCGTACACACCACCTGATTAAAGAGGTCCACAAGATAGTTGATCAAAGTGTCCAGGCCATGCTCGGAGAATTCCGCTTGTAGGACCTCCTCATCTGCAGATATTCATGGCAGGAATGGTTTTCTTCACATTCGTGTAGGTGAAAATATGATAGGTAGAGGGAAGGGACACAAGTTGGGTGTGGGGCTGGCAAGGGATGTCATAAAGGGTGGAGGTATGAGTAAACATGGAGTTGGGATGCAAGTCCTGGGGTAAGGAGCAATGACGGGGAAGAATGGTACGCCAAAAATGTTTAGGAGAGTGAATAAGGGATGCACGGAGCTCCAAGCGGTGACGAGAGATAAAGTTACATTTGTTGTGATGAAGAAGACGCTGGTAATTGGATTTGATAGGGGTGAAGGAGGGATGAGCATGTGTGAAAGTGAAGTGAAGTTGGCAGTGAAGGGCTTTGCAGTCCTCGTCATACCACTGGTTCATGGGACAGGTCCGCTTATGAGAGAGGGTGGGAGTGATGTGGGGCAAAGAACACAAAACAACGTTGCGAATGGCAGAGGAAAGAGTGTCAAACATCAAGTCGGAGGGGAGGGATGCAAAATGGGGCAGACGGGGGAGAAGCTGGTGAAGGTGAAGAGAGAAACCAACGGGATCACCTTTATTGAACTGCCAGATGGTTAGGGAAGGGGCGTGGGATGGGGTTAGGGATTGAGGTGGGGTAACCTGCAAGGAGAAGGAAAGGATCGCTTGATCAGCCGGGGGGATGAGGGATACACACAAGTGGTGAATATAGGGGATAAAATTGGGAGTAGTCACGATGTAGTCAACAACGCTAAATCGCCCACCATGAGGTTTGCATGTGAAGAAGCGGGAGTCAGGAAAACACGAAATGCCATTCAGGATCAACAAATCATGAGATTCCCCTAGCTGTAGAAGGTGTCTGCCATATGATGTCACAGGTCCAGCCATATCTTCTGAGTCCTGCCGAAAGCCAACTAAAGCAGGGTCCACGTCAGAAGTACAAAGCACGTCATCGGTCCTGTCGTGTAGGGGAACCTAGAGGCTTCTGGTATGGGCATTAAATTCTCCCAAAACGATGATCTCCCCCACAAGATGAGTACTGAGATATGCCTGTATAGAGGTCGAAAAAAGGGTCACCCTCCGGGCCATTATGAATGGAAAAAGAAGAGGAAGTTGGGGGGAAATAACAAACTGCAATGAAGATATCCTTGAGGTGAGATGAAGTCCCCCTGATCTTGATCCAGTGAAAGTGGGCAAACTCGTCCTCGGCGGCCATGAAAATCTTGCTCCGAAGTGTATCCCTGACTAGGCAAGCAACCCCGTCAAAACCTCTGACTCTAGCAGAGCTCCGAGTTTGTTGTCTGCAAATTGAGAGCCAATAGTAACCTTTGATGTCTGGGAGAGGATGAACAAGGCTCGCATGAGTCTCGGTGACAAAGAGGAGGTCTGAAGAACCAAGAGCATCATAAAGGTTACCCGATGAAGACTAGTAGGACCCATTTCCGTTCCAGCATGTAATAAAGATGCCCTTATTCTAATGCCTCTCCCAACGGAACCTTCATTTGGGATTGGACCCGGGTGCTTATCCCGGGGGAGGAGAGTCTTGAAGGACATGCTTGAGGTTACGAATTACTGCCCATTTTGTTGCTTTCTTGGCTGCCATAACAATATCCCGGGATTTCTTGAGTTTGGTTACTTGTTCCTTGGTGATGCCACCTTAGCTCAACCATCCAGAAATCATCCATATATCAGCCTTTCAAAAGAGTAAACACCTTGCTTCTCTAACTTAACAAATGAAGTTCTTCATTGTAGATTTTGGAAAGCCAAACAAGACAAGTTGGACAAATTTGCAATCTTAGGCCAAATTATTTGTTTGACTTTCCTATATCTATATTTGTCTTTTCTTCATAATCAAGGAAACATTTCATTTATGTTCTTACTCAGGCTGCCCTGCTCCTTAGACCTCTAATTCCTGAATGCAAGAATGCAATTTCTAATCTTATGAGGGACTTACTATGATTTTACCGTTTCCACTGGCGTGCACGCCTCCTTCAATGTCTCCTACAGTCATGTATTGGCTTATTAACCATCCAATCACAAGATATTCATCTTTCACTTTGATACTTACCTTCTATGCACTTGGCTCCTTCTTTAGTCCATAGTGCTAACATGCATGCTTAAGCTTCTTGGTCTCCTCGAGGTCTCTTGAAGGTTGGACCATGCTACAATACACTCAACAGTGTTAGAACAATCATGTAAACTCATCTCAAGCTCCCAAAATGCTCCTTTCCATCCTTAAGCAAAAGTGTCCTCTCTAGCTCCTTAAGACCATGTTATCTTGAATGACCATGCACCTTGACTTTCACAAGTTCCCAGAGGCCTGTGTTAGGTTTACTAGTTTATCTTCGACTAAGTCAACATGTTCCCGAGGTTTCATGTCTTGTTTAGGTCTAGGACTCTCTACACTTGACTGTTTGTATTTGGCTTATCAACCCTTAACTAGTTCTGTGAAGGGCAACTGTCGTAAACTGTAGCATTTATGGAGAGCTTCAACATGAAATAATGACCATTCTAGATATCCATTAAGGTGATTAATATGTGTACTAAGTTTCATGTCCTACTTCTCAAGATTTGTAGCACTTCCTTTGCAAAAGACCCTCACAAATTAGCCATTTCACTGTCATTTCCAGCCTTCACACTGACTGTCATAAAAATCTGCAAAATGCACCAATGAAACTGAAAAATTCCTTTCAAATCTTCAAGGAGGAACCCTGACCAAAGTATCTTAAAAATTTCAAGGCTTAATTCAATGATTTGATGCTTCAAAAACCGTGCCCTATCTAGTTTTCCACTGTAGTCTACAGTTAACTCCGAAAGCCTAGTTTTTGTAATATCTTCCAACATATTGAGAATCATGGTCTCGAAATTCACAGTTAGGTCTGTTTTAACATGGTGCACTTTATCATCTTAACAGTAAGACCAAATGAATGCCCCAAATTCATGATCTTGACCTACTTCATGCTTTACTGAACTGTGTACACCCAGAATTTTGCACAAACCCTTATATCCTTTTATTTGTTTGTTTCCAACACGTAAGATTTGGTCTGAAGGGCTACATATTCATTCCCATCATGTCTAGATTGGCAGTGAACAATATCAAACTCACTTACTATGGTTTTCATCATTGAAGAGGTTTCTACAATACACTAGGGTAAGTGATCAAACCCTCAACACAGAAATAAATCCTTGAGTCTTGCTCATAGAGAAATATGATGCTACCTTATCCATGCATTTATACACTCTTTTTTCATTGAAAATCCTTAGGTGTACGAGTTTACAAACTTATTACAAAGCCACTGAATCTATGCACTTACCTTCACTATCACAGTCCCCTGGTTTGGAGCGCATTTCAACATGCATCAAGAAAGGTCAGTAGTGGATCACTATTAAACACTGCAACCACTTCAAGAATATGTAAGACCAAACCTCATCCCTCTTTCATAAAGAGCTCCTCTTCACACATCCCTGAGATCATACACCATAGCATGAACGAAATGAATACAAGAGATATACCAAAAAAAACACAGACCTGAAATCAGTTTTCTATCATTCTTTCTCCTTGAAACATTACACCATGATTCAGTCAGATGGGAGTTCGACCTCTACTGCCCCTTGAATGAGCTTGACTTGACTATGATAGTCCTTATCTAGAGCTAGAATTCCTATTTTTGAGAGATATTCTCAACCATAATTCAAGGAGTTTGTTGAGTGATATTCTCAACTATGACCTTTAATAGTTCAATATTGATAATCACAATATCCTAAGCTATTCTTGCATTCCTCCCAAGTAGATTCTTGGAGATATAACTCCCCATACTCACCTAATACTCTTATTTCTACTTTTTACATTTTTACAAAGAGAATTTACATCACATATTCAAACATTTTGGAGGCAAAACTTATACAACATGCCTTTCAAAGGGTTATTCAAATTGTTCTTCATAAGTACCATGATGCTCCTGCATCACCTGGTGAGGTCTTCATCGAGGAAAACCTTATTGGGGAGGGAGAATAGTGTGTGCTTGGTTCTGAATGCCCTGAGCCTGTCATCTGCTGATTTGAAGCGGAGAAAGAGGGTGGAATCTAAACCAAGCCAAGCTCTCTCAAGTTGCACATCAGGCAGCCCCAAACTTCCTGTGATAAAAGCATATGTGATGGCCCAAAGATCCGAAGGAGGGGGTGCGGGTGGCCCTCGCACCTCGAAGTTAAGCTCTCGGGACCGTCTAGTTCTCTCCTTCACAAGTTTAGCTTGCATGACCTCTTCAACCGCTGCCATGGGGGTGTTCTTATCTTTCCCTTTCACAATTTGGGCCCATGTGTTCACTTGTTTTTTGAGATTTTCATGCTGATTCAAGATTTCCTCTTGTTTGTGTTTAAGGTCTGAGATTTAAGCCTGCAGTTGATCATTGACTACAATCGGTCTGGTGTATGCGCATGTTTCAACAAGTTGTCTTCGTAAAGAGATATCGTCAGCCTGAACCTTCTCCATCTATGACATAAGCTCGAAGACTTCGGTTTGGAGAGCTTTGTTAGAAGATTCCAAAGTTTCCAACCTGTTAATTAATTCTGCAATTACGTTGGGTAAGCCATCTTCTTGCTGTCCATATTCTTATGCTAAAGGTGATGAGTTTGAGCATGCAATTGCTTATGTTTTGCTATATTTTGTAGCGCAAAGCACATGATCGTTTTTGGATCTTTAATATGATGGCGGCTTCTTGCATGATTGAGTTATTGAGGGTTTTATGCATAATCTGTGTTGTTGAGTATTTGTATATTTTTTTGTAATTCTACACTTTGAGCTCTTGTTAGATATTTGTAATTCTCTCACAATATGAGGTTCCTAGTGTTTTCTCTGTCTTTGGTGGTTACAAGTGCAAGCTTGGTTGAATATTCTGGTGTAGTGTAGATGTTTATTTTGTTATGCGTTTTCCTAAATTTGTGCAGGATCTTCTTTTAATTGACTCAAATTTCAGGTTTTACATTATTTATGGTGCACAAATTATTATGATGTATGTCTTGAGAGGAGATAATGAAAGGCTAGTTAAACATGAGAAAATTACAATTTCCCTTGGTGACATGGATTAAATTGGGGGATTGAGGTAGTTTTGTGCGTCAATATTTAATGTGGAAGAATAATGAACTTTGAAAAGATGAGAAAAAATTCAGCCTGATAATTTTGAGCATGGTGTTGATGGTTTGAAGTAGGTGAACATTGATAAAGAGAAATTGTAGGAATCATAATTATGTATAAAAAATCATATCATTTATCAATCAGCAGTATCTCTATTTGATAAATGTTGTAAAGGTATTTTCCGAAACCCTTGATAAAGTTGTATCTTCTATCAATCAGCTGTATCTTTTATGATAAACATGTTTCCAGTTAGAGAGTTGTAAGCTTCTCAGAAAAACTAAATTTTGTTTTTTATTAATGTCATGCATAATTTCTAGTATTATATACTTCTCATCTTTGGACAGGTTTCTAAAAGTTGCATTATTTTGTTATTGTTGTCTTTGATTTGCAATACAATTTGTCAAAATTTTGAAGAGTATAATTATAATTTTTTTTTTCTTTGGTAGTGAAAGATTCATAAAATTGATCCAAATAATTGTTATGCTCTTGGTAGGTTCATTATGAGAAAATATATAGACGTTTATTTCCAGCAATACTTCGACTTGCAACAGACATGGAGTTGGTACATTTCTTCTTTCAGTATAAACCTTTCAACTTTGTTTTGTCTTGTCTTCTCTATTAGTATTCATCTAAACTATGGAGTTGGAAGATTTGTGAAGCATCCATCAAACACAGATGTATTAACAACTTAATATTTTTAGTTGCCATTTATTTCCTTTTTTTTGGTTTTTATGCAGGTTACTAGGCAGTTATTCAGTGTGTTTGTAAAACAACTGATTCACTGGTTCACCAGCAACACCCAGAAAGAGAATCCTGACACTATGGCCCTGCTTGACTCTATACTTGATGGTCTTGTTGATGCTGAGAACGGTTCTCTTAGGTACTACTGTGATCTTTTGGAGAAGTTTGTAGTAATGGCAATGACGGTTACTAGAAGCTATTAATATTAATCAGAAAGAGATTACAAACTACATAGTAATCTCCTAATTGTTGAAGTTAAAATTTTGTGAATGTCGTCATGTGACCAAATCTACAGCATGACAGGCAACATGTAATCTGAAATCCTCCCAATATTTTGTAGCTCGTACCTTCTTACAATATACAAGGTTAAGAGTAAGAAGTGCATGTCTAACTAACACATGTTTTACCTTTTGAAAGCCAACCTTTATGCAAGTTACGAGGCGAGAGAGCATGCTACTTGTAAAAGGAGAAGAGTGTCATATATTTGCGATCCTAGATACCCACATGTCTAGTTGCAGTCAAGTACATCAAGCTTCCTACCATGCTTTTGTACCTTGTGGGATCCACATTGCTGCTGCAAGTATCTTTGGTTAATTTCAAACTTACTTCAGCTGGAATAGATGTTGGTTTGTTGTCCAACATTCTGAATCTTTCGAAAATTTCCTTTGCATACTTTTCTTGAGAAATAAATATGCCATGCTCCAATTGTTTGACCTCAATGCCAAGAAAGTACTTCAATAGTCCCAAATCAGTCATCTCAAACTCCTTCATGGCTGATTTTAACTCATTTATAGCCTTGTTTGCATTTCTGGTAAAGATTAAATCATCTTCATACAAAACAACAATCAAAATCTCACCATCCTTGGTTGCTTTGATGTAAAGTGTGGGCTCACTATTGCTTTTGCTAAAGCCATTTCTAGTCAAATAGGAGTCTATTTGGATGTAACATGCCCTTGGTACTTGTTTGAGTCCATACAATGCTTTCTTGAGCTTGTATACTTTTCTCTCATGCCCTGAAATCTCATAACCAGGTGGTTGTCCCACATGCACCTTTGTATCACGCACTTTGATTCATTATTTAATCTCAATCACATACTACTATTTGCATGGTTCCTAATCAAGAAGAGTACTAATTAACCCATGTCTTTTGCCATCTTTTGTTGCTTTCTATTGCTATTTTCGGTCTTGCATCTTTATTGGCCCAGTCTGTCTTTTCATACTTCAGTTTTACCTTTTCTGGACTAGAGCGCCCTACCATGACGCTAGCGCCAGGCGCCCTTGTCCCCTCTGGGCGCCTCTGTCCTCTTTATACTTTTACTTTTTGGGTCCTTTCTTACCGTTTGAGCATCTTATTTTTTTGGTAGTCGCCCTTTTTCGGGGTTAATTACAAAATTCAAGTGAAGGAATCATATAAATATAAAATTATGTGATCATAATAAGGGACCAAGCACTAGACATTACTATCTGGTGTCCCCAGATTTCACCCTGAAATCTGGGACTACCTTATGTAAAAAAATTTCGCACTTCTAAAATAATGGGTCGTTTTGTGTTTTTATTGCCAGAAAGTTTCTGTATTGTGTCAAGATATTCTCAAGGAGCCATATTAGCCATTTTCACCAAAATACTCAGATGCCCAAAATTGTTATTTTTTGTCGCTGGGGTTTGCCTACATGAAATTTGTATTTAATTATTTTGAGCACTGTTTGAGGAAAATTGTGCTCCGGTTTAACCCTATTGTGATCGTACATGTCACTTTTCCCATATACCAGTAGGGTTTTAACCAGGAATGGATCCTGAGCTTTATTTGTGACTTCTGGCAACGTTTTGTGTTTTTGTTGTTTTCCCATTTTGTTTTCTGTTAAATTTCTCTGGATCAATTCCTTTACCGGTCTGGCCTGATTCTTGGCCTGGAGTATTTAGAGATCACCTATTCATGTTATACCAGAAGGAATTCGCCACTGAAGGTCTGGTTCTCTCGGAAAAGATGAAGTCATGCACAAAAAAGCTTCTTCTAGGCAGGCCACATTTTTGGAAAAAGAGGGTTTGAAGTGGATCATGGGATATTTGGAAGCAGAAAATAGGTGGGAATTTTGTACCTACCTAGCAGGGTACTTTTTCCCATGGAAGCAATGCCACTTAAGTCACAATGGGAAAATTAGAGGCAACAGGAAGGCGGGAATTTCCTACCTGCCTTGCAGGGTAAAAATTCCCATTGTGAAATAAAAGAAAAATCACTTAAGGTATTAATGAGATTTTATTACATGCCTTGCAGGGTAAATAATCCCATTATGAAAGTCAAATAGCTTAAGTGGATCATGAGATTTTTGGAGCTGTGGTGCAGGGTGAATAATCCCATTGTTAATTGGCTTTTAAAAATAGAATTCACCCTTGACAAAAAGTACAACCCACCTTGGGTGAATAATAATGCATTTAATAATATTTATTAATATTTATTCACCCAATTTTGGTGCCCAAGCATGAGGAAAAGTCAACGAGGGAAAAGTGGATAAATGAAATTGGAATTAGAAATTCTAAAATTAAATATATATTATTTATTTAATGAAGCCCCTTCATGACAAAAAAGTGCACCCCATTTGGGAGAAGAATAATACTTTTTAAAGTATTAATTGATATAATTAATTCATATTTTTAGTGGGTGAGCTCAAAGCATACTGTGTAGCTTAAGTGAACTGGAAGTAGAGGGCTAAAATTAAATAAATTTAATTTAATTAATGGCATCCATGAGCATGCACAAAATAGGCGCCTCATTTGAAGAGAAAAGCTTAATTAATTAATTAATTAATTTCTAGGAATATGAGGGGAAATAATTAATTATAGAATGATAAGAATTATATAAGCATGGGCTGCCATAAGGATAAATTAATTAATTCAATAGCAAGGAAGTGCAGCCCGGATAGTTTTGTGTGCCCCATTTGAAGGAGGAATGTTTGCATTAAAGTTTATTTTCCATTGTTGCTGGAAGCTTCAAAGTTTGGCGCTTAGGATTGAAGGAGCTTGAATTGTGTCTGATTAATTGTCTATATAGTGGTACAAGTGCTCAGGTGGAGTTGGTAAAGTTCATGCTTGCTTTGCATGCAAACAAAACATCAAATTTTGGGGCAGCAGGCTTGATATATGCAGATTTTTATACTTAAAATCAAGTGTTCATGTTTTGGTTACTATCTTTGTATGAATTATTTGTAGGAATTCATTACAGGTGCTTTTATAAGAGAAAGGGAGCTTAAATCAATGTCCAATACACTGAACATATCCTCTGAATCTGAAGAATTATCTAGATTTACACCGGTTGTGAAGAATTCCGGTCGAATAAAGAGGAAAAGAATTGTTCAAACAAAGATAGATACTAGCCATGGCAAAGAGGGATGAAAAAGAAAGCACAGCAGAGTCATGCATCACTTCTAATTTTCTAACATGGAGACACAGATCTAGGCTGGAACCTCTTTTTTGAATTGATTGATAGATCCAAAGCTTCAGGAAAAACTTCCCTCTTGCTGATGCACTCAAAAGCAGTGGAATCATTCGAGCTGCAAAATTTCCATTCACAGGATCAGTTGCATAGTTTGTCATGGAATGTGCTAGGTCTTACCATCCATTATCTCAGATCATTCGGAGATGTTTTCTAGGGAAAACAATAATTGTTTCATATGCACAGTTCATCAATTATTGTTTGAAGATTGTTTACACGAAAGGTGGTGACTACTATTAGCATACATGATACAAACAGATGGGAAAACATAAAGTTGAATGCATAGGCATAATGAAGGCAATACATCGTAAGAATCCCAGATCTAGATTCCAAGTTCCTGAGAAATCATCCATGGTGAGAATCAAGGGTACAAGAGGTGGATGCATTGCAAATTGTTAAAAGGATAAATGGCGAAGCGAATGCTCACAACTTCCTCTATGGATGTATGCTTTCATCAAGACCATTGAAATCAACAAAGTTATTCAATAATCAATTGGTAAAAAATCATTAGAGAAGTCAACTATTGGTGAGCAGATCTAGAATGTGGCAGTACTTTAGCTTCAAAATGACTTCCTATTTGGTATATGCAATCAGCATGTCACAAGGCAATTCTCCAAGCTGGATAGATGTCTATTTGTTCTTTCCAAGGACCCTATTTTTGAGTGCTACCCAAAGCTTACTTGTAATGAATGCCCTCTACATTTCAAAGTGGTCAACGATGGATTCTTCTACAAATTCATTTAACTAGTGTTGGACGGTGATCTAAAGGCCAACAGGGTGAGAAAAGGAAGCATACAGAAGCATGTGTCCATAAATTGGCAGTATCTTCGTTTCTAGTTTGTGGATTTCACATACCTCAGGGTCACTTTGGTTATTTTGGAGAATCTAGAGTTGCCTTTACAGATATCTATGAATGATAGATTGGTCACCATGGATGCTGATCAAACAACTTCTCTGGAGATGCATGACCTTCAGTCTAAAATATTTATAAGTCTACAGCTACTTCTTCCTGCATCACTGTGGGCCATTATAGCTATCAGAGCATTCATAAAACCCCAGGAATTGAAGCAAATATGTTCTAAGTTGAGCAAGAGTTCTTAACCAGCCTCATGGTAAATGAACTTTGATCCATTTGGTTTTGGCAAGGAAGACAATCTCCCAGTGAGTATGCGCACGTGCCTTCATTGGAAGATTTATTGGATGAAGTGCAGAAGCGAGTACGAGGTTAGAAAAAAAGTTATTTCACAGGTTATCAGCCGCGGCAAGTGTTTGACTTTGGATTAGCACGGATACCTGTGGATCTTAAAGATGATGGGCTTGTGTTACTTGACACATACCATCGAATTAAGGAGATAGAGTTGTACTTCAGGAGAACATATTTTTGCCATACGATTGAGGAAAGGTCTGTCGTAAGTTTTGGTGAATACTTCAAACTGGTTGCTGACGAAGGGATATTGCCTTAATGAAGCATTGATGAATCAAATCATGGCAAACTTCGGCATAGGAGATTCCCTCAAGAGGAAGCACGGAGGAGAAAGTAGCAGAAGGATCTTGAGAATATTAAAGTGCACACAAAGGTCTCATTCGAAGGAGAAGATCAATTATGCGGCCATGATGTTAGCATTTAAATTCTCCAGCACCAAACGCTTCACCGACTGTTGCACCTCATTTAGGATACTGCCATTCCTCTCGTTGAATCCGGCAACATTCATCTTCTCTCCTCAGCCACTCAATTAATATACCTTTCATTGAAGAAACGTTGAAGCTGTAGATGGCTGAATTTGGAAGAGCTTTGTCTTTGGATGACTCAGAGGATGACAACCAAAACATTGTAGCGGTTTCAGATGGAGAAGAATCAGAGCATGAGATAGTGGTACACTTGGCAACTTCTCATTCTTCGAGAAGTAATTTCTCAGAATGGTTGACTTCGCAGTTGGTTCCAGAGGCTAGAGAAGAAATCAACTTGGAGGAACATGACTTGCAGCTGCTCCTGAATTTAAGCAAAAAGATAGAAAACCTAAAGTTGCTAAGGTAACTTCAAGGTTGATCATTGAGGAGTCAGGATCAGAATTTCCTTATGAGATGTCAGTTCTGACAGAAGGGAGAATCAATGAGCTCATGGCATAAGACATAATAGTAACCAGAGTACCCATAGGTCAAGCCACCACTGAAGGATTTAGCAGGACACGCAGACATTGATAGATGCTCTATTCCTTAGGCTTGACAAAGAAAAGGTTTGGAGAAATTGAACTTCAGAAGTAGGTATCTCAGTTGTGCGAGATCATTGCCAAGGTTGCTAAATATTCCACTCAGCCCATTTCAGCACAAAAGCAGGTGAGTGATCATCTATTAGGAAATGGAAGATGCAAGTAATCAGGTTAAAGCTATGTGATGAATGGAAAAGTCTGATCATTCGTCAAGCTTTTGTCTAACTATAGAGAGGTGTCAAAAAGCCCACCTACAAGTTATGAAAGATGCATCAGATCAGCTGAAGTAACTAGTGACAAGCACGATAGATATGAATACAGTTTCTGAGAGTAACCAAGTACTTTGGAAAAATAAATAAGTTGCCAAGAGAAGTGTTGATTGAAAACATAATTGTTCCTGACGGATCATTGAGAAGGGGAAGCAACTTGAGTTTGCAGTATCTTTCCATTTGGAGATCTACAAAATTATGCTGAAAAGGATGCAGGCACTTGAGAGTATGGCATCATCTTTACCAGACAATGTCATTGCTTTCACTGGGACCACATAGGAAGTGGTGGGAATGTTACTTCATACACACGTTATCATTCCTAGTCAGAGTGCCTAATTCCCTGGAAGTGTCTCTTCTGATGGTGCAAGGGAGAATTGATGGATTTGTAAAGCCTTTCAAATGAATTCCATCAGCAAATTGGTGGCACTGCAGGTAGATATTGAGAAGTTTGGGCCTAGCTTGGAGGAGGTGGAAGCATGTATCAGGGTATTGAACGAATGGCTTGCTGTAGTTCAGAAAAAAAGGAAGTTGTTCTAAGACAGATGGGAAGATGTTGAATTACATGTTGACAAGTATATTCAGTATCAGAACAAAAAGAAGATATAGATGTTACAGCTGGCGTGTCTTTCTTCTTCTACTTTTTCTTCTTCTATTTTCCACGTTCCTGGATGTAATTGTAAAACTTTAAAGTTATTGGTTTTGAAACCATTACTTTAAGTTATGTGGAACAATTCTATTAGTTAAGTTTAATGTGTCACTTGAAGAGGAATTAGAGGAGGATGATTGTCAGATGTTATCTTTACCTTTTGTTTATGTTTCATGTTTAGTTGAGTTTCCCATTTGTACTTTCCATTCTACATTCTATAAGTAGGAGAAGAACCTTCGGGTTAATGATAAGAATTTGTAAGCAACATTCTTGTGTTCTAGACTTTGTGCTGAAATCCCTGATAACTATTTGAAGCAAAGGAATAGAAAGGAGTAGATTTCCAGAGAACTTTGTGTCATGGTGTATTTTTTTTCTAGCTTTTTACCTTAGATATACTTATAAACTTTGTGTTATTTTAGATCTAGATCTACGAAGTTGCCTTTGCTTATAATTCCTGTGTGTTGATAGCCTATTGGTTTCTTCTATGTGCATGCAATCAACTTTGTTTATCTATTGATTGGGTTGCACATCTTCTCTATTTCTCCCTATGTTTTATTATTTCCTATCTTCTTTAAATATTTCCTTTCTTTAAACAACTGCTTACTTGATCTGCAAAACTATATTGGTATGGTTCATGAGCTGCATGGTTAAAGTAAAACCCCCATATAGATACTAGCATATTTTAATTGAAAAATGTTGACACAGAGCCTCTTCGATAAATGAGGGAGATTTATCTCATGACTGCCTAAGTTTTTAGCCATGCAGAAAATCTAGCCAAAGTTTTTGAAAAAACTCTAATGGGGAACAACTATCTTTGCAAAGAAAAAGCTTATCTCTTGAAGATCAGAGTGTTTTCCATACAAATCTCAACCTGAAGTTGAAGTATCATTCATGATACTCTATTGAAGAGCACAAGGAAGGACTTGGATCATTTCTTCAGATCTTAGAAGCAATTCAATTTCAATCATCCTCCTCAAGTTAGAAGCCATATATAAGTTGTTCTCACCAAGAAAGAGAGTGCACTAGATTCTCATTAGATCCTTGATCGTCTTCAGCATAATCCGGGGCATGGATATTATTCACCAAGTCTACACAAGGAGAAGAAATGCTCATCAGAAAAGCAATCAAAATGTGTAACCATGATGTTCCTATCCCATGGGGAGCAGCTTTTGGGCCACTGAACTTGACTTCCACCTAAGAACGATTTGCCCAAAGGATCCAGAGTATGATCATCCATATAATTCTAGACATGCCACATGGAAATATCAAAGATATTCTTAAGGTTCACCATCACCATTAAAGGTGGGGATATTAGGAGTGAAGAAATTTGGACGGAGTGAATATGTGGAGATACGATGGGTGTGAAAGGATTTTGAAGGGGTAAAGTGGAATCAAGACCATAGATAGGAATGAGAAGTAGCCTGATGAAGTTGAAGAATTTTGAACTTGAATATCCTTATAGAGAGAGGCTAGCATCTTGATTGTCGAAAGAGGAGACTTTTCATGTGTGTAAAGTAAGAGGCATAGTGAAATGGTTGGTAGGAGTAGTAATAGAGATAGGAATAGTGGAAGTAGGTGGAGTAGTAAAAGGAGGGGGTTGATTAGCAATAGGAATAGAGATGATAGAAGTAGGAACACTAAGATCAACTAGATTGGTGGCCTCCTCACGATAAGTAAATAAGATTCAGATCTAAGATCCTATGGCATGCTCAACAAGATTCTCATTGAGCTCTTTAATGGTGACCTTTAGTAAAGGGCTCATAAGATTGAGCCATGATAGCATTATTACATAAACCTAGAAGTAAGGTTTTCCAAACAGATGGGTTCACAAAATTAATTAAAAAATATATAAATATTTAAAATATAAAGATATAGTGACTAAATTATATAAATAAGCTGAAATAAAACCATTTGAGATTTAAATAAGGTGGAACTTGAACTCATAAACATCAAATACATTCCTTAATACTATAATATCAATATGTTAATGTAAAACCATTCTAAATACATTCCTTAATACTATAATATCAATTTGAGACAAGCTGAAATTTCAAATATATTATAAAATATAAAAGTAAAACCACTCTAAATTACGATTGAGCAAGTGACAATAGTTGATATTCATATCATTAATCTCATAGCCAAAAACACCAACAATTGTCTATTGTCAATATTACAAAAAAGAGGACAACTACAAGTATCAGCCTAAAAATTAGAATCAACATCTGAAGTAATATCCATGAACTCCTCCTCGCTGGTACTAGCATCCTCGTCCTCAAAGGTAAGCCCAATCAATCCCCGCTGCACAGTATTGTCCTCTTTAACCTGCCTCGGCTCCTCGAGATCTACATCCCACTGTAATGCTGGGGTATGTTTGTTCTCAGGTGTCTTGCGATCTATAAGACACAAAGCACTGTGTACAACTACAAGCTTCTCCGCTCTCGCAGAGGTAAGCCTATTCCTCTTAACAGAGTGTATCCAACCATATGTAGACCAGTTCCTTTCAGAGGCAGAGGAGCTAGAAACTTGTGAAAGGAGGCGAATGGCAAGTGGTCGCAGTAGTCTTTGAAGCCCATACAGTCACCACCAACTCATTGGCTTCTCTTGTGCTATTGTTATCTTGTCTGCCTTTGTTGATGTTTTGTACTCATTAAGGTTTAGTGAAGTCAAGCCACTCCATTCTGATCTATGAAGCCTCCTATGGAGTGTACATTTTTTTAAAGGCCTTCATAAGGCCCTTCTTCACCTCATCATCATCCAATGGGATAACTCTGCCTGGCCTCTCCACATACCATTTGGGATTCAGTGTATACGCAACCATAGGAAGAGGAGTGTTTAACTTCTCCCATCTCTGCTGAATAATGGGTTGTATATGTTCATTATAGAACTCCAAAGTGGGGTCCCTCACCCGAATAGATGCCTTTATTTGCCCAAGCATGTTGTCAATGCACTCATAGATCTCACCAAGATTGGGGCTGTTAGATTCCCCATATTTGATGACATTAAAAACTGGAGCTATGATTGATATGATGTATTTCATCTCAACCCAAAATGTTTCCCGCAACACCACTTCCTTCACTCTTTTCCCTTGATCTGTCTTGGACTCACGCCACCTAGTCCAATCCATTGTCATAATCATAATTTGTAGGGGCTCCTGCAACTCAGACATCCTCTGCAACAAAGTAAAATAAGATGCAAATCGGGTGTCAACTGGTTTCAAAAATTCCTTCTTCGAATTTTTTTGAAAAAATGCCAATGATGTGGTGATTACATATGAACTTCTGCACATCCCTGGCCTCAGTCACTATCTGGTTAATCTACATAATCTTCCCTATGTTTTTCAGTGCATTGTTCATGGCATGCACACAACATGTAGTCCAATAAATATGCCTATATTCTTGCTCCACTAGCTTGTCTGCTGCTTTGCACACATAAGCTGCATCTGTGACAACCTATACAATGTTGGAAGGTCCAACCTCCTCAATGACATTCTTCAAAATCTGATATTGAAACTCAACATTTTTCCGCTTCTCAGAACAATCAATTGTTCTCAAGAAGTACGGCCCATCTTTGCAAGAGACAATGATATTGATGAGAGGACGGTGTCTAATATTTGTCCACCCATCCATGATAATGCCACATCCATGTGACACCCATGTCACCTTCATCTCCTCCATCAACAGATTAACCTTGGAATAGTTTCTATCCAAGATTGTCGTCCTCTGTTTTGTGTCTCTTAGAGGCACATAACTTGTACCTGCTTTTGCAACCTTAGCCATAGCCTCCTTGTAATAAGGAGAGTGAGCGACATTAAATGGAATCCCAACAACATAGAAAAATTTCCCAATAGCATCATCTGCCTCTTCCCTTGCCTTTGAATTAAACATGTCAACAACTGAATTTGGGGCTGCTCCCACAGCCTTTCTCTTCCCTCTACTTTCCACTTCTGACACTCCAAAACTTGAACCAGTCAGAGTATTACTATGTTTGTCTGCCAGAGTAGAACCACAAACTTCTGGCACATTGTTTGTAGTATTTCCATTGAAGATTTTCACCATCTCAGCTCTTTGCTCTAGTGAAAAGCCCTTACAAGTGCCAACCCCCCTTCCTGTAAGGTGCAACAAGTGTGCATTGGTCCTAGTGATAATGCCATGCCAAGTCAGTGGACATATGTTGCACTTCCATACTTTGCTCCCCCCTCGAGACTTGGAGGCAGGGTTATCAATTATTTGGGCAAATTGTTGTAATGGCTTCTTCTTATCAAATGGTCCAATGGCAAATTTGGACAACATTTGAGAGGGGCAATTGGTAGCACTACCAACTGAACTACCTGTTGCCGCTGGCACTGCATTTTGTGTCCCTTCTCCACTCTCCCCCATTGTGGCATCACCAACTCTTCCATGGCCACCTATCTCAACTTCTTGTTCGACCCTCTCCTGCTCTAATTCATACTCATACTCAGAAGAAGAACTCATGGTGATGATTGCTGCAATGAATTAAAAACAACCATAACTATATGATTGATTATGTAATGAATTAATTTAAAAAAAACGTAACCAATATGCATTTTTTAAAATCCTGCAAACTATATGCGACGTGCGTGAGTATATTGTGAATGTAGATGCAAATGCTAAAAAACAACCCCTAAAAAATGCAAATATAATATACATTTTAAACTAGAAATAAAATGTAATTAAAAAAAATGTGAACATTTATATTTTACAACCAAACCCTATTCAAGATGCATTTTTAAAATCCCACAAACTATATGCATGATGGCATTATGAATGTAGATGCAAATGCTAAAAAAACAACCCCTAAAAAATGCAAATATAATATAAATTTTAAAATAGAAATAAAAATGTAATTTTAAAATAGAACTTAACCATTTACAACCAAACCCTATGTAATATGCATTTTTTAAAATCCTACAAACTATATGCATGATTACATTGTGAATGTAGATGCAAATGCTAAAAAACATACCCTAAAAAATGCAAATATAATAGAAACTTTAAAATAGAAATAAAAATGTAATTTAAAAAAAAAACATAACCATTTACAATCAAACCCTATGCAATATGCATTTTTTAAAATCCTACAAACTACATGCATGATGACATTGTGAATGTAGATGCAAATGCTAAAAAACAACCCCTAAAAAATGCAAATATAAATTATAATCTAAATTTAAAAAAAAAATCTTTTATGGGTATTGTAAACAAATAAAATTATAAATCTAAATACCTCTTGCTTGCTCTCCCTCTTGCTCTCCTTCCTCTTGCTCTCGCTCTCGCTCTCGCTCTCGCTCTTGCTCTTGCTCTCACTCTTGTTCTTTCTCTTGCTTGGTGTGAATATGAAATTTGCCCATAATGTAAATTAATAACATAAAATTGCACTTTTAGGGTTAGGGTTAGGTTAGTAATGCTGTTTATATATTATAAGATATTTACAATTAAAAAAAAATAGTTTAAGAGTGTTGCTTTTATATTTTTTTGTTGTAAAACGCGGCAAACCACGTGAGGTTGTCTGGACGTCCCCCCCCACGTTTCCCATGTCCCCCCACGTTTCCCCGTCCCTAGAACGTTTCCCATCATCTTCAGATGTCCCCAGGATGTTTCCCAGCAAGCATACATAGTGGGAAACATGGGGGAAACGTTTCCCCCACGTTCCCACGTCCCCGGACGTCTGGTAGGTCCCGGACGTGTCAAAAATGGGGGGGACGCGTCCCCGCGTAACTATGGTAATGACTATCTATTTGATAAGAGAGAAGTGCAATGGGGGTCTTTCCAGTCATTTTGGTGTTGATGAATCATTGGCGCAGTTGTGAGAGAG
The DNA here is from genome assembly GCA_019776745.2 of Taxus chinensis. Lineage (NCBI taxonomy): Eukaryota > Viridiplantae > Streptophyta > Pinopsida > Cupressales > Taxaceae > Taxus > Taxus chinensis. Next base: position 162,662,488 of record CM034156.1, read on the forward strand.
TTACTATTTGCCAAATGATGAGTGTGGATGTGAAGAGGTTCGTGCAAAATTGTAGAGTTTTCCAACATTTAAAAAGGAAAAGTCTAAATATAGGTTTTTATTAGCCATTGTCAATACCAAAAGGACCATGGGAAGATGCATCGATTTCATTCTTGGGCTACCAAGAACTCGGAAAGGTAATGACTATCTATGTTGTGGATAGGTTTTCAAATATGGAACACATTTCAAAGACAACACACTTAGTAGCTTGGAAAAATATTAGTGATACCACCAATGTTGCAACTTTGTTCTTCGAGTATGTAGAAAGTTTGCACAATTTCTCTAGCAGCATTGTCATGGTTAGAGATACAAAATTTGTTGGGCATTTTTGGAGAAGTTTATGGAGAAAGCTCGGAACAAGGTTGAATTTTAGTTAAGTCTACCATCCCAAATAGATGGGTAAACAAATGTTATGAATAAAAGCCTCAAAAACTTGTTGAGATGGTTGGTTGGGTACAAGCCAAGACATTGAGATACTATTATAGCGCAAGCTAAGTTTTCTTACAACTACTTAGTCCATAGAAGTGCAACCAAGAGCCCATTTTAGATTGTGTATGGCTACAACCCTAGCAGTGTTGTCGAGATGAGAGATACGACTGATTTAAATTGTAACAAAAAACTTGGTTGAGTTTATGCATGAGGTACATCAACAAGTGGAGGAGTAGTAGGAGAAGAGCACAATGAGATACAAGCCATATGTTGATCTCAAGTGGAAAAAAAAAGAATTTGAAGTTGGAGAACTAGTTTTGACTCATTTGAGAAAGGAGGGTTTCCCAAGAGGAATGTATGACAAGCTCAAGTGGAAGAAAACTGGGCCATGTAGGATTTTGAGAAAATTTGCAGAAAATGCATATAACATAAGGCTCGGAAGGGATCAATATGTCTCCTATATTCAATTTGGTGGATTTGTACCCTTGCCATGAAGCACAAAGGAGTGATGAGAATACAGGTTCAAATTCTTCAATTTTGGATTGGAAACGACTACCTGAGAAGGTAAGAGAGGAGATCAAAATGGTGATTGATTCTAGGGTCATCAAAAAGATGAGGAAACAAGTACAAAGAGTGTTTGGTGAAAGGTGAAGGATAGAGTAGATGAAGATGCAACTTGGATGAGCGCATCCAAACTTGTTGCCAAACATGGAAGATTAGTAGAACTCATTGAATGTTCATGAACAAGAGCCCACAGTTCACTTACCTAGTGTGTATGGTGTAGGAGAATATGGGTCCACTAGCAATCTTGCATTAACCAAAAACAAAGGGAGGTTATTGGTTGTGTGTGGGGGTTGTGACTTGTTGTCTTGCGAACATCATTGCATGTGTGGAAGATGACCAAACAAGGCAAAAAGAATCCCTGGTGGTTCAACACACACACACACACACACACACACACACATATATATATATTTAAAATTTAAAAACAGTCAACCATTATATTGATAAAAAAATTAAATTACAGACTCTATCTTGCCAAGCATGGAAGCTATTAGCCATATCCCTAGCACTATAAATAAAAGAAACAATATAAATAATCATTGAGAAGATTCAAGGTTTATGATTTTCCTGATCTCTTCTTGTATCTTAGTTGACCACCATTGAGGGGGGAGCCCATAACAGATGACATCGTTGTTGTCAAGTGCCCAATTATCTAATCCATCAATAACTTTGTTATTCTGTCTAGGAATGTGGATGAACCGAATCTCCTGAAGCTGATGCCAAAGCTTTCGAATTTCACACACTTCCTTGGCAATTCTCCATTGTGGCGGATTACCATTGCAAGATTCCCTCAATAAGTTCATCATGATTCTGGAATTCGATTGGACTTTGATCTTTTTCCATCCAACTTTAATACCTTCTTGTATTCCTCGATAGACAGCTCTAATTTCAGCCATGTTATTGGTAGAAATGCCAAATTTTCAGCAAGCAAGAACTGAACCTCTCCAGCTGTATAGTACCCAATAACTCCCATAGTTGCTCTACTTGAATTGCCCCTAGAAGTTCCATCAATATGAATTAACCCATCAAAATTTGTTCTATCCCGACCTTTGTTGGACTGAATGGTTATCTTTCCCATTTTCTTGTGAAAACGTGGCATAGTGCCAAACTGGGGATCCAAAGATAGCTGTTGAAAGATATGTTGCCATTCTTGATTTGGTTGTTCAGGTATGGAAACCTAATGTTTAAGGCTCTCACACAAGTTGCTTTTAATTTTTTCCCACACATATTAAACTTCTTTGCTAGTTTGGCGAAATATTCTATAATTCCTCTCTTTCCACGTGTTCCAAAGGAGTAAAGAGATGCCACTCCACATAGCTGGTAACAAATTTTGCCCTGTGGGAATTACTTTCTTCCAGGTTTCATTTATCTGTGCCAAAGAACCCAAGCTATTCAATTGCATTTTAAACAACGAGGCTAGCTGTGTCCATGGAACATAAACCCATGGGCATTGGAAAAGAAGATGGTCCAAAGTTTCTTCATCATGATAACAAAGAACACATCTAAAAGGTCCTCTGAATCCTTTTTTCTGGAGCTTGTCGCCAGTTAACAATCTTCTATGAATAATAAGCCAAAGAAAGAAACTTACCTTAGACCATATATGTGGCTGCCATATACACTGGAACAAAGATTTATGGGGATGAATGCAACTTGTAATGAGGGAAGCATATCCAGAAGCCACATCGTAATTCCTTGTAGAACTACCTCCCCACCCAATCTCATCAGGTTCATCTGAACAATTGATCTATCATTCAAGATTTTAGTCAACAAGTTTAGATTTTCCTTCTCTATCTTGACTGGTCATTCCCTGAGAGGTTTCCAGAGAGTTTCAGTACCCCAAGGTTGAGAAGAAGTCTTAATATAATGATTTAGCTTGATTCATCCTTTCTCATGTGGTTGATTCTTAATATCATGAAGTTCTGGAAAGATAGAAAGAAGTGGAGAATGACCATTCCAAGAATCCATCTAGAAATTGACAGATTGGCCATTATGGATGATCCAAAACAACTTACTCTTAATCAAATTTTCACCACTTTTAATGAATTTTAAAGCTGGAGAGCCATTATTGGGAAGAGCAGTTCTAATAATTCTATCTGGTTGATTACTTTCTGCATATTTTCCTCTGAAATTAACAGCCCACAAATCATCCAGATGGTTTATAAGCCTCTAATATACTTTAGCTGCCAAGGCTATGCTTTGTTGTGAGGAAGATCGGAATCCCAAACCTACCTTTTGTTTTGGTTTGCAGAGAGAAGACCATTTAACCAATTCCCACTTCTTTTCCTGAGCTCCACTCCAAAGAAATTTTTGACATATGGAATCAAGCTTTTTCAATATAAAATAAGGAATATTCAAACAGAGGCCACAGAAATAGGCATAGCTTGAAAAACTGCCTTAATAAGAGTCATCCTTCCCCTAGAAGAAAGCCATTTGTTTGTCCATTTTTGAATTTTTTGCTCAAACCTATCAATTAACCATTTCCACTCTTTGGGTTTATTTGGTGCTAAAGGAATTCCTAGGTATTTCAGAGGAAGAACTCCTTTTGGGAATTGAAGAATATGTAGAATTTGTTCTTCTTGTCTTTGAGAGCAATAGAAGAAATAGATATGGGATTTTCCTTTATTTATACTCTGCCCTGTAGCAGAAGAAAAGTAGTGAAGAGTCTTCTGAATATGTTTTGCTTCTACTTTAGTGGCACTATTCATCATTGAAGAATCATCCACAAACCGAAGAAGAGACAAAGGCTGAAGATTTCTTGCCAATTGAACTCTCTTAATGGTCTTCTCTTGACACTCCTCATGACACATTCTACCCAGACATTCAGCAAGAATAATAAACAAAAAAGGAAATAAAGGTCACCATGTCTTATTCCTGTTGAGACAACAGAGAATTCCGAAGGAGATCCATTAACTAAAAGAACAAAGGAAACAATAGAGAGGCATGCAAACACCCATTGAATCCAATCCATGGAAAAGCCAAACTGCTCCAAAACTTTTTTAAGGAAAGTCCAGTCCAGTCCACCTTATCATAGGCTTTAGTCAAATCCAGCTTGATGAACATAGCTGGTTTCTTCTGAATCTCCATTGAATGTAAAATCTCTTGAGCAAGAACAATTTCATCATGAATATGTCTCCCTGGAACAAAACCACCTTGTTCAAGTGAAATAATTGTAGAAAGCAAAGGTTTCAATCTCTCTGCTATGGTTTTTGTAATTATCCTATAGACCACACTACAAAGAGCTATAGGGTGGAAGCTAGAGATATCTTCAGCCTCTTTAGCTTTCGGGATGAGAGCTATAAAGATTTTATTCAACTCTTTCAAAATAGTTTTAGCTGTTTTCGCCTCTTCCAGCACCTGTAACAAATCAGATTTTAAAAGTTCCCAAAAGTTTTGAAAGAATTCAATTGGAAATCCATCAGGCCCCGGAGTTTTTCCTTTCTTCAAACTAAGGACAATCTTCCTCATCTCCTCTTCAATAACAGGTTGAGTAAGCTTCTCATTATCGTGTTGGGAAATTTGTTTGGGCAACAAATCAAGACACTTCTGCTGAGCTCTCAAATCCAAAGAATGTGCTGTAAATAAATCTTGGAAGTAATGAGTAGCAACCTGTTTCATACCTTTCATTGAAGATTCCTTAGATCCACCTTCTGTTGACAAAGAATGAATATAGTTATGAGCTCTTCTAGATAACAAAGTCAAATGAAAAAAGGAAATATTTATGTCACCTTAAGCCATTGAATTCTAGATTTTTGCCTGCACATAATTTCTTCACGAATTTCCCATTCATTGAGTTCTTCCTTGAGGCTACATTCCTTCGTAAAAAGATCCAAGGAACTACCTGTCGTAAGATGGAACTCATTCATTTCCAATTCTCGACATATTTTCTCTTTTTCTTTAGCAATATCTCCAAAACCTGTCTAGTTCCATTTCTTGAGTTGGACTTGGAGATAATTGAGCTTTTTGACAAATTTAAACATATTTGTTCCATGCCTAAAATTTCCTTCCCCCCACCATTTCTTAACAAGGTCACGAATAGAACCATGTCTAAGCCACATCAGCTGGAATCTGAAAAGAGTTTAGATATGTAAGGTTTTCCCAATTTGCAAACAAAGTGGCCAATGATCCGAGCCACTGTTATCCAAAATCCAGGCTTTAGGAGCATGTCCATTCAATCACTATTCTTTGGATATTAGAAAACGATCCATCTTTTCATGAATACAATGTTGCCCTTGTCTTCTGTTAGACCATGTCATTATCCCATTTTCAGAAGGCACATCCACTAAATTGTGAGATTGGATGAATTGATTTAATTCATTTGAACTAGCATCTAGGATATTGTTTAGGGTTTAGGGTTTAAGGGGTTTCAGTCATTTGCCAAGATCAGAATGGTCATGTTTACTCAAGTAGTAGTTTCAAATCTACTTTATACTGCCCCCTTTTTCAAATTGAGAGCATGATTTTGGATTTCTTGCCATTCCCTTTTCCATGGAAAAGAAATGGAGTGAGCTGGAAAAGGAAGTGAACTCTCATTGCACTTTTATTTTCTAATTTTTAATGTTTTCTTTTAGTATGTTCTTCTTTTTAGCAGGTCGGTTGGGTTTGGTGCATTAATGAAGCCAATTAAAAGATTAAAATAGCTCTTTATGGGTTGGCCTTGTCCTTTTTGGCCTTGGCAGTAAAGTTGGGTTATAAAAGGAGATCAAAGACCTCATTTGCATCGTTCACTTTTGGTGAATTTACTCTAATTGGACTTTTGGGTTGTTTATTGTTCTTTCCACTCTTGGGCGGAAATCCAAGCGCGTGGGTCTTCCAAGAAGGACGAAAACCCTTCTTGTGGCTAGTTGGGGGACGAAAACTCTCCATCCTTGTGTGGATTGAAGGCAAATTGCAGATTTGGAGGAAAAAAAGACTTTTTTAGATTCTTGCATGCATTGTTGGGTCTCTCCTAGGTGGAGCAACTTACCCTAGTGTGGAGTTTAGTGCCTTCTAGGGCACGGAATTCAGATTTTCTTTCATACTTGACTTTGTCATAATTTATCTAGCCGGAATCTGCTATTCATTGTGAAGTTTGGGGTTTGTAAACCCTTACTTCATAATTTTTATTTGCAGCTGTACTTCGCTGGTTTTTAATTAATTTCCAGCAGTGTTCTGGGTCATATTTCTTGTTGAATATTGGTTTAGTGGATGCCTTAAATACTTATATGCAGTTTGGCAAAGTTATCTGAAGAATTAGAAGTTTTTTGCATGCTTTTTTGTACCGCTGTTCCAAAAATATGATTGCTGTTTAAATTTGGGTTTTATTTTGAGTCTGCTGGTTTAGAAATCTGATTTGATATCTTTGGATTTGTGTTAATTTCCTGATTTTCAGTTTCAGCCCTTGAAAGGGATATTACACTGCTGGTCTGTGCTAACTGGAGATCACGCAATTATCGGACTGCACAAAGAGGCGACTTTGAACACAACACTTGAACATGCAGAGTAATGGCTCAAAATTCAATATGTTTTTTGGTTTCAAGCTTTTCCAAGCATCTTGGGAGTACGAAGGGGCATTGGAATTGTTAGGAGATGTCATGGACATCTGAAAGAATCAAGGATGGTAGTTTCAGCTGTGTAAGGGAGCTGGAAGGCAGTAGCAAGGAAATCAAGGAAAAAGAGACAAAGTTGACTTAGGGAGGTTGCAAGGAGTGTGCCCAAGTCTAGAATAGGAAAGGATTGTGTGAGAGTCCATTTGAGGGACTATTGTAATTTTTCATCTTCATATATTGTCGTTTCAGTAAAGCAAGGAGTGTCTTTTTTGTGTGTGTTCAAGTTTGAATTCAGTAAAGAAACCAAGTTTTGGTTCTGAGACTGAGTATGTGTTGTGCAAGTGTGTCTAAGATGTGGGGAAAGGCTACCATTAACTGCCCCCCCTCTTACTCGACTTGCATCATCAAGCCTATGTCAAAATTTTATTATCTTAATCATGTATGGTACGTATAGGTCACAACTCTTTTTGTACATACTTTAGTTATTAGTATTGAGAGAGTTTTGTTGAGCAATATAAATGCCGCGAATATATGGAGTTAATGAATGTCCCATGTGAGGAGAATCAAAGCATTCCAGTTTCGCTTTTATGCACTGTCTATACTCGTAGGTGATTGTTTTGTGGCATGCATATAAGAATAATGTGTGTATGTTCTATTTGGTTATGTTTGTTTTCAAAATGGTTCTAAAGTAGATTTTTTTGATTGTTTATTTTTGGTTTGTTGTTTAGCGTCCCCTCTTCTTGTCTTTGGAAATACATCTGATTTTTTTTAACTTAATTATTCTTTTCCCGTAATCATCCTTCTGAAGAGAAGTGCCACGTAATGTACTCCTAGTTAACTTTGCCTGATAACTTTGTTATAGGTTGCATTGCTTAAGTCTCTGAACTGCTCATTCCATATTCTTGACTATGCGTGTGTTGGTCTTACGTTCATGCGTAATCCTCTGGGTTGGCCCCACTTACACCAAGTTCTACAATTGACCTTTAGATCTAAGATCACTTCCTATTCTCTGAAATCCTTTACCTAGTTCATTTTCTTATCTGTTTGGATTAGCAATTATGGTGTAGCTTGTAAAGTCAAGGTAGATCAGATTCATTGCACTAAATAGGAATGGTCTGTCACATCTTATCTACTTCGTACCCCAAACATGTCATGTTCACACATCTTTTGAAGTACATTTCTACATGCATTGATTCAAATACAATCATTACATAGCAAACAATCTTTCCACCATTGAAACCATCATGCAATTGACTTTTACTATCCATGAACTATATTAAGCATGACGAGGACGATGAGACTCTTCTTTTGACCTACTCATCAAATAATTAAAGAGTAGGGTTATAATAAGCATATTGTCCTTTTAATTAAGAAGCTAAAGCCAAAGTTGTAAGTATTTTATTCTTTGAATAGACCCTTGTTATCCTTCATAGTAGTGTCATTTCTATTAAATTATCGAATGTTGTTCATTTTAACAACACAATGAACTAGAGTCATTCTTTAATCTAATTATAGCCCCAAATGGTCAGTTTCCAAAGTATGACGAGACTAATGTAATTGGTTCACATGCATTAGATACCATATATCTATACTTGGTCTACTACCACTTCATAGGGCACATGCTCTATACATAGAAGTGCAAAATTGTATTATCAATGGAAAGCTACAGGTTTTGAACTCTAGAATCCAATCATAGATTAACATAAGAGGCATATCCAAACATGTAGGAAAGAGTGTCTTAGGAGTAACTTATGTGCTAAAAGTTATAATCAATGTTAGGGAATCCATGATTAGTACTCCATTGATATGTATGGGTGAATAATAATTACATGGGTGATTATTATCTTGGTGAATCTAAGTTAGTAAAATAGTAAATAATAATTACTAGGGTAATTATTATTTATGTAAAAGTAAGTTAGTGATTTGTTATTTAGTTGTTATATAAAACAACTAATAACAAATATATTGGTATGTGAGTTTAAACTAGTCACATAAATAGTTTGGTACGTTGGTGAGAGGTTATAGCTACCTCCTAATTTATAGGAGAACTATTACCTATGTATATGGGTGTATGAAATATGTAAATTGTTAATGAGAATTGAATTAATGAGAATGATTTTATTATTTGTAATTGTTCTTCTGCTGTGATCTCTACAAATCTTTTTGGCTCCTCCTCTACATTTGGTATTGGAGCAGGTATGGCTCTGTGAAGAGATCAATGAAGGGGTAGATCTGCTGCAAGTTATGGTTGTCCCACCTATGTGAGTCGTTATTAGTTGTGAGAATAAGAGTTTAGTATTTAAAATTTTTTAGCAATCTTTTGAGAAGTGCATGAACTACTTTATTATAGATTATTTGTGTGAGACGTGGACTGGTAAGAAGTGTGCCTAGATTAAATAAAGGAGATAGAGTAGTCATTTTTTCTACATTCGACTTGGCATCGTCCTTCATCAGAGTTGTTAAGATTACATCGAATAATTTTGATTGCAATTCTTAAGTTGTTGGAATAGTGTTTCATCTGGAAAAGCTATTTCATGTTGACGTCTATCTCAGAAAGCAATCCAAAGTTGAACAACTTTGAACACGTGTACAAACGTAGATCTGGAATGATCTGTTTAATTTTGAAATTGATCGTCAACGATTCTTACAATCGCCAACGATTTTGATAGTCGTCAGTGATTCTGTTTCCAATCGTCAGCGATCCTCTCTGATCGCCCACAATCTATGTACATATCGATAAAAATGCAAAATATTACATTTCCAATGAAGATTTTAAAGGTTGCAATAAAGGAAGATGTGCTTGGCTTCGGGGGCTCCACCCCTTGACCCTGCCCTGTACTGCGACAAGGAGTGCGCCCAAGGCACCGACTCGAGACCCTATAATGGGCGTTGCCGCTTCACCTCGCTGGGTGTTGCCACCCTTAGATCCCCGCTTTGGAATTTCAAAGGCAAAGAAAAAATTGGTGGGGAGCCGCGTCGACAAAAGAGGGTGAAGTTTTGAGCCTCATGAGCTTCATCCGATTGAGTGAGCAACGTCGCACCATAAGATAGAGGCAAACGAGGGTTAGAGGTCAATCAACGACCTCTCCTCAGTCGCCAACGACGAGGCCGCGTTTTGCTGTTGTGACATTTTTTTGTGGTGTATGTACTTTTAGTTTTTGTGGCATGCTTTCCGTTGTGTTCAGTGTTCCAGTTTCAGTATGCTTCAGTTTGCAGTGTTCCTGTTTGAATAAGTGGAAATTTCACATTTAGGGGGAACATTATTCCAATGTTCCATTTCCATTATGTCAACATTTTCTATGTGTGTATGAGTAGTAGAATTTAATAGAATTTCCTATGTTATTCCTTAAAGTGAGATATTGATGAAGTGAGATAATAGTACTTGGCACACCATGATGTGGTTGTAGATAAACCAGTTGAAAACCGTCATTTTTGGTTTGTGATACTCCACTTGTAAAACCACCATTTTCGGTTCGTGGTTAACCGTTTGAAAACCATACGTTGGGTTTGTGATCGTCCTAAAATAAAAATTACCAAATCATGAAAGCAGGTGCAAGTACAAAGGCAGGTTTTCCCCATGTTCGCACTAAGGAGGGGAATGTTAGGAAATCCATGGTTAGTGCTCCATATGTATGTATGGGTGAATAATAATTACATGGGTAATCATTATCTTGGTGAATGTAAGTTAGTAAAATAGTAAATAATAATTACTAGGGTAATTATTATTTATGTAAAAGTAAGTTTGTGACTTGTTATTTAGTTGTTATATAAAACAACTAATAATAAATATATTGGTATGTGAGTTTAAACTACTCACGTAAATAGTTTGGTAGGTTGGTGAGAGGTTATGGCTACCTCCTAATTTATAGGGGAGCTATTACCTATATATATATATATGGGTGTATGAAATATGTTAATTGTTAATGAGAATGATTTTATTTTTCGTAATTGTTCTTCTGCTGTGATCTCTGCAAATCGTTTTGGCTCCTCTAGAGTCAAGAGTAATAATGAAGAAGAGTGTGAATGTCATTTGTTGTGAAGACTATATATATATATATATCTCATGGGTGATATATATTCTCTTAGGATTTCAAGTCCAATGTTACCTTGAATAACATCTAGCAAGCTTTTGACTGGATTGAACTCGGGCAGTATTTTTTCCTCTCTGTTACAAGGACCAGATTGTATGTCTTGACAAGTCTAAGTAATTCTCGTCTTTAGTCTAAAGCTTGTATAATCTCTGCTGTATTTATCCTGTACCTCTACTGATTCTTTGTGAAGGCTCTTGTGAATATTTTTTGTTAATATATGAAGTATATGTTATTATGTTCCATAGGAAAAAATACTGCCCGAGTTCAATCCAGTCAAAAGCTTGCTAGATGTTATACAAGGTAACATTGGACTTGAAATCCTAAGAGAATATATATCACCCATGAGATCAAACAATCCAATTTATCTGGTCTCCAAGGTGATTAAAATGAATAACACTCGAGTTCAGCTACTTGTCAACTATGCGGAGTTTACTTGGGATATTTACATGGTGAGAACATGGTTCATAGTCACATTCCAAGGGCTCAAATATAACTATTGTGGAGGAGTGTTTTTGTATATAATATAATAACTAGCCATCCCTCAAATATAACAGACAAATTTTCAAGTGATAAGAATGAACCGCCAAGTAGAAGGATGATACAGAATACTCAAGTCCTTATAATCAAGACTGGATTCATGAAGAAGATTATTTCTGCATTCCTTTCAGCATATTGTCTGTCATTACAACAAGAGTAGAACAACCATAAAACAGAGGAGACACAAGAGAAACAACTTCCAGTTATTGAATTCATTCAAGTAATTATATGTAAAATACAGATAAATAAATTCTTCTCTCATGCGAAGAATCATAACATAATATTTCCATTTCTTAATTTGCAGGCGATGCAGAACAAACTTCTAAACAATAACAATTTTGTTGTACTCGAGCATTCTTCACAGACAAAATTATTTTCAGATTTCCTTTATAATTTCCTGCAAGATCCTGCAAAATGTGTTAAATATAGGCGAGCGAACAATTGCTGGCTTGCTTCTCCCTTAATGCTGTCATCACAAAAGATTATAGCTCTTTCAATCAATTTACATCATCCCATTGATAGTGCAATATAAAATTGAGAGATAGACTATTTGTCATGAAAATCATTTTCACAGTAAAGACTGGTTATGGCTACCTCCTAATTTATAGAAGGAGCTATTATATATATATGGGTGAGCATATATGCTCGCATGCATACAACCAACATGTGTATGCGAGCATATATTCTTACCCAAACCCCAAAACAACCAATACAAACAATCAGGGAATGGCAACACTTTCACGCCACAAGAGTCAAGCAAGCCTCATTTGAGAGGTGATCAACCAGGTAACCTTCTATCAGAAGCACACAACCATGTACAAAACAACATATGAAATATGTTAATTGTTAATGAGAATGATTTTATTTTTCGTAATTGTTCTTCTGTTGTGATCTCTGCAAATCGTTTTGGCTCCTCTAGAGTCAAGTGCTGAACTGGAGTTGCATTGGATGCAATGAGTTTTTTAAATGCCTCATAATTTCTAGCTGTAACAGACCCCAGATTTTCCATCATGTCTAGTGTGAATGTCATTTGTTGTGAAGACTATATATATATATATATATATATATATATATATGGAACATAATAACATATACTTCATATATTAACAAAAAATATTCACAAGAGCCTTCACTTTATTTTTTTGAAGCCATCAGTAGAGGTACAATAACAGTCGTATACAATAACAAGAGTCTCAAGGGCAAGGAGAGATTTTTCCCACAGTTGTATACAATTACAAGGGCAAGTTTGCAGATCAAAATTTGACGGAAGCAATGTTTTAAAAATCAGAACAGGACTCGGATAAATACAGCAGAGATTATACAAGCTTTAGACTAAAGACGATATCCGAAACAAAATACATAAACAATGAGGCTCTAAATGGCCTATAGAGTCCAAAAAACAATATGCTACAAGCTACTACATGTTTGATATCAATCATCAAACTCAACACCACTGCTAAGAATGGGACCCTCATCCTCATCCTCATCAATGTCATCTTGTTCCTTTGGCTCAGACTCATCGGACTCCTTAGGGACATTTGTAGTAGTTGTGGTAGCACGGCTATTGTTTGCCATGTCTGTTGCTACTAGTGGTTCATCATCCAAAGCCATCCACCCCAAGTCATCAGGATCAAACTATGCCAGGTGACTCTCCTTTATCCATTATGAGGTTGAATCAATATCATCCAAGACAATCTGATATGTATTAGGTATCCTATTCAGTAATTGGTTGCACCTTAACCAGCGGTTGTATTGCACAAAGATGAGATCATTCAATCGTTGTGTCAAACGGGGTTTATATAACATCATTAGGGTTAGGGTTGGAAAAAGGTAACTTAAGAACTAAAATTGGAAAAAGAAAGTTTTAAGGCAAACTCTACCCCTCAACTACTTCAGACTGGTCCCGTACGGAACCAGCCAATTTGATCGGTTCAGTACTGAACCGATATTGAATTGGCCGGTTTAGTATTGAACCGGTCATTAGTTCGGTTTTGCTAATGGTTTGCAATGTTTTTAATGAATCGGTCGAACCGACTGAACCAAACTCGAACCAGAATGGTTTTTAAAACACTGGATGGAAGTATAGTCACAAACACAAAGAAACCCCAATCACGATTTTCAAGTTGTGAATATAGTCGTGAATCCAGTCATGATTCTATAATTGTGATATCTTGCCTGCAACCTAGGGCACAAATTTCAAGTTGTGGGTTACTCCAGTCGTGGTTGAAGGGCATCAATTATCCCAGTTGAGACCAGGATAAGACTCTTGTTATTGTTTATTATTTTCGATTTTTTGTTTTTTTGTGATAATAAATGGAAAATATATCGAACCTGACTTTTTTGGACTCGCAAAAGTTAACAAGCACAAATTTCAATGTATAGAGCCACAAAATTCTACCCCTTGCAGAATTTCATGATTGTGATAAAATAATCATGTGTAGTGAAGGTTGAAAAACAAAGAACTTCGCTGATTATGACAAATGTCATAAAGAGGCTCTTGTACTTCTCAAGTTGTCGGTGTCGGATGATATGATACCGAAAGTGCGGAATGCCACTATGGCAAGTATGCTATGGACAAGTTTGAAAGAAAATATCAAATATCAGAGAAGGGATGGGTTTTATACTCTAAGAATACATTGTTTTCTTTGAAGTTAAAAGAAGGTGGATCGCTGTTTGAGCACCTACTTCTGATGAAAGACCTCTGAGACCAGTTATCTTCCATCAACAAAAAGGTGGATGGTGATGATATGGTGGCTCTAGTTCTGAACAACTTACCTTCTTCATATGAGTCATTTGTGGAGGTACTCCATTTAATGGCTTAAATGCAAACTCTCACATTCGACAAGGTGAGTTCCTACCTGTTGCAAAAGGAGTAGAGACAAATTCAAGTAGAATCCAATTGTGACCAATCAGAGAGTGCGCTTGTCACATAGTCTAAAGGAAAGCGGAGACGTCATTTTGGTGAGTCCTCCATTTGGTATCAGGTCATATGCTATTACTATCACAAGGTTGGGCACGTTAAAAAGGATTGTCTGAAGCGGAATTATTATCTTTCGCAATAGAACAAAAAGTCATATGATGAGGAACACATGGCAGCAGTTGCAAAAGTATGGGATTCGAATGGCGGGCATGCTCTTTATTGTCTTACGACATCATGCTCGCATGACAGTGTTACTAGTTGTTGGATCATTTACTCCGGTGCATCCACACACTTCTCATGTCGTAGGGACTAGTATGTTTCATTTATTGCAAATATATGTTTTGAATCAGTAGTACTAGCTGATGGAGAATCACTTGCAATAGAAGGGATAGGAGATATATGCATTGTATTGAATAATCCTCATAAAGTGTTGGTATAGAATGTTAGATATGTACCTTCTTTACAAAAGAATCTTCTATCTATTCATCAATTAACTGAAAATCCCAATATTTCAATGGATTTTTGTGGGAAGAAGTGTGTTGTCTCTGATGTGAAACAAAGACGGATGATTGCCCTTGGTATCGAGCAAGGTGGCCAATATCGTCTTGTTGATTCTGCTACGATCAACATGAATGCACGTGTGGAGGACAACTCCACCATACACGGTGTGTAGGAGGCTGCAATGCTTGGGGAGGAAGCCATTCCTCACATATCTGTTGACTTGTATATAGTCAACATACATGCACTTATTATGAAGGGAATATCCACTATACTAGATGTATGGGAGGTATACATGCCTTGGGAGGATGGATTTCCTCATTCTGAAGAACTTATTATGGATAGAGACTCCACTATTCAGGCTGCACTAAAGGTGAATGGTGAGATGACAGGTTAAGCCACTCACTCAAAGGTACTTGCACGAAGGACAATAAAGCACACCCAATTTTCTCATTGTGTTGTGAAAGACCTTTCCCAACAGAGAGGGATAAACGGGCAAATAGATGAGACAAAGGAGTTGGTTCTTACTCGTATTATGGAGATGGTTATTTCTCTTGAGATGGAGATGCTTGCTTCTCCTACTATTGCAAATTTTATTTTATCTTCCATTGCACAGATGGTCACATTTCTCTTTTTCGCAACAATTTGATTGGAAGGTAGTTGACCATTGTTTCCTAAAAAGGTTGGATGAGAACTCCATGGTGTTGCAAGGGCATGATCGAGGCGATTTAGACTATAGGCTAATTGGGTCTTTGTATAGACTCCAATAGGCTACACAAGCCTGGAACAAATTTTTCAATCCACCTCTCCAAGTTTATGATTCCAGCACTCTAGAGATGGGGTTGACACTATCAACCGTTGATGATTTATCCCTGATCAGTGAATCACGTAACGAAAAATTAGTGAACCACTTGCCGTATCTTCTATTCTCATGACCAAACTCTTGTTTTGCGGTCCTTCATTGGACAACCGCAACATAGCACTGGACTGCTGATTACAAAGTACCACCTATGGCACAATCTATAGGTCCAATGACTAAACATTTGAGCTTTAAGACATTTGTCAAATTTCGGGACAAACTTGGTATTGTTTCTGTTTTAGTCATTAAGAGGGGGTGTTGAATATTTATATTAAAAGCGTCGATTATGTAGTTAAGAATTTCCTCTAACTGAAAACTGTTTGTAACCACCTCTTCCTAATAAAATCCCCGTCACATTCATTCTGGATGTGTGCAGATTTGTCTTGTTATCTCTGTCTTAGTTTTTATTCTGCTAACAATGCAAAGGTCTCATGTAAGGGGTTTTGCTGAGATGCGACTACTATTGAAACAAACACAAAATAGCAAATAGTTCCTGCATAGAAAATTGAACATGCTCTCCTCCAGTTGGCCAAACATCACATTACACTTTGCAAAACCAAATCTAGTGTTTCCCACAATGCACAATGATTAGCTGAAAAGGTCCTCTTCTCCTTTTAGTAGATCCCAAGAAAACTCAAAATTCTTTTCACTGACTTGTCGGGTCCGAGACCCTCGATGCCATGCTAGAGTCGTTATTTCTTGCAAGTCAAATAAAACAATGTATGGCCAATGATGATGCTAATCAAGCATTCGGTGGCGTGGTCTAAATGCTTTGAAGTAAAACAATACAGTATGATATATGATGCTAGGATTCCAACCACTTACAACATCTGAATGGATAATTTCCTTGCAATTCGGTATTCACACAAAGGATTATAATAAGCACTGACCTTCCCTCAACAAGTCTCCTCCTATAACCCTTTTAAGTTATAGTTATAAGAAACATAATCTAGCCAAAAGTTAATGCAAACAATGTTCAATGATATTGGTAATGCTAAAGGTAATATCTCAATGCAATGATTGTTAAATAATCATACCATTAAGGTCGAAACCAAGGTTCATACTCGAGCAAAGTCTACAATATTCATATGCCAAATATCAAATGTCACTTTCACATGTTATAATGCCACACTCTATAAGGATCTAAAGCCAAAGTAATGTTATTCATTTAATATCAATGTCAGGGTCATGATGACCATCAAGGTCCATTGAGGAGCTAGGTAGCCAGTAGGTACGGGTTCGGTACGTTGCGGGTTCGGTTCACAGGGGGTACAGGCAAGGTTCTTCCTGCAGGGTCTGGGTACGGCCGGGTACGTCTGTGGATGTACCCGAGTGTACCCAGGCCCTGCAAGAAGAACCCTGCCCATACCCAGCCGTACCCGCCTAGTGTTGGATGTTTTTTAAAAATTTTTGGTTTTGTTTTTGGGTAAGAAAAAAGGTCAAACTGACTTTATAAACAATAAATTATTCTTTTAAACCCTAATTTGTACCCCCAAAATCTATAACAACAAAAGTCGTTTACCTCACATTTGCATTCCTTCCTCTTATTTGCATACTTGACTCTCACCTTCAATTTTTCCATTGTTTTCAATTGCTTAGGGTTGATTTCAAGTGCCATATAGTTGAAGTAGCTTGCAATAAGTGCCAAGGAGTTCAAGGAGCTTGCATTATTGGTGTTGGGTGTATTGAGGTAAGTATTTTGTGATTTTTTTAAAGTGTTTTAATTTGTATTTAATACTTTATTATTTTTTAGTTGTTTTTTTTGTTTGTTTTTTGTTATTATTTTAAGCTTCATTTTTCTACATTTGATTTCATTTAAATTTTAATTTTAAAGTGTCAAAATTTTCTCAAGACTAAATTTGTTTTCTTTTTAAAAAAAATGCATTGTGTAGTTAAAAACTTAAAATGGCTGCGAGTTCTAGTTCTGTGGGTCAAGGTAGTAAAGGTGTCCTTAACAAAAGTGATCCATCCTCCCCCCTTTGGAGCCATGTCAAACAACTAGAACAATTACTAGGTGGAGGGGGCTTTGTTTGGGTTTGCTCACAATGTAATATGTAATTAAGAGCTCTTACAGTCGGGTGAAAGCCCATTTGTGTGGGGCTATTGGCCATGGAATTAGAACATGCAGAGGGTTGGATGGAAAGGGGTTGCCACATGCAAAGACCCTTGCATACATTAAAGAGCAAGATGAAGCAGATGCAATAGTTGCATTAAAATCCAATCATCCTATGGCAAGAAAAGGAAGACCACATAACATTAGCAAGCCACATGTTTCTCCATTTGTTGATGTTGTGGCCCCAGATCACCCATTTTTGTCTACACCTATTGCAACTGGAGGGGAAGAGGATTCACCTCTTTCTCACAAAAGAACAAAAGATGTAGGCCCATTGGAAAGGGCATTCTAGAATGAAAGTAGGGACATAGCTAACCAAAGTGTTGGACGCTTTATTTATGTATGTGGTGTCCTATTTAATGTTGTTAGATCACCATACTGGCAAGATATGGTGAGATGTATTAATGAAGCCCCTAAAGGGTACATTAGCCCAGGGTATGAAAATGTGTGCACCACCTTATCGTCAAAAGAAAGAAAAAAAGTTGAAGACTCATTGTTACCCATCAAGAATCAATGGCTTGAAACAGGAGTGTCCGTTGTTTCTGACGGATGGAAAGATATAGCAAATAGGCCATTGATCAATGTGGTTGCCGTGTGTCCTAAAGGGGCAATGTTTCTCAGGGCTATTGATTGTGAGGGGCAAGTGAAGGATGCCCAATTCATTGCCAACATCCTCATAGAATCTATTGAGGCGGTGGAGCCTCAAAATGTTGTCAAGTTGTAATGGACAATGCAAAAAATTGTAGAGCTGCAGGGTTGTTGGTTGAGGCACGGTATGGACACATATTCTGGACACCTTGTGTGGTTCATTCCCTCAACTTAATGTTACAAAAATTGGGCACAAAAATTGTTTGGATCAAACAAGTATATGAGGAGCCAAGTGAGATTCAAATGTTCGTCAGCAACCACCACATGTCCCAAGCAATCTTTCGTAAATTCTCGACATTGCAGCTATTGAAGGTAACCCGTAACATTCTAATTTCTTTTTAATTTTTTAAAATAATTATTAGTTTTTAAAATTCATTAAATTAATTTTATAAGTTTGTAATTTGTAGAATTTTGAATGTTTTAAATTTACTTGTCTTAATTTTATTTCCTCGTTCTTATTAGGTTGCTGAGACTCGGTTTGCACACACACAATCGTCTTGAGACGACTAGTGAAGGTGCGAGAGGCACTCATGAGTGGCATGGTTAACAGTCCAATCTTTGGTTTTTATGGAAGCAATCAAACACTCAGACGAGCTCAGAAAAGTGAAGATTGTTGATCTTAGAGGACCCTTGATGGGATCAGAGTGGATTATCTTGCTTGAGTTTTACGGAGCCCATTATGAGCATGATCCAGATTTACTGACACGGATCAGCCATGTCATAGGAGAGATATATGACGGCATCGACTCAATGATTGAGTCAGATAAAAGTTGTCATAAATGCAAAAGAACAAGATCCCGAGGAAATATTTTTCAAACAAGTGAAGTCACATCCTTATTGAGCGGTGGAACAAAATGACCACCCCATTACATCTACTAGCTTTTGCATTGACTCCTAGATTTTATAGCATAAAGATCCTTTCCTTGCCTAGGGAGGGTAGCACCATACAGAGATGTAGAAGTCAGTGAGAGATATATGGCAGCATTAGCTAGGCTCTTCCCTGATCCTGAGGTCCAAGACCATGGTTAGAGGTAGAGTTTGTGCAATTTCATAGCAGAAACGGGATCACTAACCTTCTTGCTCTATTTGTGAGCAAATACAAGATGGATGCTCATATGTGGTGGTACCTCCATGGTACAAGCATCACACCTACTTGCATGCCTCTTGCAATCAAGGTCTTGGCACAGGTAAGCTTTTAATTTTTTTAATTCTCTTTTCTCTTTAGTTTTTTAAAATTTAAGTTTGAGTGTTTAAATTTGAAGTTGAACTTTGCATTGACTTTGAAGTTTGGGTTGCCTTAATAGGTTGCAAGTTCATCTTCAACTTTGAGTGCAACTGGAGTACGTATTCAGTTTCATCCACTCATAGTTAACTGCAACAGGTTGGGGGCAAAAAAGGCGTTGAAGATTTGGTATACATACATTCCAACTTGCGTTTTTTATCCCACAAGCAGCGGATGAGTACAAGAAAGGGTCAACAAGAGTGTTGGGACATTGACCCAGAGACTCGTTGATTTGGATGTTTCCATTTCCCAACTTTCATTGCTAGACACATGATGACCTGAGGGGAGTTCTATGGCACCACGAGACCTACATGCACAAGTGGGGCTAGCAGGAGCTGGCAGTGGCTGATAGTTGCGAGTGGTACTCCTGAGCCCATGTGGTTCTAATAAACCACATAATGATGATGATGATGTAGCTGATCGTTGAAGACCTCTTGATGAAGATGGAATATGATGAATAATAGAATATTGACTAATGAAAGATAGTTTGAACTTTGAATATTGATCTATGATTGAATTTACATATGTTACATGAGATTCATGACATTCACATTGTGTTCGATTTAAGTATTTTAATTTAACTTTTAAGCTAGTTATAAGTTTCTAAGTTTTATTGGTATCGATATGCTTGTTAACTTTTGTGGTTATTTCACTTATGTATAGCTTATCAACTTCAGATCTTGTCATATAAATAATATGCATGGTGTAAGGCTGGAATTAAATTGCCTATCTTAGAAGGTTGAAATTTCATATATATTTTTAATATTTTATATTTATATTGTACTGCCATACCCAAGTGTCGTACCCGGGCCCCCAAAAAAAAAGTGTCGTATCAGTGTACCGGATCCTCTACCCGTACCCTACCGTACCCAAAACGTAGCGGCTACCTACTTAGGATACAACTAATGCAATCAACCTACACTGGCATTCTAGCCTCAACCACATGCGAAAGGCATAATAATGACTTCACCCAAGGTTCCTTATGAGATAATGTCCCTCAAGGTGATTTATGTACACTGAGTGCTAGTAGGGAACTATGTCATTGACCATGGTTGCATGATTTCATTTGAACTAAGACAACCTGATGTTCAAACTCAACATCAAACAGATTTACACCTGGTTAGATCGGTGATCAACTTACATTAACGTTGTGACTTTAGCTAAACATATCTATGGCATCTAATGATGGCATCACTAAGTTGATTTGTGAATGTTATTGAACCCTACACACAATAGGTGTCATCATTGTCAAGTTCTAACAAACAGTATCATCATAATAGTATTGCTCCTTGCATTGCACATAATCTTCAATGTCTTTCTTTTAAATGATAACAGGTTTAGGGTTAAGTTTACTACACGAAGCTCATAATTGTATCATTGGGTTATTGGGCATCCAGAATAAAAGTCATGAGCCAAGCCTGAATCTGACTACGACCTTACTGTTTTAGAGTCCCACTTTGGTCTTTAGTATCTTCAGAAGTGCTTCCACCCACAACTTTATATCTTGTCAATGAGGACTGCCCAACCGAGGGGAATTAGTATGCACCAATGGATGTGCCTCGCAATAGGCCAAGTAGCCCTAACTCTAAATGATTCCAAGATCCCTTCTTATACTTGTATGATTGTTTCAGGTAGATGCAGCATGTTGTTAGGCTATCATAGACTAGCGTATCTTTGCTTATTCATTATAAGCTTCTTCATAGCTGCATGCTTCCACTTACTGGAATTATATCGTGCCATAGTGCAAAAATTCACTGGCTGATGCTTATTTCCACAATGCTAAGCTTGCATTATATGAATTAAGCATTCTAGCAGAGTCCCATTGTGAATATACTTTGCAGAGTTATACGGATTTGGTCAATGCGCCATACCCTATGCCTTAGGCATGAGTTTTAGCATGACTCTCACAACCTGCCAAATCATCTACAACCAGCATATATTGAAGTCATTGTATATCTTGCTTATATGTTAGGCTTCACGTGCATGGCCTTCAACTTAGAATCCCATAATCTGTACGTGAAGAGAATTGATTACTTGACCATGTTTTCTTGGGCACATACTGTACACCTACCAGTATTGGTTTGAACTTTTGTTCATTGTTCAATATTGCAAATGTCACTGCAATGCATAATTCTGAAATATTACATCTATGCTAAGTCGGCATTCTAGATTCGTCTTGATGCATTCCTATGGAGGCTCTATGATACAATTGTGGCCGAGCAGTTTCATCTTCCTCATTATGGTTCTTTAACAGCAAGAGGTGGATCACCTCTTCATTGTCCTCTTCATGGAAACTTTTTTCGATGCATAAAGTTTGGGTCATTGTTGACAACAATGATCACAGGATACATGAATAGGTCTGAAACACATTTTATTCATTGTGAATTCCTGGATACTTGCTTAAATGATATTGTTCCCCGAGTGTTCATTTGCTAAATTATGTTCTTTAAAAGACAGACTGTGATTTGGTACTTGCTCATTTGATGGCGATTTACTTATTTTTAGAACCCTGAAGTGGCCAACCTCAAGCCAAAATGGGTGGATAATAAGATATCCAACATTTTGGGGTCACTCCAAACGCTCTCTTCCCCAGATGTTCTCAATGGTCCTCGTTTAAAGGGAACGTTCTTCAATCAAGCATCATATATCTGATTTGCTCTACGTATTACTTGCAGGACCAATTCTTCAACATGTTCATGTTTTATGCAATTGATTGCAGTCTTCATGTCAATGCTTTTAGCAATGGGGATATGCCTCCCTTTTACGCTAATCTTTGAAAGTTGAGTCAAATGTTGTAGGTCCTATCCTTGGTAAAGATGTAATAGTTGAATGTCAGTTAAAACTAATTTGTTATTATGGAGAGTTCATTGAATAATCAATATTTATTTCATATTTGTTATTGTTACATTATATCTTATATCCTTCCAAAGTTTATACAGTAAACTTCATATTTATTGCTACTCAGGAAGGATGACAATTAGATGTCCAAGTGGATGGGCTCTCACTTTCGAGATTAGGAAAACATGTGTGATCTCAAACATGTATAGAAAGGATAATCTGTAATGAAAGACAGTTATTTGTTAATGTTTACTCATTGCTCGTAGTCTTTATATGAAAACATTGTACATTGTAGTCTTCTGGATATTCTTATTGTCATTGAAAGCCTTCTAAGAGGAGAGTCAGACCTAGAGATATGTGCCATCTTGAAGAAGAAACATTTTGTTCATACATATGAGCAGTGTATTGTATCACTATATCATAGCGTTTGTCTCAATCGAGTAATAGTCTTTGGATAAAATCTTAATAGCGATATGTGTCTCCATGTCTAATATTTAATGTGGTTATTGCTCGTCAGATCCTATGCTTGGAAGAATCCGCCTTAACCAAAACAATAGATTTGTTTCTGTAGCAAATAAAAAAAGTGATGTTCATATATTGCCTGGGACATCTTCGTAAGCACTGTAGTATCAAAATCAGCCCTTGTGACCAATTAAGTTGTAGTGGAGCGGTGACTAGTAATGGGCTTCCCCGAAAAAATCAAAGATTAGTCATGCTTTGTGGTTTTTCAAACTGTAAATGAGAGATTGCAATAGACCTGTGCCTGTATCGTATAGGATTGACAGATCAATCAAATGATAGTGTTTTTGCAACCTTCATTTTCTAGGCCATCATGAAATAATTTTGCTCGATATTTTCTAAGATCCAGATCACCTTGCTATTTTTCTACCATATCTTCTAGCAACATGCTTGTAGGGCCATACCTTTATAGGTTATGTATTTATAGCTTTACAATGTTTGAAACCAAGCGAGATAGATGGCTCTTGATCTGACCAAATGTGTATCACTTTATATTTCTTATTATTTATTCTTCATTGTTTAGGGGGCTAACCATAAATCTATTTGCATCAATGTCCTAGCGACTTAGTATAACGGCCATTTCTAGACTGGTGTTATCATTCGATACTTTCCAAGCAAGATGCTGAGACTTGGATTCATCTATGTTTATTGAAGTAGAGGAAAAATTTATCACTAATGTGAAAATGTGGAGGAACTCAATGCCAAATGTGAAACCCTTTGCATTTCGCTCGAGTCTTCAATAATGTATCATCAGTTTGTGATTAGGTTTTAAAAAAGAGAGTTGTACATAGAGAAATGTACAACATTCAAGAATATACACTAGGACATGTGGCTATGTATTCAACATATAAAAAGTAGAACACAATGGCCCATGTGACTATATCTCATATCACATGTGACTGTCATTATCAACTCTCCATCTTTGCATTTATGCTCAATTTCTCAAACATAAAATTTTATTATGTATGTCATAATGTAATATCCCTTATAGGATTTTACTGTAAAATATGCAAAAGATAGACAACACACAGCCGAACAGAAATCTTGTTTTTTGCAGAAAATTACAGCTAGGGCAGCGAATAGTAAAATATGAATAACTCCCACAATATCCGTTCAAATCACTTGAAATTTTAAATGGAACTCGATAATAATATAAAGAACACAAGGGAAATATTTTTGGAATTTTTCAGTCGATATAATGCTGCCAGAAAATTACAGCGTGCCTAAAATAGCTGGAAAACTTCGAAAATTAATATCTTTCCGAATACAAGTGCAAAAATGATGAAACTTGGGAAATAACATATATAAATATAGAAGATGACTTTCCAACCTTCAGATCTAAAAACGGCCAACTGGAAACCCTAGAAATTAGGGCTGCAATCTCCCAAACAAGTCGCCCCCTTTGGTAGATGGCCAAAACCCTTGTGAAACCCTCTGTAGATGATACCAAACCCTTCCTCTATGGCTGCCTTAGGTCTGATCCGAAAACCAGCTGAAAATCTCCACCAAAACTCACAAAAACCCTCAAACCCTAATTCTGAAAATCCTGAAAATACCTCTGTAAAACAGCCTTGAAATCAGCTCCAAATGACAAGCTAGGGTAGATCTCTCACTACCGAAGAATGCCCTGCTAGCTAGGGATGGATCTCTCACCACCGAAGCTAGGGTTCCCGTGGGATCTTACTCCACAAGCTAAATAGTTGCAAACAGCAGTTGCACATGAAAAGAAATATAAGTGTATGCATGAATACTCTCCCACTACACCCTCCATCTCCTTTTATAGCTTTTTATGAGCCCCAATGAAGAAATATAACATTTAATGCAATACATATCCCCTCAAGTCGCCAAAAAGGGACTTTAAGTGGCCCCAACGAAGAAACATAACATTAAATGCAATACATATCCCCTCAAGTCGCCAAAAAGGTACTTTAAGTGGCCCCAACGAAGAAACATAACATTAAATGCCAAAAGTGTCCACTTAAGTGATCCCAACGACAAAATAGAACACAAAGGGCCCATTAGACCCTCCCAACGCCCAAAATATAACAAAAACATAGTAGGAATCAGATAACCATCCCCAATAACCTCCAAAGTCGTTAGTCCCTTGGGAATGACTAGGGCTAAGACCAAAATAGGGCCGTTAGGCCAACTGCTCAGAATTGGGGACATTACACATAATAGACATACTAGTTTGGTGCATACAACATATTTCTTTCTTTCTTTAACTTTGTAATCTAACATTTTAGAAACATTATTATTGATTGCCTTCCGAAGTGCTCTGTGTTTAATGAGAGCCTTTAAAGATGTTTTCGTTTTTCCCATATGGGAGTGCACATAATAGCAAGATCTATGATTACTTAACACAATTAAAAAACATTTAAAGTGGAAAATTGTTTTCTAATACTAATATTTGGTTGTAATTGATATTTTTAGCTGTTGAACCTTTGCAAAAACTTGTCACTATATGTATTCTGCTTTTTTGTGGGGGTAAAATTGATTTTTTTAATGTAACTTACTGTATTTGAATGTGTTATAACTGTGATGATGATGAAGATGACTTTTGATGTCCTTTTTTGTAACTATAATGAGAATGACATTGATTTGGTTGAATATGCGTTGTTATGTGACTCACATAACTAGCTTATAATTATAGTAGGAATAATGTATATGCTCAATCCATTTATGCTCTTTATGTCAGGTACCATGAAACAGATGGGCAAGGTCGTGGAAGGAATTCAGAGATTGATAAGAAGAAACATCACTAATTTTCTTAAGAATAGGAAGGATAGGAGAATGTTCTTGAACATGGAGGATTTCTTAGACTGGTTATTTTTACAAACTGGTCGATCTGAAGAAAAATGTAGAAAGAAATGTATGTGGTTGTTCAATTCTATCTGTGAAATTTTGCCTGGTGAGTAAAATATTTCAGGAAGACTAATTTATTATTTGGAAATATAATGTTAAGCGATATTTTCATCAAAAGTCTAAAACATAATTGGTTTATGCTACTCTTGAATTTTTATATAGTAAGCTTTCCAAACCATAATTGTAATTATTTTTCTTGCTTATTCTTTAATTGATATCTCTTATTTCAAGTTTACAAACCATGGCCATCCATTGATATTTCAGAACTTCCCTCATGGCTATAATCCAGATTTGCTCGCATCTTGAGCTACCACTTTCGTTATCTTTACCTTCATGCTTTCTGAATTGTTACTTTCCTTACTTGAAAGAGATTTTGAGCTTGTGGAGTACCTGCTATATCTCTGGTTTATTTTAAGTTCTAGGTTTTTGTTTTGACTTTTTGTTTGTTAAGAAATGTTCTGGGGGGTTTTTGTTTTGACTTTTTGACTTTTTGTTTGTTAAGAAATGTTTTGGAGGGTGCATTTTTTTATCTCTTTTTCACTATTAGTTGTTAGATCCCTCTTTTCAGTACTTTCAGTTATGCCTCCAAATTTATGTTGTGTTCTGATATATGTAATTTATTTTGAGGGCACGGTCACATATATTTCATCTTATCCATGTCTGTATACTGGATTAAAATCTGTTATATTCATATCCAATACTGTAACTGCATCAGACACCATTTGCAGTTTAGTTCCAACTGTATCAATAGGTATACAGTGCTGCTCTTTCACTAGCAGCATGGAAGAAAATTACAAAGTTTAGATACGGGCCGGTATTAATTTAGCGACTACATTTGATGACATAAACTAATATTTTATTTATTCTTGTAATATTATCAAGGGACGTGTGAGGAAGCTTAAAAAAATGTCAAGTCATTTGCTTTCCTTTTTCTTTGCCTAAATATATCAAGCTGATGATATTTTTTCTGCGTGTGCAGTTGGATCCTCTGCTAATTGGTTCAAGTCCAAGTTCAAAAGAGTAGAGCAGGTCAAAAATGCAATGAATGCTTTTGATATTGGGTTATTATTTCCAGACCTAAACAGTGATAAATGTACTGTTGAGATGATTGAGATATGGATGAAAAAATTCGCATGCTCTCTGGAATGGTTTGAATGGGCTTTGAAGCAACAATTAATATCATTAAACAATATATCTATGGAAACAGGCCAGCCGATCCTTAGCATTGGTTCTGCTGTCAATATTTTCCTTCAAAATATATGTGAGGACACTTATCTCGATTTATTGGCACCTTTAACTCCTTCACAGAAAGAATGTCATGGATATCTAAGAGTCAAGACAATCTTCAATCTTTTGAAATTTCTAGAAGTAATGCTTTATGTTGAACTTGGATTAAAGGAGGGCATACAAGTATATCAGGAACGGACAAGTGTTCAGCTGAAAGAGGATGGTAGGATCCATAAACTTTTACCCTTTAATGAAACACTTTTTCAAAATTTGATATGTGAAGTTCTTTTCCATCCACAAAAAATTGCTTATTCATCATTGGAATCCCAAAGTGTAGAGGATCTTATGAGGCAATCCATGAAAATCATTAAATTTTTATCATTGGCATCGTCAGTATTCAAACAGAGCTTCATACATTCTCTTAAGAGCTTCCTGTCTGAAAGAAAGATTGAGCTTGACTTAAACTCCTTTAGCTGCTCCAAACACACAGATTTAGTAAACACAATGTATTTTTTAAAAGGTTATCAGCAATTACACCTGGCTGGGGTTTTGCTGCCTGCATTAGGTAAAGAGAATGCTAAAAGCACTGGACATAAGTTGCTAAACAGTCTGTTATCTCTAGAACATGCACGCCTTCCCGCATTACAATCTGTTGCTTTAGAGATTTTAACAGTGGCAATAGCATTGGGTGTTACAGCTTCTCAGCTGTTAGAGATAGTGTTAGACCATAAAAGGTTGGTTCATTCTGAAACAGGTAAATTGGAAGAGATGACAGCTGGCAGTCAATTTTATTTTAACTTAAGAAATGTCATTGTTCAACAAATGAAGTTTTCATACAAAGAGTGCATGTCAGTCTTATTGCAAGAATCTGTACAAAATTTCACTGCTAGGCTACTGCTGATTGCAGTTCTAGATGATTATTTGAAAAATGAGAGCATTACAAAGTCGAGTTTCCTTAGGGAGTGCCTTAAACATGTTCATCTTCTTAAATTATGCTGTAATCCTGAGGCTACACTTAGTGATAGATTGTTCTTTTTGGAGATACTGCAGAAGTTATTGATGTTAGATACTAGTTATGACACTGTGCTATCAGAGAACCAGCCATCTTTTTGTTTTGTAATTGAGAGCTATTTCTTGCTTTTCGATAGCAGTCAACTTGTTTCTGATTTGCGGGCAACGAAACTGATGC
Organism: Taxus chinensis; assembly: GCA_019776745.2. NCBI lineage: Eukaryota > Viridiplantae > Streptophyta > Pinopsida > Cupressales > Taxaceae > Taxus > Taxus chinensis. The sequence continues at coordinate 162,690,631 of CM034156.1, forward strand.
AAAGAAACACAGTAATGACAGTGAAGAGTAATGCACTTGTTATTGCTCCTTATTTCTTCAAGTATTCCATTGACAGCACTTTTCTATCCCGTCTAGTAGATGTGCTAACAAAAGTTGTGACTGATCATTTGTTAGTGCGAGAAACAGATATACCCGTAGGGTCAAATGAAAGGGTTTCCTATATTCAGATGCTTCAGAGGCTTGGGGATGCTATATTAATGGCCAATAGGTTGGAATTGTTGGAGGTTATTTTCCCACTTTTCCAAAGTCATGTAAAGCTAGCCAAAAAAAAGGCACAGGAAATAGTGGAATTATATGCAGAAATTGTTGGGGAAAATAGAGGAATTGCATGTGTTCATTGTCTAAAAATGCTCAATGATTGCCACAAAGTACCAAGCCTACGGCGTGCTGTGTTCGATTACATGTTTGTCCCAATGATCAATAGAGCGTCTGTTGATTTTATTGTTGGCTGGTATGAAGAGCACATTGTTGAGTTCAAACAGATATTTGAAAAGCATCGAGAGAGAATTCAAAGTGCATTGGAAACAGAACAAGAATATCTTGTTGTTAGAATCTGCCATTATAAGATGGTGGAATTGCTTTTTAGTAGGCTGGATGCCAAAACTATTAAAGATAGAATCACTCCTGTTGTTTCTAATCAAATGTTGATACAGCATGCAATTAGTGATTCCCGTGCAAAAAATGATCCTGCTGCATTCCCGTTTCCAGAGAACATCATTTTATGGCGTGAACTTCACATTGCGGCATACAATTGCCTTGCAGAAATTGTGATGCGGACTCAAGATCAGGAAAAAATGTATGCAGTTCTTTTCAAAGATTTTCCTGGGAAGCCTCTTTGGCAGAACATTGTTGACTGCTCAAAGGTCTATAACAACTTTCCTGTAGAAACTTCAATGTTGCAAACTTCATATCTTGCTGTGAAAAGCATGCGAGCAGAAAGGAGTCCTACAAAGAGAAGTAGTGGGGCACTTTCACTTTCATCTCAATATATTGCTGGTGCAACACTTACTGAAGAACCAGTTCTCATAAGCACATTTGTAAATGATTCCCAAAAAAGAACTGGAGATGAAGTGAATATGGATACTGTAAATGATAATGGTGGTCAGGTTGCAGCAGAAAGCTTTCAAGGGAATGACCTGAATTCTATCCAAAATAGTGGGGAGGAGCTTGTTGAGAAAGAAGCATTGGATCAAGATGATTTTGATCGACATCCATCAATGGGAATCATCCTACAGTTGATAGAGCATTGCCAACAAAAATTTGGTGTTAAATCTGCTGATGATGGAATGCCAGAATGGATGAAATCTCTTTATGTAACATTGGATAATGTGGTTACTCCTATTAATGTATGCTTGTTCATAGCAAAAATTATCAGCAAAGCACGAAAGGTTCTTGTGTCCTTTGCTTCCACCTGGTTCTGCCCATATGTACAAGTTATTCTAAGAGATCCTGATCATTCTGGAGGGAGAACTTTTCATTACATGCTTAGAGACATATGCATCACTATATTAGAGTGGAACTTGCCTGTTGCGCCCGATATTCATGTAGCTTCTGGTCTTATGAACCATTTAATTTCAGTGGCAGCTCACACTTCAAAGTTGGTTTTACAGTCTAACTTAGAAATTATAAGGCTTTATATGCAGGCATGGAAAGATTCAATGAGCCTTGATAGATGTACAATCATTCATTATCTTATGATTGGTGGAGGAAATCCAAATGTGAATGACAAATCAATAGGCATCCAGAGGTCTGTTGGATTGCAGCTTCTCGGGGCAATGGCAGCTTCAGATATCTCATTATGTGGTTCATCAGATGATTTTACATTGTCCGAGGATGATCTTTGTAGAGCTCTTCTTCTTAATGTAAGCTACAAACTGAAGAATGTTTACCAGGCTGCAGCAGAACTCATTGGAATAGTATTAAAGTACACAGAAGAAGGAAAACTTGGCATCAAGGAGCATTTGCTGCAGTCACCTCTGAAACAAACTCTTTTGTCGCTTTTCAAAGATGGGGATCCTGGGCAGTTCTTAAACATTATTGACAAAATCACAATACATTTTCCTCCTTTTCTTGATAGCTATGCAGCAATGGTTCTGGATCTTTTGGCACGCATCCATGGGGTCTTTAGGATCACTGCTTTGGATATTCTCCTACGGAGGGCTGGTCCTATTCCTAATCTTTTCAACACAATCGCACCCTTTCTATCAAAACTTCTAATGCACAGGGATCAAATTGCGCAGTTAAAATCTCTACAGCTAGTTTCTGAGCTTGTCAAGGACCTACCCCATTCAAAGATAACAGAAAAAGTGCTTCCTGTTCTATATGAGACATTCACTGCCCATGATAATATTAATTGCCGACAATTATATTTCAACATTCTGATTTTCTTGTACAAAGAAAAGGGTATGGACAAGAACAATCTATTGCGCCATCATTTACTGTTAGGACTCATTGATGAATCAGATGTAGTGAAGCATAATCTGCAAAGTTTCTGGCATTCAGAACTCTCTCATGATCTTTGTCTGCGCTTCCTTCAGATGGTTAATTACATTTATGATCCAGATATAGAACATTCCTGGGCACAAATTACAATTAATCTGTTGCTAAAGGTACATTTTCTGGTCTGTCAATTATAATCCTCTGGTTATCAGTGTCATGATTTGTTTTTCAAAATTTATCTTTAGATGATGTATGTCTTACGGATTTTGTTTTGTTGTGATATTCGAAACAATTCATTTTATGCAGCTTTGTGAAGATTCAGTTGATTTTGGTCGTCCTGTATTCAATGCTCCACTTTCTGATTGCGAATTCCACGAGTACACTATTAACACATCATGGTTAGGTGGAACACTGCCAATGACTCCTCTCTTTTCAGAAACACAGCTTGGTAATCTGAATTCACTCGATACTACGGTGCAAGAGTCTGAAAGTGTTGATCTTAAGGGCAAGGCCAAAACTCAAAACATCATACGTGCAACATATGTACCATCACAGTCACCATTGCTTTCATATACTCAGAATTCCATATATGGAGATACAGAAGCAGGAAGATCCCTCTTAGCACTGTCACAATATGATGGCAAAAGTAGTGTAGGAATTCTTCAACACGAAGGAAAAACTTTAGTTGATAAAGAAACTGGACTAAAGCGTCGAATCTTACATTCTAGCCTTGCAAATTCCCAAGCTAAAATCAATGCAATAAATGCAGTGCGCAGAAGGCAGTCCCGGTTGGCACAGCAATCCCTGGAACGAGCAAACAGGGTACAGATGATGAGGAAATACCGGATAGGTGGGTGAGGTTTTGCATCTTAGTTTTTTTCTATTTAGAATCTTCAAATTTTTGATCTGCGGTAGTAAATGGAAAAAATAAAAGCTCAAAATTTAACTCTTTATTTTTTTAATTTTTTTTCCATGTGCATTTGTCGATTTCCTGTTAAAGAGTTGTCTGTTATTTTTTTGTGTTGATGCATGATACAATTGAATGATTTTGTCATTTTCATTTGATTCAGGAGAACTTCCAGACATTGAAATTGCACACAAGGATGTTATAATTCCTCTGTCAGTTTTAGCTGAGAAAGATGATGTGTTTTCCAGGCTTTTCCTTATTGTCCTTTCTGATTCTATATATTCTCTACATCCGACTGAACTGCATAAAGCAGAGGATGAATTAAAAGTTACCATAAGAGATGGCATTGAGGAGGCCCTGCGTAGAACTAGAAATAGCATATCTTTTGTTGGCTGTGCGATGGATCTTTGTTTGGAAATGAAAGATTCTTGGATACAACCAAAACTTGTTGGTTCTGCTTCTCAAAAATCTAGAAATTTCCACACTGGAATCCTCTTTTTAGAGAATGCAATTTTACATGAAACACCTCCAGACAAGGTGCTTGAAGCCAGTAGAAAGAGGCATTGTGGATCAAGTAGGAGAGTTGGTAAGGAAGATGTTGTTGTTGAAGCTTGGCTAGAGCTTGTGAAGTTGTACAATTCAATTGGAGAACATGACGTGGTGCTTTCTATTCACAAAAAGAGCCTTACCAAAGCAGCAATAACTGGACATGCTTTGGAATCTCAGTTGCGTGGGGATTCTAACAAAGCTCTTCAGCTTTATGACAATGCAATTACTCAGTTTGAAGGAGCAAATGCTGAAGAAGGTTTTCTTAATTTATTGGCTTCTTTCTTTTTACTTCCATTTGAAGAAATGGATCTTATCTTACTTTAGAAAACAAATAACTTACCTTAGCTGATCATCTATGATTACAAGAAAAATATCTCCCTACATAGGAAAGGAAAGAAAGCACCAATGTGTATACTCGAGTAGGAAAAGAATTCACTCTTTGGAAACGATTCTTTTTATTTATCTTCGATTTCAATTCTTAGTGAATCTATCATCCATACATTAGTTAATTTATTTCATCAATTGGGATTTATTTTCAGGTATTGATATTACGAGTGTAGAACAAGATATTTGGTACAACCAGCGCTTGCAGTGTTTGGTAGACTTGAATCGGTGGCAAGATATAATGGAGGACACACTCTTTCAGATAAAGCAAGATGCATCAGAAGAACCTGACTTTCAGAGATTGTGGTCTCCAGGCATTCAAGATCCTTACCTACGTCTTTTCATCAAGGCATCTCTTAAATTGACAACATACAGCTCATTATTAGCAGATTTCATACAGTGTGCACTTGAGTCTCCTACAAAAAGAGACTTGTTACATGATAAGTTCAGTGTAGAGCTTGCAACTTTTGCTGTAATAAATGATCAGTTTGACCTTGCCAAATTTTACATTCAGAAGGGTTATGACAGTTTCAGACAGCAGTGGTCATCCATTCATCCACTTGCAACTGTCAGCAGACATCTACTAGTGAGGCAGCTTCAGCGGATCATAGAGTTGAATGAATTTGTTGAGCTCATCTCAACAACAAACGAAAGGATTCAATTGAAAAGGTTTGTATCTAAGATGTAAATTCCGTTCATTACATTCTTATTCGATCTTAATAAGATGTTTTCTTAAGGTATACATTAATATGACCTTATTGTTGATATGTTTGGGAACTTTGTAACATTAAAAAGAAATTCAGCTGTCAAAGTGAAACTAGGTTATTTTCATTTTTTTTTGTTTGCCTCAGATAAGTTTTTCATTATTGCTGTTGGTTCTTCACCGGAATGTTAAGTTTTTGGTTTGCTGTTCTTTTTTGTCTTTTAGCTTGCTTGCGATGTGGCAAAATCGTTGGCCCACACCTGAGTTTGATGATGTTGAGGCTTGGGATGATATTGTACAAAATAGACTTGTTTATATCCAGAAGTATCAAGGTCATGTAAGAAAACATGAAGCTGATGAAAAGTTTAGCGGGCAGCTGGCTGCTGATTTGGATTCAGAGCGAGCTTATACATTCTTTCAGGCTGCAAAAGGGTTGATGAGGCAAGGTTCATATGATGCAGCACAGGTAATAATATTACAATAATGTTTCACTTTATTGGAAAGATGATCTTCCACTTCACATGGGCTTTAGTATGACAAGGAAAGATTCACGGACAAATATTACTGAAAGATTTTGATGAATATTACCAAAGTAAATTTTTAAATCCTCTTTGATATATTTAATATTGTTTTAATGGTTTTCCATATGCTTTTTAACAACTTTTCTCAAATCTAACTGCAATGTTATTTAACTAGAATAAGGAAAACCTTTTCTTCACTCTAGTGTTTTCTTTACTTAGTTTCGTCTCCTTACCATTGAGAAAGTCAGCTGCCCTGACCTTGTGATTCTAGGCTATACAACCTGGTTTTTAACTTTTTTGCAGTAGAAGCTGAAACCTATCTTATGTCCAGGACTTTATTTTTGCTGCTTCTCTGTAAGAAGGGTGTGTTTGATAAGATATAGCTGCATGGGATACAATATTTTATTTAATGATTATACACTCATGTATACTAAGTGTATTCTTACGTATTGCACACATCTTTATGTACATCTTTTTCCTAATAGAAGCTAACTTCCTTCAGATATTTCCTCTTACATGTTTCTTCACTTAGAAGCTTCAGTGTACATCCTCTGTGTGCGGGTACATAAATTAGTGTACAATGTACATTTGTGGAAATCTCTTTTAGTTCCTCTCACTGTTGTAAGTGTTCATATCATTTGGTATCAAAGTCTCCTGATTACGGCTTCTGCATCTACTCGTCTCCAAGGTTTCCCTTTCTCTTTGAGTTCCTCTCATTGTTGTAAGTGTTCACATTGTTGGTAACAAAGCCTACTGATTACAGCCTTTGCATCTAGTCGTTTTCAAGGTTTTCCTTTTATAGCCACACTAAATCCAACACCATTAGGATTCTTCCAATCGAGGCATTAGTTCTAGTTGTCTTAAAGGTTTTCACCTATTACCTTCCATTAGATCTACTCTCTTGAACAACCTTCAAATTTTGAGATTTACTTCATTGCTAGGTGTTCATCAAATTGACACGCCAACTGCTTAATAGGTAGTAGCATTTTTGTGCAGTATGACCTTTTCTTCTGCCATTCTCATTGGTGTAGCATGTATAGACAATTACCATATGCAATAAAGGAAGAATCTCAGTGAACAACCTTCAAATTTTGAGATTTACTTCATTGCTAGGTGTTCATCAAATTGACATGCCAACTGCTTAATAGGTAGTAGCATTTTTGTGCAGTATGACCTTTTCTTCTGCCATTCTCATTGGTGTAGCATGTATAGACAATTGCCATATGCAGTAAAGGAAGAATCTCAATGATATTGTGAGGATGAAGTTGGTAATACCCCCCATATGTGTTTCGGATTGTGTTGTATGGTGTCTACAAGCAACACCTTGGAAAATAAAAGTGTAGAACAATCATTGGTTGAAAATTTCCAGCAGTTTCTGTTTATTGATCCTTGATCTGATCTAGAATGGTAGACAGATCTTTGCCTGAAAAGCTGCTGTGCATCCTCTTTACTAATTTCAGATTTGATCCATAATTACTTTGAAAGTTACAGGGCAGATTGATTCATCACAAGAATCATCCAATACATGCTCTCTTAAACAAATCCTTGTAGGGAAAGTCGAAAGCTAGATGATTGACATGCGAAAAATGGTGAAAACATTCCAAATGATGTTTTTGTGAAATGAACCACAAGAAAAATGTAATGTCCCCTTTCAAAATAATTCAGTAATCCATGCAATTTTCTGATTTCCTATTTATTGACAATTTCCTAAACGATAGGTGGACATAAACCAACACATTGTTTCTGAGTTCGGTACTTAGGAATAGCCATAATTATCACAAGACTATGTTGCCAGGAAACGGAAACAAGTACGAAACACGGAAATGGCAATTTTCAAAAAACCTTGGATACGAAACGCAGCGGAAACATCCGTACTATATATATAGTACTCATTTTTTAATTGTACTCCATGGACCATAAGAGAATTGATAAAGCACTCAAAATATTTTGTATTCATTGAAATTTGAAGTTCTAAAGAGTCATCATTCAACATGGTTATAATTTCAATGATTCACATATACATGATAATAATCTAGATTCTAGAATATATCATCTAGATTTTAATCATAGTCATCTCCATGAACACTGCTAGCTCCACTCTCCACCCTTGTGTAAAAGATCCCGATTCTTCTTCATCAATATAGCTTTAGGAAGTGTGATTTAGAATGGACCCAAGATGTCATTATATAGCTTTTAGAAAGTGTCTTTAGCAAGTTTAGGTAGGTAGATTAGGTTTAGGTGCAATAAATGAAGGTTTTTTTTTTTTTTTTGAAGTTATGATGCTTTAAAAATTAAAAAGCTGGGGGAAACGCCTGAGACGTTTTTGGAAACATCTCAGATGTTTCCACGACGTTTCGGTGGCGTTTCGTACCCGTTTCGCGTTTCCGAAATGTTTCAGGGCAGAAACAGTAGGGTCCCAGGCGTTTCCTGGTAACAGAGTCACAAGAATTCATTGACATATTTACAAACATTTAGCAAATATTGTACCACACATTGACATTTTCACAAACAATTGGCAAATATAAAACTAATGCTAATATTTCCAAATTAAATGTTGATTAACATTCATACATTCTGCATGATTGAATTACAAAACTAGAATTTATCAAAGCTGATATTAATATTGAAAACTCACAAATGGCGGGGTACTGAAGCACACTGTAGCAACAATACTGTAGTGTATTGTACCATTAGTACTGCAGTGTATTGTAGCAGCACTGTAAAAAGCCCCAAATCTGCCCTCAATGTAATGTTCCCTTTGTTTGAATTAATTTAAAATAAAAGATTCCTTGCTTTTCCTCTTTTCGAAGGCAAGCAATGGATGAACAAGGCAAGATCGGGGATCATATTTCAGTTTTCTTTATTCATATTTATGCTTTATCTTTGTAAAGTCCCATTATAAGGGGTTGGTTGGGTTTGGTGCATTTTAAAAGCCAATTAAAAGATTATAATGACTTTATATGGGTCAACCTTACCTTTTTAGCCTTTGGCGCCATGTTGGGTATATAAAAGAAGATTGGAGACTTCATTTGCACACATCTACTTTTGGAAATTTTATCTAATTTAGACCTTTGGGTGAAAATCCACTAGTGTGGCTTTCCAAGAAGGATGAACACCCTTCTTGTGGTTGGTTGGAGGACGAAAACCTTCCCTCCTTGGTTGAAGCAAGTAATATTGAAGACCTTTTTGCAGATTTGAGGCATTGAAGAATAAGGTAAGAGATATACAAATATTTGCATGCATTTTAGAGCCATTCCTAGTTGGAGTGACTAGGGTTTGATGGTGTTTGAGTGTCTTCTAGGGCACAAATTACAAATCTGATTTTATATTCTGATTCGGCATATTTTATAAGGCCGGAATCTCCATTTTGGTGAATTTTGGCAGAGGTTTATTGTTTTTCCTAGCCCTTCGGTTTTGGCTAGTCTGCTGCTGTTCTAAATAATTAATTCCGTCTTTGAAATCAAATATTCCTTCAATCTTTTGATACATTTATGATTTATAAATATTATCGTGGCTAAATTAATTTTTTCGTGGCATTTTTCATTGATTTGCATAGTGAAAAGTGGACTTGAATTTCTTAGATAGTTTACTACCCTCTGATATAGTTGATTTTAGACTGGCTTTCAGTTATTATATATTTATTGTGTGAATAATTAAAGGTGTTTCAAGAGTAGGTTTGTTCTGGACAGCCGGTTAACCCCTTTTCTCCATTTTCAGTCCCAAAAGTGATATTATAGTGGATCCTCAAAGGCGTAGGGTTTCAATGGAAGAAAGTAACAAGGGTTTCCTATACTACCAAAGAAGAAGGAAAGCGGATCAACAAAGGAAAGAAGACAATATGGCTAATCAAGATTCTCAAGAAGCCAAATTTGATAAGTTGATTGCAGGGCAAGAAATTTTGGTCAACTCAATGGCCCGACTAATCCACACCATGCAAAGCTCTAATGGTGGAAGAATCCCTTCAAGGGAAATCATTCATTCTCTGTCACCCAAAGGAAGCAACATGGGTACATGCTATGAAGAGTACAAAGCTCTTCGGGAGGAGATCCGTGATGCCCTACTGTTTTTAGAGTTCATAAAATTGGAAACATAAAGAGTGGGCATTGGAACTTGGTCCAAGCCTCGAGGTATGCACAAGGGTCATGGGAAGGATATCACAACCGTGGAGGAAAGGAACACCTTAATGTTGGCCAAACATGAAGAGAGCACGAAGTTTAATGAAGATGGAATCATTGAGGAAGAAAAGTTGGTGATCAAAGGACCTAAGGCCATGGCACTTACAACCATCCCGAAGAGTCAACATCATAAGGTAAATATTGCTTATTTTGTCGTTAGTAGCGAAAATGTTTTGAGATCTGATGAATACAGAGATAAAACAAGGGGTTTGGAGGAAGAAGGGGAAGAGAAAGGGTTGGTTGGAAACCCTTCTCGAAAGAAACATGATGACAATAAGCTTGCTGGTCTATTTAGAACAACAATGGATAAGGAGCCCAAGGATAAAGGTTTGGTGCATGTGCCGAGAGAGGAAGGAGAGATCATGAGGCACAAGTTGGAAGGTATAAACCCTTTTACCTTTCATGACGATTCTATGATTTCTAATGAAGGCATGTTACAGAAAGAAAAATCTGATTCGCAAGATGGTGAAGAGAGGTTGAAGGGTGAAGCACAATTGTCAAAGGACAACCAGAGCACATCACGACAAATAGGAAGCCTTCATGATGATACAGGTGATGAAACATCAAATTGCATAGGGTCCATGGACCAAGACTTTTGAATGACCTTGTTGGGCGTCATGTGGATGAAAACGGTGCTCTTCCGGGTGCTTGCGATTGCTTTCCGTTTGCTGGAATTTTCAGAATAGTACTAAGTAAGAGGCAGATTGGTGTTGTACATGACTACGACAAGAGCTATGAAGATACCCCATGTGAACACCATCAAGATATTGTTGAAGCCAAGGTGGAAAGAATTTCATTTGTTGATTCAGAGGAGAAGAAGAAGGCCAATTCCAACTTAGAAATTTCAAGTTGCAAGATTGGGTGTGTAGAGGATGCTTTGATCACTCCTCATCCGACATGGGATGGTAGACATGTGGAGGGCAACTCAAGATATGATGAGATTTCATGTTTGTTAAATGTTTCTTGCCTTAAGCAACATGTTAAAATCTGTATTCCCACCACATTTTCAACACCAAAATACAACAGTAAAAATACTGGAATATTTTTTTTTTTAGACTTACATTACTTGATACATGACAACACAAGTGATTACTTAGGACAACGCATAACACATGAGACACTTGCACAAATACTATCCCACATAGATAACAAGAAAAATACATGAGACACATCTAGGCCACCTTTCCCCAAATGACAGGGCACAACATAAAAATTCAACTACAGTATAACTCCCATATAGGCACCATCCATGACACACACTTTTCCGGTTTACATATTTATTACCTTCATATTTTGTTATTGACATTAATTACTTGACAATCACTTGTCATACAATCCTTCCATCTGACTTTTTCGCTTTTATCTTATCGCAATAGAATGATGTAGCCTGATTGTTGATAGGAACATATGTGCATACATGAGGCTACTAGTGTTTGTTCTAAGGATTTGTATTCTAAGTTGTATGTTCATTTGGATTTACAATTTATCTTAGTTGCAACAAGGAAGGTTCACATGGAACAAAGGAAGTTTATTAGTTCAAAGGTAAATAGGTCACACATTCCTTTCATAATAACATTTATGCACTAGAGTTACACTAATTTGCCTTAGGTTATTATAACTAACAGTATTTTCTAACTACTTCCCTTAGATACTTAGCATGCAATGATCATGATACGCAGTAGAGGATTGGCCTTGAGTCAAAAGGGTCAATCCTCAAGTTTTATGTTTCTTGATTTTGGTCATTTAAAAATCTTGTTTGCACTGCGTTGAGGGGTGTGGTGGTTATGATTGTCCGTTACGTATCACAAGTTTTCCATTTACTAGGTTAAAAGATCAATCATGAGACATTATCTTACTTTTTATTTGTTATAAAAAAAACATGTTAGTAGTCTTAGAAAGTTGACATAATTCAAGTGCATGCGACATTTAATAACAGTTCCAAACTATCCTCTCATGTTCATGTAGTACCTTACACCATTATGTTGACTTCATAGTGACTTCTTGTTAAAACAACTAAGGTTCATAAACTATTTGTCCTTTATTGAGTCACGAGGGATCCTAAGGGGTATGATTTCACACTTAACCAAGTTTGGATTATCACTGGATAATTTAAGTATTAGATGTGTATTACAAGGTGATATGCAATTATAATTTTATACACCCTATGACCTTCTAGCGACTACCATTCTCGCTTGTGAAAATACATTAATGTGTGATTCACATGAATTCTCATAAGAGGTCCACATTCGACTAATTCCTATTAACACCGAAAAGAGGCCTACCCCACACCAAAAGGATAAACTTGTAATACCCCCTTTTAGAATATTAATTAAAATTTGAAAATTACTACTTGTAAAGTAAACTTAGAAGAGCAAACCCTTCTAGGTTCACGTCAAATAATCTAATGTTGGCTTCAATACGACCCAAATGGGGTTGGAGTGAGCCAAGGTAGTGGGTTTAGATGGGCTAACTAGTTGGAGATGACACTTCATAAGCCATAATAATGTGCAGCAGTAGAATATTAATTAAAAACTCTGAAAAACTAGCATAACTTCAATAATTTATAACTTGCACAATACTCTTCACACTACAATGAAACCATTTGTAAATTGAAGCTAAAAATTAGTTCTTTCCAACAAATTATAAATCTGATTTTTCCGTCAACTAATACCACTTCAAAACAGCCTTGGAAATCTGTGTGCAAGTCAACTAGGGTTAAAAAATTCTTATAATTAAATTCCAGCCTTAAACCTCCTTCAAACCCTTGGAATTTCACCTTCACAATGCACAATAAATTTATGAACATGCATAGCCCGAAAAACTCTCATAGAATATTATTTAACTCCTCCAATAAAGTCAATTTGACTTAGATAATTTTTAGTAGTTAAAATGGGCCAAAATACTATCATAGCATGCACCAATACTTGGAAATAAATGCGGATCTCAATCAAATTCAAAAGCTCATTTAAACACTATGAAATCATTCCACATAAATCTTTAACCAAGTCGATTTGGGCAACAATAAATCTGGAAATAACTAACAAGATTTAGGCATAAGTAAGATTTTCAAATGATGCAAATATCACCCCCAAACAAGTCGATTTGATATAGAAGAACCAACAACAAGTATACTTCATAAAATTGTCATTTAGAGCTCTATAAACATGCAAATCATCTCCCAAAACAAGATGCCTTTCAACTATGATAATAATATGCAAGAAACTTATCAAAATAGTTTGAAAGGTTAACACACACTTCACACTTGGGTGGTGTTAATAAACACCTTTTATTTTATGATCATGATTGGGCATACATCCCTCTTCAAACATGAAGATAATTTTAAAAAACCGTCAACATGTAAAAAAAGGTGCCCTCAGCTCCTTTTATAGATTTGTCCTCGCGCATCTCTAATGTTTTTTCTCCTTTTTGGCGCCATCTTCTAGAGAAGAGATTTGAATTTCAAATGGCCTGAAAAGTCAACTCAAGTGCAAATATTAATTCCTTTTCAAATATATTTGAAATAAATAGAAAATATAAATTAATTCATTTAATTAATACCCACTTAAAAGTCAAATTTTGCCGAATAAATCGATTTGCCCATAAATAATATTTAAATAATTCAAAGAGTATATCAACTTGTTTTTTAATAATTCATCTTGCCTTATTTAAATCGATTTACCTCAAATGATATTTGATTGGCCCAAAATCAATCGATTTTCTTCTTTACTATTTTGACTTGCACAAGATAAATAATAGTTAATTTTAAATTCACATGCACAAATCAATTTTCCCCAATTAAATTTCCTTTAATCCAAGGGGAGTGGATTAAGCGAAATCGATTTGCAAGAATTAATTATGGTTTGGAAAAGGGAACATTACAAAACTAGACAAAATAATTATGATTACTTCACAACTTATACACAACGAGAACACTCCTGCCATGATAACACCCCTATTTGTGAAGAGAAAGGGCTTCAAAATCAAAAGTTCCATGCATAGGTATCTTATAACGTGGGTTCCACCCATGGTTCAAACCGTCATTTCACAGGTACATAACATGCTTAATGCTAAGTCCATGGAATAAATCATGAGCTTTTAATTTACTCTAGGTTCAACACCTTGTTTAGACCAAGTCTAGAGATTTATGTTGGATACAAGATTTGCAAAGAGAAACACAAGGGTACAAGCTGAGAGAACCCCTTAATGAACCTTCTATGCTAGTTGGACAAACCCAAAAATCTCCCCAAACGTGTCTTAGTTGTAGGTGGTGGCCAATCCAAGATGGCGTAGATCTTCTGCTGATCAACATGAACCCCTTAGGCATTTGTCACATGGCCCGAATATGAAATTTTAGAAATGCCAAATTCACATTTAGATTCTTTTGCAAAAATTGTTTGTTCTCCTAAAATTCCCAGCACACTGTCCAAGTGTTGAAGATGCTCCTTCCATGTTTTGCTATATAGTCATCAAAGAAGACAAACACAAACTTCCTCAAGTGTTGACTAAAAGCATGCTTCATACAAGATTGGAAACTTGTTGGTGTATTAGTTAATCCAAAGGGCATAACCAAAAATTCATACTGCCCAAAATGACATCTAAAAGTTGTCTTTTGAACATCCTCTTCTCTTACCTGAATTTGGTGATAGTCGGTCCTCAAGTCAATCTTGGAAAAGTAGATGGTTCCATGTAGCTCATCAATCCCAGGTATGGGGTACCTATTCTTGATGGTATTTTTGTTCAAAAGGTAGGAGTCAATGCATATCCTCTTAGTTCCATTCTTCTTCTTTACTAGGACAACCGAAGAAGCAAAAGGACTAGAACTAGGCCTTATGTGTCCCATCTCTAAGAGCTCTTTGATGGCTTTTTCAATTTCCTCCTTGTAAGCTCTAGGATGGCAGTATGGAGTGGATTTTACTGCTTTAGTCTCGGGCTACAACTCAATGATATGTTGAAAACCTTTGTCCGATGGTAGTCCATGTGGAATGTTGCTGAAAACCTTCGCATGCTTATCAAGTATGGGTTGAATATCCTTATGATACTGCGGCTGTTCCAAATTCTGATTTGTAGAACTCACAAAGCACTCTGCTGCCCAAGAAACTTGCCCTTTATGGAAAGCCCTTTCTATTCATTTTGCTGTCACCACCACAGGAGCTTCATTGGCCATACCATGCAACACTACTTTTTTACCTACTGATTTGAATTTCAGTTTCATGGTTTTGTAATTTTGGGCGAATTCTCCTAGAGAATGCAGCCATTGCACCCTAAGGAATTTGTTGGTCTCATCAATACCAACCACATAGAAGTCATCATCAATCTTATGTCTCCCCAAAGTGATATTCAACTGCGGAATTTTCTTTGTGCATGGGATGGTGAAGCCATTCGCCATTGTGAAATTGAAGCCCTTGAAATCTTCAACTTGCAGTCCCAACTAGATACCAGACCTTCATCAATGAAGTTGTGGGTTGCCCTACTATCAATTAACACAATTGCCTTCTTACCTTGCAAAACTCCTCTCACTCGAAAAGGGTGATATCTAGGAGTGTCGGATAATGTGGCAAGGGTGTCATCCGTAGTGTCAACTTTTTCTTTCTTTTCTTGCTCTTTTTCTTCTTGTTCTTTCTCTTCCTGCTTCTTCTTCTTCTTCTCCATTTGAAAGTACCTCAATGTAATGAACTTGCCCTTTGGAAAGGCAATGATGACCCGGTGTCCATGGATCTTTGCAAGTGAAACACAAACTTTTCCTTCTTAGCTCATTCCTTGTTTCCACTTCTTTGTTTGTCTTTGGCAACTCTTTTTTCTGCACATTGCCTTTTTGAAATGGCCTTCTTCTTTGCTGTCCATATGGGTCTGTCCTTGGTTGCCCAGAAGGTGAAGTCCTAGGCTGCCCAAAAGAAGATGCCCTTTGCTGTCCTAAAGGCTGAAATTTGCCCTCAGGGGCTGTTGTTTCTAGATCAAATGCCTTTTTTGACCAAGCCTTTGAGTGGATCAACGAAACCTTCAACAAATAATACCATGAGCCTCCTTTCGGATACACTTGGTAGCATCATTGAAACTTTCTGAAATTCAGTCACATAATCATCCACGAAAGTATTTTGTTTCAGTTGCTCTAACTCCCTAAAATGGATATCCGAATAAGCCCTATCAAACCTCTCAATCAGCCTCATGCTGAACTCATCATAAGAGTTGATGAGGCTGTGCCCTTGGGTGATCAATCCATGGTACCACTGCTCATATGCCATACCCTCAAGTAGCAAAATTGATGGCTTCTTCTTTTATCATAGGCCGGAGAGAAAGGTATGTATCCACCTTTTTTGATCCAAGCTCGAGTTGTGCTCTTAGTAGATCCATCATATGTAGAAAGCGCGAGCTTTCCCAAAACTTGATGAAGAACCCTTTGATTATTCAAAGGTCTAGGATCAGCCCTAGGTCCCTCTTTATTTCGCTTTAGCTGCATGGAATTTGTTAGAGATGTTTCTTTCTTAATTTTTTGGTGGAAGAGACCTATATTATGCATAACTAGCAGCAATATCATCCATAAATGAATGTTGTACCTCAACCTCTGGAATCACTTCCTTTTTGTATTAGCACTAAGTTACTTAAAATAGAGAGTTTCCTTTAATTTAATAACACTAATGTAAGTTGCCTTTATAATATTACTTTTTGGCTAACTTAGTCATATTATTACCTTATTTCCCTTTTCTCATCCCCTTTAGCCTACGGGAAATCACAGAATAAGCCAAGGGACTTCTTTCTACTTTAATTATGAGAAGGGAACATTACAAAAAATAGACACAAATTAATTTTCAGCTACAAGAAGAGCTCAAGATGCCTAGGTTTGATGATGGCTTCAATGGTGAGAAGCTTGTCTCTTGTTTACAGGTTTTGATACTTGATTTATAACTTTCTCTGAGATATTATTGCGGCTTAAATGGTCTTCAATTATTCAGCAGTCTTATCTCATTATTAAGTACAAAACAGGGATTTCTAATGAAGTTATTGATATGTTGAGTAGGCCCACTTTCAAGGTTTTGCATATCCATACCAAATATGTTGCAGACTGGAGCGCACTTTTTCTTTAGATCCATGCTTTGAGTTGATTCTCACCTCTTTGCGACAACCTTTATAGCAAGCGAAACTCCACTACCATTTAATTGGTTGCATAATGGAAATCATGGACAAATTCCTCCAAGTAGGAAGGAAATGAGAAGACATAGTCACACGGGCTATTGTGCTCTACACATTAAGGAGGCATATTCATATGGGTCATTATATTTAGTAAATATTGAGGCATAGTGGGCTTTAGTAAATGATGAGGCATGTTGGGTTATCATATAATCTCATGTGTTCATGCATTTTATGTACATAGTGCTTCCCATAAGAGCTTCATTGTTCATCATTCTTCTCTTAGAAGCTCCCTTCTTACAAGAGCTACATTGTACATTGTTTGTACTTTTTATATCTACATGATACAATGAGTGTATAACATGTACAATTCCATCACTCTTTGTATTCCTTTCATTGTCATAACCATTTCATATCAGTGCTCCAACTTTTGTCTTTACAATTACCCAAATGATTCTCTTCTGCAAATAGTGCCATAATCATTTTTTTCACAGTCATAACTAAGCGTACAAAGAGTATTATTTTATTTGGAGGTAAACTTTTTAGCAAATCTTCTTTGGTATTGTCTTTCTCAAGATTAACTCCTACTTCTGCAAGCTGTTTTACTAATGATCTTTTTGAATTTTTATGACTTGAATGGTGGCATTGTTTACCATTTTTGGTCTAATATTTTGCTGCTTCAAGGTGAACTTTGTATTAGCTGCCTCTCCACCCCCGGCACATTTCTATGCACACCTCCTCTTCTAATCTAGACTTGCGATTATTCCCATTCCTTGATTCTTTTTCCATTCTCCAACGAGCATTCCGCTGATTGGATGAAGACCTTGGCCTCCCCTCCTCACACTCCTCCCTTTCTGCGACATAGCAGAATAGTCCTAGCTTTCCTACATAAGTTAGTAAGGGTAATAACCAGATATGCAAAGAAGCCCTTTTCAATTTAGTCCAACAGAATGCCAAGAGGTCAATATTACAACCTAATTTGTGTGTTAAGAAGGAGAATGGCTGCTATCAGCAAATGGAGAATCTTCCAAAACTGCATTTCATGCTTGATGAAATGGAGCAAAAGCTTTGGTTGCTGAAGAAGGATCTCGTCTGTAGATTTATGGAACCTAATCCAGGTCTTAGAACATTTAAAGCTTGGGTGGAATGATGGAAATCTTCATGACCATAAAATGATACTTCATGGCTATTATCTCATCAAAGTAGTAGATGGATCAGGCCTTTCAAGGAGACCAAGGTTCCTGAAAAAATCAGAGACTATTGATGAAGCTGTTGTCATCAACCTTTAATCCTATTGATCTTCCCAGTATGGTTCCTATCTGGGTTACATTTCTGCTTCTACCAAGTAAAAACTGGCAAAATTCCTTGCTTTCCAAGATTGGAGGAGTGATTGGTGAATACATAATGCTCCCTGGGGTACACTATTATGTAAGGATCTGCATCAGCCTGGATGTTGAAGAGTCGTTGCCATATAGAAACTTATCGGATGGGGGCAAATTGAGTGGTAGCAACTCTTTGATTATGAGAACATTCCCTTTAAATGTCAGATCTGTCATGAACAGGAACATATGGCAAGGACCATCTTCCTCAGCCAACTCAAGAACAGCCACCATAAGAAGTACGAGTCCCCCTAGTATAGTTGATGAACAAAAAACAAATCATACCTAATTGTGATTCACAAAAACAAATAAAAAAACAAAAGGAGAAGGCCCCAACCAACCCCACCAAGCTATCACCAGAACAAATTTCCAAGGGGATTATCTAAGAAAGGAAACCCATTCACAGCAGCAGATGAGCACCTCTAATCCTTTTTTCCATTTTGCTTGGGCCCAAACTATTATCTATGGAAGAACAAGCTAGTCAAGCAATGATCACACCTGTGACCAGATGTCCCACTTTATACACTGCAAATCTTCCATAAGGTTCAAGTTGTGGGAAAAGCCAAGATGGTCAGATTTACTTCAATTTCCATCCCTTCAATGTCTACAATAAGAGGAAAAAGAAGCAGGATTGCCAAAAAAGCCAAAACAGAATCCAACCCTTTGATTTTCCTTTCAGTCAAGAGATCAAATGCAGAAATTCAATAGCCGAGTCTCAAAATGTTGAGATAGTAATCTCTCCTACAAAGTGAATTCCCTAGCAAAAGTCTATTTTGGGTCTTGAAGAAGATAGTTATAGATTCGGATGCTCCAACCACATCATTAGAGCTCATGACAGTAGATGATACCCCATCATCGGTTTAGTTGTGGGTTACGAAGCATGGAACAACATGAAACCCTTGATCTCCAACCACATCATTAGAGATCGGGACAGGAGATGATACCCCATCATCGGTTTAGTTGTGGATTATGAAGCATGGAACAACATGAAACCCTTCATGCAAAATTAATACTTCAACAATAAATTACAGATTGCTGGAATTAATCATTGCTCAAAAACAACCGATACTTAAAACTTCATTATTTTCATAAATACCCGGAGATAGCTAATGCGAATGATAGCTTAAAATGACCACAAAAATGACAGCTATCAAACAAAATTAGAATAAAAAATTCCCAACCATAGAAACCCATTGAAAAGTGATCTCGAAATCTCCAAATGGGTAGATCAAGCTGGAAATGAATGTGGCAGCCCCAACAAAGCATGCCCTAGCTGGAATTTGTGCCCTAGCATGGATGGAAACCCTTCTCGTTCTGAAATTCTGAATTTTAAGCTTACTTGTGACTCCCAGATGAAGCCACCAATGCAATAATTGAGGGTTTTTCTCCTCAAGTGTTGTGACTATTGAGGGTTTTCGCCCTTAAAGGATGAAAATGAGGGCTCAATGTGCCAATTTCCAAAAGAGAAGTATAAAATTCACTAGATGATCCCACAAATGAGCCCCACCATTTGCTTTATAGCCTTTTCTTTCTTTTCCTTTTGGAGCGCTCCATGTAGGCCTCTTAATTTCTTTTTTGACATTTACTTTTCCCACTTAAGGAAGGACGACCTCCCCTTTTAACATCCTTTTTCTATTTGGGTGTTGGGCTTTATACTTTTAGCCATCAACTTGTTATTTTTAATGCTAAAATTGACAATTTGCCTTTTTACAAAATATTACAAAGCTGAAAATAGCAAATTACAATCATAGCATAGATGTAATTCCCTTATTTTCTCCCTTAAAGCCCACGTGAAGAAGAAATGGGCCCAAGGGTCTTCAAGTCGAACTCCCTTGCAAAAGGGGACATTATAGTCCTCCCTCCCCAAATTTGATTGTCGTCGAGGAAATGCAAGCTACCATCTTCACTCGTTGTGCCCTTTTGCAAATACCGAGATCCCAAAGCAACCTTGGGAACTCTTCAAAGTGTTGAAAAAATTCAGTAACCTCTTCCACCTTTGCTGCAACAAGATACTCTTCATCATTTGCTTGGGCTAAAAACAAACTCAGTTGTTCCCACTCATGCTTGTCATGTGAGATGATCATTGTACTCTCATTAGACATATGCAAACAATGCATTCTATGATTCTTGGACTCATAATAGTCTCTTTATCAACACTCATATAGGTTGTTCCAACACGTGCAAGGTGGTGCCATGACTTCAAAACAGCTGTCATGATGATTTGCTTTAGTTGCTCCCTCTCCCTAGCTTCTTCCATGTGGAAAGCTCCACCATATTTTACCAATTTACAGGTGTACATGACTGTTAACAACTGTTCTAGCACTTTGACAATGTCATAACAACAAAAAATTTGTGTCTCCTTGTGCTCATTGAAAATATTCTTGGAAGTAAGTGCATGAATGAAATAGCAGTATTGTGGGGGCTGAAAATGCTCATGACAACGACATGGAAGTTGGAAAATTGTGGCATGGCTATCCCAAATTTTTAACCGGCACATAGAACAAACAAATCAATGAAATTAAGAGCTCCCAACATCACTCCTTCAACCGCTTCATCATGCCTCATAGGCATGTTATTCAATCTTCTTCTCATTCTTCTATCTTCTTCAAAATTCCCATTCATGTGATGGACTTCCAAATATCCATTTTGGCTGCCCCAAGCTAATCTCTTAAAAATTTGGTTCGGATCAGAACTTATCAGTGCTGGTATGTAAGTGTAACAGTCATACGTTGCCCTAAATTTCTTCCCAAACAATACCAAATATGTTGGGATGTTGGCCTTAATTGATTTCAATGAGTGAACCCTCTTGCACACAATATTAAATGAAAATAATGTCGTTAAACCTTCCCATCTTTTGCTGTCCAAAGAAGATATGCACAGTCCAACATATAAAATTGGAGAGAACATCCTATCATGGCTGTAGGATTGCATGTCATTACTCAAAATTGGAATTGTGGTGGCCGGAAACCATCTTGTACCTAATGCAAATACCTCATCAATTATCGTGGGTGGGAAATGCATCTCCGTTGTGATCAACTTCTTTTTATGTCTGCCACTAGAATGTGGGAAGAGCTTTAAAGGTCGGTAACAACAGTCCTAAAATTGGAGGTAGTTCCCATTATGATCCATGCATCATAGCTATTGTTACCTAAATTCATACCAACTATGTTAAATTGGTAACACATAACCAAAAGATCCCCTGTCACCCATGTCTCATTAGGCATTGTTTCTAAGTGTGTTTTTGAAAACCAATCCCTCTTAGACCAAACAATAGCATGATACGTGACCTCACCTTGGCTCATGAAAACTGAATTATTGCATACCTTTGTTTCCCCACCAAGTTGTGGGAGATTGTTGTGTTTTCATGAAGCAAGGA
The DNA here is from genome assembly GCA_019776745.2 of Taxus chinensis. Taxonomy (NCBI): domain Eukaryota; kingdom Viridiplantae; phylum Streptophyta; class Pinopsida; order Cupressales; family Taxaceae; genus Taxus; species Taxus chinensis. The sequence continues at coordinate 162,712,207 of CM034156.1, forward strand.
AGGGTGAAGTCTTTCTGTGTAATCTCAGCCTTCTTGAAATCTACCCTTATGTAGTATCCCTTTCCCTTATTCTGAAAATTTTGTGGAATCTCTTTCCCAACACAACCACTTAATGCTTTAACAATCTTATCAAGTCCCGTTTTAATTATCCATGCAGCTGAATTTACATTTTCGATGGATGAACATAGCTTTCACATACACCCAAGAGTGGCAATCTTGAAAGTAACTTGAGTCCCACAAAACTATAGCAAGTTGATTCATACAAATTTGATTATCAAAATAACATCTAGTTTGCTAACCATCTTTACACCTCAAGCATCCGACTGGAATTATTTTTTTTAGCCATTCCCTATGATCTTCTCTTCATGTGTGTTACTTAGCCCCCGTGAGTGTTCTATTGACCGAGAACATTGATCCTTCACAATGTGGTTAGAATGCACAACAAACCCTCTATGATTGCTCATAAGTTTCCTTTCAATTCAAGTGCAAGAATTGATATTTACCTTGATTTTCTGAAGACCACCCATGCCAAAGAAATCTTGGTCTTGAATAGAAGAGGCAACATGCCCATAGCTACAAGTTGTCTCTTTGGACCTATCATACTCTTTAAAATATTTTCCATGATGACAAAAATAGTGCAGTGCCATAGGAGGAAACAAAAAAACAGAAATATGGTCAACATTGTCATACCTTGGGCTACCCGTAAGGAGCTCACCCTCCTTTGCTTTTTGTTCTTCAACAAGTGAATATCTTCTTGCTTTGATTCCTTCCAAATTTTGTTGACATATGTATGGGACAACATCATGGTTCCCGCTAAAGTTAAGAACACTGTCAATTTGCCTCTTATTGATTGTTGTTCAGAAAATTATAGCAGGTTGATTATCATAATTATCTGTTGGAGATGTGGCTTTAACCACCAAATTCTCTCCAAAATTTTGCAAATCGTATTTTTCTTCTTTCCTTGGCTCATGGTCCATGAATTCTTCCTTTTTCTTTGGAGATTTTGCTGCATGTAAAACTTTTTTGGGTTTTTCATCTTGCAACACCTGTCCAGGGTCTTCAACTGCCACTTTTCGCAAAGCATTTTGAAGATCCCTCTTTGGCGCTTGAGGTTTAGGCTCCTGCCTTGACTTACCCTTATCCCTATGAATTCGACAAGTGAAATAGCATCATGGATCTCATTCGGAAGAGCCCCCTATTGTGTTCTATTGAATGCAATGTAGCCACCTTCGGAATGACTCCTTCCCTGGGGAAGAAGGTAGGTTGTAAAAGCCATAGTTATAGGATCCATCACGAATTTCAGTGGTTGAAGATTGTTGTTGGTGCTTGAAGAACTTCCTGGATGCAAATTATGTATCAACAATGCCATTATATCAACCAACCTCTCTTGCCCTTGGGCAAACCTCTCAAACCTAGCATCATCAAAATTTATGTTTGCCACTCTATCTTCTCCTTCTAAATGAATACCCTCCAGGATGGGAGGATCGATTCTCTGATACCACTGTAATGTCCCTTCCAGTCTCAAATTTGAAGAACTCTGATTTTTCCCAAAACTCTAATGGAACATTACTAGAAATGATGACCCCCACATATAGAAAACCTGATTTTTATGACAAAAAACTTCTTTTATGTAAACATTAGGGTAGCATCCTGCTTTAGGTCAACAAAACCCTAAATGATCTAGGTAAAATTCAGATTTTATCCTTTCCCACACACAAATATTCAAAATTACATCAACAACATGAAACCCTTGATGTAATCATGCAAAATTAATGCTTCAAGCCTTCAACAATAAATTATAGACTGCTGGAATTAATTATTGCTCAAAAACAGTTGAAACTTCAAAATTCCATATCTTCATAAATACTTGGAGATAAAATGCAAATGATAGCTAAAAATGACCACAAAAATGGCAACTATCAAACAAAATCAGAATCAGATTTTTCTAACCACAGAAACCCACTAAAAAGTGATTCTGAAATCTCCAAATGGGTAGATCAAGCAGGAAATGAATGTGGCAACCCTAACAAACCATTTTCCAGCTGGAATTTGTGCCCTAGCACGGATGGAATCCTTTTTCGTTCTAAAATTCTGAATTTTAAGCTCATTTGTGACTCCCGAATGAAGCCAGCAATGCCACAATTGAGGGTTTTTGTCCTCAGTAGGATCCAATGAGGGTTCTCATCCTCAAAGGTTGAAAATGAGAGCTCAATGCTCCAATTTCCAAAAGAGAAGTATAAAATTCACCAGATGATCCCACAAATGATCTCCACCATTTTATAGTCTTTTTTTATTTTCCTTGTGGAGCACTCCATGTAGGCCTCTTAATTTCTTTTTCGACATTTACTTTTCCCACTTAAGGAGGGGCGACCTCCCCCTTTAACATTCTTTTTGTATTTGGGAGTTGGCGTTTTGTACTTTTAGCCACCAACTTGTTATTTTTAATGCTAAAATTGACAATTTGCCTTTTTACAAAATATTACAAAGCTGAAAATAGCAAATTACAGTCATAGCATGGATGTACTTCACTTCTTTTCTCCCTTAAAGCCGATAGGAAGTAGAAATGGACCCCGAGGTCTTCAAGTCAAACTCGCATAGAAAAGGGGACATTACATACCTGGTGTGTTTGTGGGTTGTACCTATTGCACAAGTTGTTTATAACATCCAAAAAAGAAAAACTATGTAATGTCCCTTTTGGGGACTTCCGGAAATGACCCAAAGATGGTTATGAAGGACTGAAATCAGAATTAGTGCACACTATACATGACTGAAAATTCACTTTCAAACCCTCAACATGCTACCAGTGCTTTGCTTGTAGGGTGGTGACCAATTAGGAGAAGCCAAACACACTTTTCTACGCACATATCTCACTCAAAACTTTAGGAAACATGCTTAGAATTTATGAGAAATAACCAGTAATTATTAGGTGCAAGAAAATGGATTTTTAATGCCCCAGAAATGAAGATATGTATTTTCTATAAACCCTCTATTTGCAGAATTATTTACAAATTCATAACTTTTGCTCGAAAGCTCCAAAATTCACAAAATTTGGGATCTTGGAGTTAAAAATTATGAAGAATGCAAATATCAAATTAGCTTGTCCAAACATGCACCCAAACATGCCAATTCTGACCTACAAGCAATTCACCCATTCTGAAAATAATGAATTAGTGGCTCAAACATGCAAGGAAATGATTGCTTTCACCTTTAATAATTTTTATAAGTCCATCCATGCAAGAAATCATACCATACATCCATCAAAACACCTAAAAAATGCTCATGATGCAAGTCGCCTAGGGCTAGATAAAAAGATATCAACTCCAAATACCTTAAGATATTCAATAATTCAAAATATTCTTGCTTGAGGGTTTTTGTCCCCAAGACAAGTTCCACTATCAAGGGTTTTCGTCCTTGAAGTGGTCTCCAACAATGGTTTTCGTCATTGATGAGAGAGAAAGGAAATGTACAACCTTTACCAAGAAGAAATAATAAGATTCAACATATGACATAATGGCCAAACATCCTCCATTTATAACATAAGGGGTGCCACATCATAACTTATGGCCGACCGTACAATATTAAAGTCTATTTTTAATTCTAGCATAAATGCTCATAAAAACAACTAAGTAATTTATTTCATCTATCGGGGCACTAGGCATCCAATAGGAATGTAACATAAAAAGTGCAATATTTTCTAAAAGTAATCCATATATCTTCAAACTTCCTCTAGCTCTAATCCCTTAGTCCCATGAGGAAGGAATGGGACAAGGTCTTCCTTTAACGCTTGTCGCCGAAAAGAGACATGATAATGCATGGGAACTAAAGTTTGACTTAAGTCTCACTCATGACAAAACCGCCGGTTCCTGTAGGTGGCAATTACAAAATCGCCATAACAGTTTATGTAGCCGCCGATCATTTAAATGAAACCACCGTAACGGTTACAAAATTGTCGCAATAGGGGATGAATATGATGTGGTGGTTATGTAACCGCCGTGGCAGGGGATAAAACCACCGCCGCAGTTCCGTCCTGAAATGACTAAGAAATGCAAATAAGAGAGGTAAGGAAAAGAAAAAGGTTTATATCGGTGCAGAGGAGCCGAAAAGAGGCTTAACAAGTGTTGAAGATCCAAAAGAAAAAGGTTTATATCGGTGCAGAGGAGCCGAAAAGAGGCTTAACAAGTGTTGAAGATCCAAAGAGAGATTTAGGGAATGGTTTTGAGCTCTTGAAAATATCTCATCATGTTTTTGGAGATCCTCTTTATCATCATTGGGTACTTTAACTTTGGCACCATGCAAAATGGGGTGCCTACAGTTCCTCCTACAAGTTCATGTCCACTAGAATTCTAGCAACTGAGTGTGATGACCCATTAAAATGACCCTTGTCCCAATCATGAAAGAACCTATACAATTTCCTATTTCCCTCATTATTGTAGTGGACCACAATTTCAAAGGAAGACCGAGCATTTTGACTCAAATTAGTTGAGTCACTTTAGATTCATGCGTAGGGTCAAATAATGGTGTCCATCTGTTAAGAGATAAAGTGGCAGTCCCACAACCATCTTTCTTGGAGAATCAGACCAGCATCTGTAGAAGATCTAAAAGAAAAGTCTAACCATCCGCATACCAGTGAGTAAAAGTTTGGTATACCTTAGGATAAGACACCAAACGTTTTCTAGTTAGTCACCCCAGATGATCTCCGAGTAAAGCTTGCCATAGAATCACCCTGCAAGTGTTCTAGCTTCCATTCCAAGAACATCATACCAGTGAGTAAAAGTTTGGTATACCTTAGGATAAGACACCAAACGTTTTCTAGTTAGTCACCCAATGATCTCCGAGTAAAGCTTGCCATAGAATCACCCTGCAAGTGTTGTAGCTTCCATTTCAAGAACATGACTTGTGAGAACATCCTCATCGAATACCAGATTAGCTCTACCTTCTTTTTGTTTCATAGACCATTTCTTCTTCCTCCTTGTTGTAATGTTCCCATCCCCAGAGTTTATAACAGGGATATTAAGACCATGTCATTCACCTTGTTCAGGATAGGAGGTGTCTGCAAATATTCCAACTGGTTCGCCTTCTCATAGTATCCTAGCTCCAAAAACCTAAATCTGTTAGAACATTTAATATTAAGTGTTCTTATAAATAAACTATAGTTTATAATTAAATAAATTAGAATATATAATATTTTAATTTATTTAATTTAAACTACGTGTTTATTATGTTAATTGATTATTTAAAGATCAATTAATGTGTTACAGGGTACTTCGTGAGAAGTCACACACATTTGAGTTATTTATATTGACACATGGGGTTATTTCAAATGTAATGAATTCAGAATTCACGTGATGAATTCAGAATTCATGTGATGAATTCTTTGAGTTATTTATATTGACACATGGGGTTATTTCAAAGGTAATGAATTCAGAATTCACGTGATGAATTCAGAATTCACGTGATGAATTCATGGAGGAGAGAAGTGAGGGGAATGGAGATGTATTGGATTGAGTTTCTCATTAATGGAAATCTTACCTTTGTTCTTGGTTTTTAATCCCCTAGGGTTTTTCCATGTTAAATCTTTGTGTCTATGTTATTTTATTTTATTGCATTTGTTATAATCTTGTTGTAATGTTTGTTATATTAATTTAATTAATATTGAATCTTATTTAATGGTTAATGTGTTTAACCCCTCGGATCTGACAAAATCATCTCCCTGAGGGTGCTGTACAGTAGAGGTATGCAAAGCCTTATCACATTGTAAAGAAGGATGAGTTCTCACTACATTAGGTGCATGTACTTCTTTGTCAAATTGAGAGAGTTGAAGAGGCATAGAATTGGCTCTAAGCATGCCAAGTCTGCCCACTGCGAACAACCCCATCCTGTCATCTCTATTATGTTTGACCTCCAAAAAATTAAGAACTAGGTCTTTATCCTCTAGGAAACTTCTTTATCCTCTAGGAAACTTCCACCTGTGATTATATGAGAAAATAGGTAGATCCTCCATTCCCAATTTGATTAAGGATGGATTTGTAGACTCCGACTCCTCCAACAGCAACTTCTGTGGGTTACATATCTTTCCTTCATCATGGATTCAAAACAACTTCCTCTTCTCGACTTATCCAGCCCATTCTCCAACCGTGTACAACAATAGTACTAGAGGCATTTTGTCAAATACTTGGCAAGCAAACCCAAGCAAAACTGAGCCTCAACAATTAGACAAACACTTGCCAGGCTTCCTGTAAAACAGTACAAATGCACTAATCTGGCCTACCAATCCCAGACAAACACTTTGCGTGCAAGCTCAATCTAGTCCTCACCACTTTAGATATCCGGAATTTTGTCAAACACTTAGCATGCAGCGATTGATTCTTTTGAAAACCAAGCTCCATTTGGAAACTAAAACCAGAACAATAGGAATTTGAACTCCGAGCCTGAAAGAACCTCTGTAAGGAAAGAGGGATCAAAATCTGAACAACACTTTCTAGCTCCTTTCTTGGGTCAGTCTGTAGAATCTCTTCCCAAAACCCAACAAGGAGATATCTTAAAAAAAAGAACCTGCCCTTACCAAACTGTCAATCCACTCTCTAGTCCTGTTCCCGCTTCCTTATTGCAAAATGTTGCTTTCTCTATCCTGTATTTTAAGAATTGTACGAGGCGATGCTGCCGTCTACATGTGGATCTTCATGCAGTCAACTGAATGCAGTCGGCACTGGAAAATCTCATGATCATCGTCATGGGCTTGCTGCTAGTCCTCCGAAACACAGATTTTACCTGGAAAGATCTAGACTTTCTTGAGAATGATTATTCAGTTTTTTCAACTCTCAAGATAAAATGGCTTGGTCAAATGCAGGTTCTAGATGTTTAGAACAATACCCTGTTTCAAAGTTTTCCCTTTCATTGTGACAAAATGCACAAAGAATTCAAGAAGAACCATGTTTTTGTTCTCATATTTATGTATATTTCTCTTTGGTCTGCATGTGAATATTTATCTCTATATCCTATATTAGAGCGTTATTTATTTTTGGTTATCATTGTATATACCATAATACAAGAAACGAGTTGATAAAGGAATGCCTTAACGTTTCTATTGTCATCAAGTATGTTTGCTTAAATCCTGAGTTATGAGGGAGGTTGACTTCTTGACTGTTGTGGTCAATTGGCACAACTACCCATTTTCGTACATGTACGAGTTATCTTGAGTTGTTCGTGGATCCCCACCAGTGTCTATTAACAGATTATTTCTTTGTCATGTCACATTAAAATCCATCTTTGAAATATTTTTCGTAGGATCATAGAGATTTTAAAGATAGCCCTTTTGACAACATGCAAGGCATTTATATCTAGAAGTCACAAGTTGCTTCAGTAATGGAGGAATCTTGACTTAAGGATTAGAGTGAAAATCTAGAAGTGTTGGCTACTAGGTAAGGGCTCTACCCATAATCGCAAGCATGGTTACCATGTTCGTACGAACACAGGCCAAATTCGGTTCAGAACGAATTTTCATGGAAAACCGAACTTGTTTGGTAGATTTGTTTAGGGTTAAGGGTCTAAAAAAATTCTTTCCTTTTTTGGCATATTTTTCCCTTTTTGGATTTTTGGTGAAGAAAACACAGAAAACCCCTATCTTGCTGGTACGTTCCCGATTTCACGAATTTCTATGCAAGTTGAAATATATAAAATTTGGACGGATTCTTAGCATTTGCGTGTGCACGGGTGCAGTTGGTGAAGACTGTCGACTTGAAAATGACAAGTCCCGGGTTCAAATCTTTTTGTTGTTGCCGGCACAAAACGTTCCGGCAACTTACGCTCAGCCGACAACACAAGGACAGAAAAAAATTTGCCATTTTTGGAAAGGGTCCGGGAAGATGTAGCAGCAAAAACTTGCATGTGCCATAACTTTCATTCTGTGGCTCCGTTTGAAGTGGTCTCAAACAAGGGTTTTCGTCCTTGATGAGAGAGAGGAAAGGTACAAACTTTACCCAAAAGAAATAGTAAGATTCAACATATCCATCAAATGGCGAAGCATCCTCCTTTTATAACATAAGGGGTGCTACATCATAACTTATGTCCGACCTTATAATAAGTACCTTTTAATTATCTAATTTTTATTTGGAGCCTGCATGCTCAAAACATTTTAAATTCTAATTAAATGAGTTATTCTATTGGAGCGCTTAGCTTCCCAGTAGGAATACATGATAATCATGAAGATATCGCATTTAGAAAATGACTCAATCCAGCCTTCAACGACTTGCTTCTTTGCTTGCAATACAATCTTTGGCTTTGGACAAAAAAAGTTGAGGCCACATTAGAGGAGCTCATTCAATTTTGCTGAGATAGATCCATAAAGTGAGTAGACATGGGCATAGAAGGCATTAAAAAGTTGGGTTCAGAAAAGGCCAAGAACTTGGTTGAGCTTTAGATTGAGGTAGGCTAAAATGGGGGTTGAAAATCACTTGCTCCTCACATTCGTGAAAATATTCAACTGGATGACATCATTTAACATGTGATCTTCATCATGCACTAGAGGAGCTACCAGCACTGGGATAGCTAGTTTTAAGAGTCGAGCCAGATGTCAACAATCCTTCCAACTAGGAGGAACGTATCATGATCGCATCCCTTGTTTGCAAAGTCGTTTCAGCAATATGGTTTAGCACAGTAATCAGCAAGATAGTGCAGATAGAAAAAGGTAAGAGAGCATAAGGGAAAGTAGGTTAATAGACCTAAACACTTCTCACAATAGATCATGGGATTACTTTGAGACATATCATCGAAAAAGCTATGTGTTGCTTAAAATTTATGTTTTTTAAAGAAAGTCTATGAGTATGTTTTAAGTTGCCGAGTATTGGCTGAATATTGGTGAGTTTTTGCCGATGGTCCTTATTTGGGATAAGCTGTGGTACAAAATGAATGAGATTTGGTGAGTTTGCGAACAATTTAGAGCAGATGTTCATAGACTCTATGAAGAGGTGCGAATCAAGATCAAAACTACAAGCAAGGCGTTTAAGTTGAGTTTAGAAGTGACATTAGTGAGCTCAAACATGCAAAGAAATGCTTACTTATCCCCTACCCTTTAATGGCCTAGTATATAGTCCAAACTTGCAAGAAGTGGCGATAGCATTTGCATCCATCAGGGAGGGAGTAGTCAACATGCTCATGGGATACAAGTATGCTAATAAGGCTTTTTTTGTATGATAGCTGACGTCCAATTTTGATTGCCAAGATCTGCTCAGGGGTTACAAGGGATATCCTTTTATACACTTTCTTGAGGTGATCTCTTTGTCAAAGAAGTGGGTATACAAGTTCACACCAGTAATTGACCAAGATCATGGATCTTCTCCAATAAAAAGAACAGAAATCAATGGGGTGAATGGTTTATTTCAAGGAAGTCCTTCTAGAAGAAGTGATTGATTATAAATACGTTGAGATCTTGCACTTCAATAAGTCAAGCCTCCTGTTGGGAAAACTTGCATGTATGCCAAGAATTTGAGAACTTATCAGAGGATGGATCAGCATTATATATCCTCATTCCCACAAAATAGATGCAGATGAAGCTTTGAGTTGGGTAGGACTTAGAAATACATGTTGCAGACTCTTTTGGGCATATCCAAGTTATTCTGGTGGTGCTTATGGGTGTCCCAACTATGGCCCAACATACATGTGGTCAGACTCAAACATAGAAACAGATATGTTTAGAATTCAGCTAAACTTATGATAACAAGCAAGTTGGAACCCTAAAAGTATACGTCCCACCCTGAGATTCTTTTAGCTGAAACAAGGGAAGTCCCAATTGAAGCTCATCTGTTGAATGGCAAAGAAGTCTCCTAGATATGCTTTGTAAAAAAATGGGCAGATGGAGTCAAGTATATGGCCCAAGGGATTAGAATTGTCCGCTTAAAACAGATTTCCATTTGGCTGTCTTAACATTCACACCGAACACCCATTCTTCTAGGCATGAATCAAAACTAGACAATGTAGATAGAAGAGAATGACACATTGCAAGGAATAAAGGCGTTTTCTAGTAGATAAATTCCAGCAAGATCTATATGTGATCATCCTAAGAAATGATCAATCTATGATATGTACAAGGCTTGCAGACTTGGTCCAATTGGAGATGAAGTTTCTTATATGTCACATTAAAGACAAATCTTGCATCAGTAATATCAGATGTGAAACAGGGAGGTGGCTCAAGGCTAAAAGAGGAATATAGTAGGAAAAGAGAGTTTGTCTTTTGCAACTCGATGGGGTAGTGGAATCAGAAAAACACTTTCAATCGTATTTTAGTGTACATGCTTACAATGGATATCCAAGACAAATCTATGTTCAAGATGTTGAAGGAATGTGCATTACCTGCATTATAGGATTATGCTCACCATCAGGATGTAAGGGTGGCAGGAAACATTGGAGATTTGATAATCAATTTGAGATCAACATAACAAGTATGGAAAGGATGGTTCACCCGCAAACAAGAATTGAAGCTGGCAACCATCATATCTTTGGTAATATTTTCTTCCAAAAGGGCTGTATAGAACAGAAATCTATGCTGTGGCATGTTATAGTCAAATGTCACGAATCATAAAATTTAATGAAGCTTTAGGTGTCCAATAATAAGTTTAGTGGTGTTTATGTGTTGGCTTAGATTCAATAGAGATTGCGTGTTAGTCACTTGAATAGGTTTGTAGCAAAGAAGAGACCTTTTATTGTTCTTTAGTGGTAGCATGGTCATATGTCAAGAACAGTGACCTACCTGGATTGTCACATTTTACATATCAATATAGCCCTAGAGAGCTTAACCATGCCACAATACTTTGCTCAGTTGCTTGCTCAACGGGAAATGGATTAGGACAATGTAATGTCCCCAACGGACATTATATTACCCCTAAACGGATTTTAGGCAATCCCAACTTTAAATATGCAAAATACAGACCAATTGCAGCCAAACAGAAATCTGATTTTTGCAGAAAATTAAATCTGGTGCAGCAAACAGAAAATAAGTGGATAACTCCAAAAATACTTGCTCAAATCTCTTGAAATTTTAAATGGAGCTTGCTAATACAATAAAGCCAAAATATGTATAGAACTATTTTTGGAATTTTTCGAATAACAGAATGCTGCCAGAAATTTACAGTGTGCCCTAAACAGTTGAAAACTTCTAAAATTAATATCTTTTGCTAGAGAAGTCCAAATGAGCTGAAACTTTGGATCTTAGGCCACAAAAATATGAAGAATAATATTCCAAAAATAGTTTTCACACAACAAACAGGAAACCCTAATTTTTCCCTAAAAAGTAGGTCGCCCTGCACATTTAGGGTATCAATTCAGCTCCAAACTTGACAAACTAGGGTAGATCTCTCACTACCAAAGAATGCCCAGCTAGCTAGGGATGGATCTCTCACCACCGAAGTTAGGGTTCCTGTGAGATCTTACTCCACAAGCTAGATATTTGCAAACAACAGTTGGACATGAAAGAATATGCATAAGCTACAAGCTTAAGTCACAAATTAAAAAATATCAAATGGTATGGAATATGTTTCCCTTCAAGACGACTTCTCCTTATAAAGGAATGAGAGACCCAAAACAACCTCTAAAATATCCAACTAGTTCCCAAGGATTTTTCCTATGCAAACATTTAATATTTTCCCATATTAAATGCTTTTCCCAACAACTTTTTCCCTCCTAATGCAAGTCGCATTTTTCTAGGGGAAATACATAGTAAAATGGGCATTTATCCTTTCTATATTCCCATTCCCCCTTCTAAGGCAAGTCGCCTTTTCACCTAGGATGGATAACAATTTATATTTGGGCCTTTTCCATCCTAGATTTAATAATTATTAAGTCATATAAATTATTATAAGTGCTCTATATATTTTTTTCTTTTATTAATGACACTTTATAATAATTAAATATAACTTAAGCCACCCTTATATTTTTCCTTTGGCCGTCGGGTTGACAAAATAGGCCAAAGGTCTTTGAATGGGAAGGGGATATTACAATCCTCTCTTCCCAAAATTGTTTTCCCTCAAGCAATTACATATTTGTTTTGTCCAAGAGCCATGCACAAGAGACAAAACATGCTGAAGTGTTCTACCAGCCTGGCACCTGTACCTGTTAAGTGAACTAAAACTTGCCACCATATATCATCCACAAGATGCTCATATACATATAGTTGGAGCAATGGTTCAACAAACTCCATAATGAAGACTAAATCATCTACCATGGCATGCATCTCATGATGGAAATAAATTGGAATAGGCAACAATAAATAAGATACATTAGTATGCTCTTCATATCTTGGAATATCACCAACATCCTCGCCAATCTTGGTCTTCAAAATGCCTTGACTTTGTTGCCCCAAAATTTGAACATTCGTGTCCCCAATGAGCTGAAATTCTTCATAAATCAGCTGTTGCAATAAATGAGTTGCATACTTTGGAAATTCCACACTATCTGCAATCTGTGCACATCAAGTGTCCATGTGAAAGGTATTCTCCATGCTCCCCAAGCTGCCCTCTCTTGAGAAATGACATTCGTGGGTGTACTTCTATTGCCCATCTAATTGAAGACATCTTTTCCTTGAACTCTTGTAGGTGTTGTCTTGCTTGAGCGGCTATCAATTTAGCAGCTCTAGCTCTGCTATTCCATTCCTCACACCGTTTTAGAGTTTCCATTACATCCTCCTTGCTTGCATATACAAATTTCTTCTCCTGAGCTAGAATAATTTCTCTAACAAGACAAAGTTTCACTAATGCAATTATTTTTCTCAATGGAAATCATACCTTTTTCTCTAGAAGCTTCTTCTTCTTCAAATGAGTTCTTTTGTAATTCAGGTACCGGCATATGATGACCTCGCTTGGGCTTGCTACCAATCTTCATCATGCAATAATATGGAAATGGCATATTATCTCTGAAACCCTTACTCAAAGATTGGTATTTCCTCCAACAAGAATCCTCATCAATCACCTCTATTGGATGCCCTTTATTATTGTTCTCACCATTTTCCTTATTGTCCCAAGACCTGCTTTGATTCAAATTCTGAGTGAGCTGGCTCAAATAAAGGTTAGTGGTTTCCTGTTGTTTCACCATGTTGGTGAACATTTCCTTCATAAAACCCACATTGAGATCTTTCCAAACTACCATATTTAACCTACACAGGCTAGAGGAACAACAACTCTGATACCATTTGTAATGTCCCCAATGGATATATTTTAGCCCCTAGACGGATTTTAGGCAATCCCAACTTTAAATGCAACTTGTAGACAATACCACACAAGTACACGCAAATCTGAATTTATAAAGGAAATTAAATCTTGGGTTAAGTGGAAAATCCACACCAATCAGCCTCTAAATTTATATCTTGCTCCATCTCTTGAAATTTTAAATGTAGGCTTGCTAATTTATAATAACAAATATGTATAAACTATTTTTGAAATTTTTCAGATGTAACAGAATGGCTGCAATAAATTATTTACAGCGTGCCCTGTCTAGCTGACATAACTTTAAAAATTCATATCTTTTGCTAGAGAAGTCCAAATGAGTTGAAACTTTGGATCTTGGGCCACAAAAATATGAAGAATAATATTCCAAAATTAGTTTTCGCACAAAAACATGAAACCCTAATTTTTCCCTAAAAAGTAGGTCGCCCAGCACATTTAGGGCATCAATTCAGCTCCAAAAATTAAGAAAACAAGCTAGGGTTGATCTCCCAAACAAATCAGCCCTGAATCAACTCCAATAATGACAAACTAGGGTGGATCTTTCACCACCGAAGTTAGTGCCCTACTAGCTAGGGGATCTCTACACCACCGAAGCTAGGGTCCCTGTGGGATCTTAGTTCCACATGAAAGAATATGCATAAGCTACAAGCTTAAGACACAAATCAGAAAATATCAAATGGTTATGCAATATCCTTTCCCCTCAAGTCGACTTCTCCTTATAAAGGAAGGAGAGACCCAAAACAACCTCTACAATATCCAATTAGTTCACAAGGATTTTCCCTATGCAAGCATTTAATATTTTCCCATATTAAATGTTTTTCCCAACAACTTTTTCCCTCCTAATGCAAGTCGCATTTTTCTAGGGGAAATACATAGTAAAATGGGCATTTATCCTTTCTATGTTCCCATTCCCCCTTCTAAGGCAAGTCGCCTTTTCACCTAGGATGGATAACAATTTATATTTGGGCCTTTTCCATCCTAAGATTTAATAATTATTAAGTCATAAATTATTATAAGTGCTCTATATATTTTTTTCTTTTATTGATGACACTTTATAATAATTAAATATAACTTAAGCCACCCTTATATTTTTCCTTTGGCCTTCGGGTTAACAAAATAGGCCAAAGTTCTTCGAATGGGAAGGGGATATTACAGACAATCATCAAGCATAGACAACCTTGCTCGGCAATATTCCAGGTCTGATATCAAAAAATGACAAGCATCTATTTTCTGACCAGCAGTGGAGGAAGAATTGAGTCATTGTGTTTTCATTTTATAAGGACAAAGCTCTGGGTAAGATGATTTTCCTGCTTTCCCTCCTTTCTTTCACCAGACATTATAACACAGATTGCAAGTGATTAACATACTGTTATAGAGGAGTCTAGGTGAAACCGAAATATACTGCATTTCCTGAATGTTGCTCGCTTGATCCTTATCCTAAAGGAGCCCCAGGCAGAGGAGCTGGATCAATACCAACCAATTTCACGATGCAATATTGTGTATAAAATCCTCTAAGTCAATTTCCCAATTGATCAAGCCATTCGTGGCTAGGATGGTTTCCAACTCAATTATCATTGTTCATTACAGTCAAATCATTGAGAACATTTTGTCTGTGCAAGAAATTCTTCATTCCCTTAAGTTGCAAGGGTGGTTGGGACTTTGGTTGGAACTTGATATGTCTATGGCTTTTGATTGATGCAACTAGGATTTTTTATCCAACACAATCCTTGATTTTACTTTTAATTAGTTGGTGGTTAAATGGATAGCAAGCTAGATTACGAGTCTAACATTCTCTCTCTCAATTCGTGGTAGTATGGTCGGCAGATATCTTCATGTAGACAACTAAGCCAGGTGATCCGCGTAGCCCATACCTATTCATCATTATGGGATAAATGGTCTGCAACATATTGATAGCAGAAAAATTGAGACAAGTCCGAGCATCCTGAACAATGTAAACAGGCAGATGTTCTCCACCTTCCATTTTGCGGATAACACTCTTGATTTTATTTTTCATTCTTCTTTGAGAGACTAAATTCATCAGCAAGCTGATAAACTTATATGAATATATATTTAAGCCGACCTCCGGTGCAAGTGCTCATCATGATACTCAACACACATGGCCACAACTTCTCCGATTGAGTATCTCTTTACTCAGCAATCCACAACTAGGTGGCGCCCTATTCTGCTCTTTCATAGGGTGAACAGGTTCACGAATTCCACATGTCCAACAAATTTATACAAGCTCGGATATGTTTGTGTTACCGATGACACACCGCGTCAGCAACTCATATGGTATGCGTATAATGCCAAGACAACAAACGTTGGTGTCATTAAGACACAAATAGTGCTATAACAACACTTCTACTGGCCTCGCATGCGCATAGGAATTGAGTGCCACATCAAGTCTTCTGTTCCTTGTCGCCAAGCCCACAAACAAGAAGATGGGACTTCAAATGCCTTTGTTGGTTCCATCCAAGCCTTGGGAATCTATTAACATGGATTTTGTGATTGAACTACTATGGTGAAGCACCAAAACAATTGTTTTTGTTGTACTAAATAGGTTTGCAAAGATGGCCATCATGGTTGCTTGCAACAAGAGCATCAATGTGCAAGAAACCACATGCCCATTATTTAACCCTGCTTGAGTACACTTTGGACTACCCACATCCATTGTGTCTATTTGCCACCCACAGTTTGTTAGTCATTTCTAGCATGCTGTATGGGAAACGATGGATACACAATTTAATCATTCTATAGCATTTCATCCTGAAATAGATGGACAAATGAAAATTGTCAACCGTACACTTAATTATTTAATGTGCAAATACAACAGTGCACATTCACACACTTGGGATGACAATTTGCTTCACATCCAACATGCCTAAACACAGCCCTGCACCATTCTATGGGGAATAGTTCATCACAGAATCATCTTGGGTTTCAACCATCAGAATGCCTAGACATATCCTATTACATTCCATCTGGCATTCAGGAAAATGAATTGGACAATGAACATAAGTATTTGTAGCACATCCAACATGTTCACTAATAGTTTCAGTAAATACTCTTAGAGCCATTTTTTTACAAACAATGCCATGACACATAACACACCTCATTTCAAAGTGGGTGATAAAGTCTGGTTGCATCTTCACACTTTAAGGGTCCTCGGAGAAATATCGAGCCTCTAAACTATGATCCTTGCACCATATTGCACGCAGCTCAAGAAAATACATTTGTCCTCGATCTGCCAAAATACTTGCGTCTGCATCCAATATTCATTGTGGAAATCCCTAAGCGATACATCCCACTTTTCGTTGATCCAACCACAGCTCAATATCCTTCTGACTCTGATCCTGCACACATCTAGACAACGCAAAACGATTAGATCATTGAAATTGCAACCACCATGGCACACATCATTTGTTTAGAGTGGTTAAGGTAGGACAATATGTTGATCAGGCTAAGAGATATAACCTTCACCATCTTCTAACTCAATTTCCACGACTGACTGAGTATGGGTTAAGAACCATTTCTCCTCAAGAAAGAGAATAATTTGAGCACAAATGTGCCGGACCATGCACTTCTTTCAAGGACTTGAAGCTCCTCGGGCTTGACCTTGCAGTATTACACACTACCCTCACAACCTCGTGGTACTCTTGCATCTCAGTGCAATATCTTGCAACATATCACGTAGCACTCTCATACTGCGTAGGACTGTAAGAACTCTTCTGCTAAGTGGCAGCTCCTCATGGCACTATGGCACACCAAGTGGCACTTTTATGTTCACACCATGTAACAACACCCGAAGGTGAACCATCACTTCAGAGGAAGAACTTTTCTGAAATTGACTTCTTTTATAAACGTCCTTTGTTGTAACTTTTGCTATGCAGGAGTGCATCCCATTTTGATGATGTGCCAAATGTTTAGAGGACTTCGAGACGTGGAGGAGAATCCCAAAATTTCTAATTTAATTTTTTTCTTTTTTGCCATGTTTACTTTAAAACATAACTGTCCCCCACCCACATTAAATTTAATTCTTACCAAAAACATTGAACACTTATAAATAAAGTTTAAACCCTTAAATTTCATTGAATAAAATTAAAATATTGAAATATTAGATTTTATATACTATTTTAATAGCCATTCCCCTGCCGTTGTGAAAAATTGGATTTTGTTTGCTTTCCCATAAATCTTTTTGTCCCATTCCCATGTTACCATGTCCCCAAGACATTGGTAAGTATGGTGTAATTGCCTTCTTGTATTGATTTATATATGCAAGTCATCCTATGCTAAAGATCAGAAACCATAGATTTGATAAAAAAGAGTGTTAATATATGAACTTAGTATCTGGTGTTACATGTGCATCTGTATCCACATTCCATTATGGGAAAATCAGTCGGATGTGCCTTTTCCCTTTGATCATGGGAATCTTCATTCTCAACCTTGCTGAATATTGTACACCTCTATGCTTTACACTTTTTTTTCTCATTACATAGAAGATGCACTCTTCTATATGTTTGAATATTTGTAAAACAAATTATATCTTTGTTTTGTATAATATCCATTAGAGAAGAAGTGCCATTTAATTTAACTCACAGTTATTACAAAACAAACTTGCAGTTAACTTCACCTAATAGTGTCGTTATAGGTTTGACTTGTATTTGTTTCCAACTAATTGTGAACTAATTCCTGACCATACATCGACTAGTCTTAAGTTATTTCATGGTCCCATGGGTTGGACTGACTACATTTGTTCCACAGGTCTGATCTGCTGCTCGGAAACTGCGCACAGAATTGCATGATATCAAGCTTAAATAGGTTTACAGAACCTGTGGACCCTTTTGCTTCAATACTATCTTTTCACAAGATTGTTAGGGATACTTCTAGTTATAGGAGTTCCGAGAATGTATTTTCTCTTGACTAGGACAGTAGATTGAGTCTGTCTAAGCTATTCTTATTAAATTTTGGTTGTACATACAAATGCATTGGGCTCGAGTAATTACCTTATTTAGGCTCCTATCCATAGCCCATAATCCTAGTTCTTTCCACTATCATGGACTGAGTGAGGGGCCTGGTTCTAATATGCTTAAAGGTCAAGTATCTGACAACTATGAATCCAAAGATGTTCAGAGTTCATTTACCTGAGTGATGTCTTTATTGTTTTATCTACAAATTATGGGTGTAAGATAGTCATCAGTCAAGTGGTTGAGTCACTAAATATCCTTCAATAGTATTCACCTATTGCAAAAGTAAGTTCAATGCACGAAAGGCATATCTAACTTAGGGTAATAAGTTATTTGTTAGGTACCCTTAAATGGGTACAGAGCTTATTCTCCTGTTCTATGCCATGGCCAGCTTCAAGCAACATTACTATAACACACTTCTAGTTATATTCTTACGCTTTATTTACATTAAGGGCCTCTTGCTGCTCTACTTTGTTTACCATACAGTATAATGCAGCCATACAAAGAGTCCAGGGATCCCATTATATCATTGACTCTTGCTAGGTGACAGACCCCTGTTTTGGATGGTAAGAATACTTCCACAGATGAAGAGTATCAAGGAATAAATTAGAAAATTTCCACCACAGTTTAAATGAGAATGATAACCCTTCTATTGCGTTTACAATTATAAAATCATTCAGCGATTCTTGGACTTAGTTCATAACCTTATCTTTTTCGTATCCCAAGCAAGTCAGGTTTGCAGGATTAGGCAATCAAGACTTAGACATCACAGATACAAGGTGAGTTCTGACAACTCTTACTAAATACATACAAGCATATCCATGATTAAGTGTGAAGTTTCATTCCACATGCAGAAGCAATCAACAAACAAACATGTATACCAATCATCAATGGAAGGTTACATCCTATATTTCCAACAATATCCCAAACTCGGTTTGATTCTAAAATCTTCATAACACCTCACCAAAGCCGCTTCATTAGTTGATAAGAAAAAATTAAATCTATGGAGTCTACATAACTAGGCAGCATTACCTAGGTCCTATCATACCTTTCCATAAAAGCAGGTATCCTTCAAAGCATTCTCAACTCACACTTTGGAATGCAGATGCTCCTGTTGGGTCCTTTTAACACCCTTTTGCATGGTTGATCTTATAACCCCATCATGAAAGACATTGCACCATATATGTTATGATCCATTTTGAACTTGGTCTTCTCTAGATTAGGCTCTTATGTATTCAGGTTGGTACCTTGGAAAGAATCTCCAACTTATGGGTCACATAATTTAATACAGAAATCTGTAACTCTTATATTTCATTAACACATCACCTAAGGGTTTCAGATCTCATTGTGGATGCAGTTAAGTAATTATTCGACAAACTCTTGCATATCAAAGTTAAGTATTCCAGCATTCAAGTTACAACATCATCATGCCACAATTTTTTGTTCTTTTAATTTTCTCTTCACTTTTATTGTTTCGTCAACTTAGGTTTCAGACTCCCGAAGTAGAGGTATCCGCTCATTTAATCCCCTAAGCTTCAGATCTTGACCCTCAATGTCTTAAACTTATGAACTCCGTCCATATTTATATCACCGAGTTGTTGCAAAGTGTAAATGGATTCAAGCTATCCAAGATGGGGTTATCTTCTAAGTTGAGACCAACAATTTTTGTGTGAATGGCCATTATAAACCTGCCGTACTTGTTACAAGAACTTCCAAAATAGTCCTATTTCCAAAGAGCTTACTAATAGAAAATGGGTATCAATTCACAAATCAAGTATATATGTATAGATCACACATTTGGCGGTATATATATAGGATGTGACATCTTGTTTAAAATATATTAACCCAAAAGTGGGATGTGACATCTTTTCCCTCTTGAAACAAGCATAATCCTGATGAGTGTTCAAGACAAACTACCGAGACCTGTGCTTCTACACTCTTTCAGTCTTTAATCATACTTTAAGAAAAGAAAAACAGAATTTAATTTTTTGTTTTGAGTCAAGTAAATTTATCAGAAATTCTGCCTTACCTGCAGGTTATTCATTTCAGAAAAATGTTTAAAACAGCAGTCGTGCTAATATTTAGTATTAAAATTGTTCAACTCAATAGGTTTTGGTGTAGCTCCGCAGAGAAATTTTCTCAAGCATTCAGTTCAGCTTAAAAGTTATGGTATCCAGTTGCTGGAAATGAAGGCAGGTTTCCTTAAAAGTGATTCAACTGTCAAATTACATGTCAATCTGTTCTAGAAGTCAGTTCAGAACAGCAACAAGTATAAAAACATCAATCTCCACGCCAATAAAATTACAAAACATTGCCAAAAAGTAGGGTTACAGCAGCAATAAATAACAAAATTTCATGTACCATGTCGCCCAAACAACAATCCAACTGCCAAATTTCATCTTAAAGTGAAAAGCTACTTGCATTTACCCAAACTTTCATAAAGGCATCTGTTGCCACCATCTACGACTGCAAGCAGCTCAAAACAAAAATAATCCAAATACTCAAAATTCAAGTTCTGAGTTTTCTGAAAATCAATTAAAGTCAGCAATTGCTTATAATGACGTAAGTCGAAGCAACGTAAGTAACCCAACAACTCACTGTCAAAGCTGAAAAGACAATTTTAGGTACATCTCAACTCAACAAATCAAATCTGTCTCAAATATACAAAAGCAATTCAAAGAAGCAATTTTCAATAGCAACAATTTAAGCAACCAGCTTGGCTAAGTAGGCAAAGTTTCATGTCTAGAAAACCCACCAATTAAAGAAGGTTGAAACAGCTGCCAACAGCAAATCCAAATCAAAGTATCAAACAATCCCATCAACTTTCAAGAAGGCAAAAAGAGTTGCTAAATCAATTCAAAGTATCCAGCAACTAAATAATTTCCTAAATTTCCTAAGAAAGTGGAGGAATCATAGGTAGGTACGTTGGTTTGTCTTTGGCACAAATGTGGTAAGATCAAGGCTTTAGGATTCTCATCACCAGTCTAGGATGTTCATTAGGTGAGATCAATGCTTTTGTCCTTTAATCACTGATTAAATAATTTCAGTTGTAACACCTTATGTAGGTGACATATCTGATCTGCATTTCAATGCAGGCAATTACATGGATAAACTCCCATGAAACAAAGCCAAAACTGGCACAACAAATTCAGCACCCTACCATTTAAAATACAAGCCAATTAGGCAAATAAATAGTCATTCATGACAACAAAAATAATTCCTCAAGGACTTAAGTATTAACAAACACTACTGATTCAAGTCCATTCTGCCCAACTAGGCTTAAACAAACTACTATAGCAATTTCAATGAAGCCAAATCTACTCTAAGCCGAGAACTACAGTCTCAAAAATGTCATCACGATTCGAGAAATAAAAAAAAATCTCATAATCATAGGTCAAACAGACCAGCAAACACTTATAGGAAAAATTAATCACCCAAAGCCAAAAAAATCAAGGCTAGGCCAATTTAGAACCAACCATTAAATTTCAAAAACCAACACTTCCAGAAGCAACAATAGTTCAGTCACAAGCAAAAGTCTCCATGTGTGTATCTTGATAATGTTGGCATATGCAAGAAGAAAGAAATCAAAGAAGGAAAAACTGCACACTATCTAGAATGGATGTAGCAGGGTATATTTATTTAGAGAGAGGTGGTTACAAACAATTTACAAACAGTTGACGCTCTTATATTTTAACCAGTGTTTTAAAAACCGGTCGAGCCGGAACTGACCGGTTCAACCGGGTCAACATTTTTAAAGCACGGACCGTTTAAAAAACTGGACCGTTCGACTGGTTTGGTACCTAACCAGCCGTTTTCATAAGGAACCGGCCAGTTCAGTACCAAACCGGTCGAACCAGTCTGGTTCTGACCTGAACCAGCCGAGTTGTGCAAAGACACATGCATATGGCACTGAGTATAAAAAATTCAATTTTTTAAATTAAAATTTCTGCTTTTAACACCTTTCTTACTTGGAGTTTGTTCCATTTTTCTATAAACACCTTTCTTACATGTTATATAGTATATACATGAGCAAACTTTGAATTTTTTGTGTGTAATTGTTGGAATCATGGTTTCTAATCTTTCAAATATATTGTTTTCATCAAAAATGAATTTTTTTATGTGTTTTCTAGTCAACCGGTTCATAAAGTTTGAGCCGGTCTGGTCCTAGTTTGGTCCAACCCTCAACCGGTTCTAATTTCTAAAACATTGATTTTAACACCACCTCTTAATGACTAAACTAGAAACAAACCAAGTTTGTCCCGAAATTTTACAAATGTTTTGAAGCCCATATGTTTAATCATTAGATCTATAGACTGTGCCAGAGGTGGTACTTCGAAATAAGCAGTCCATTGTTGTGTTGCGGTTGTCGATTGGAGAAGAACAGCAAAACAAGAATTTGGTCGTGTGAACAGAGGATATGGAAAGTGGTCCACTAATTCTTCGTTACGTGATTCATTGATTAGTGATGAATCATTAATGGCTGAGAGTGTTAGCCCCATCTCCAGAGTGCTGGAATCAAAAACTCGGAGAGGTGGATTGAGAAATCTTTTCTAGGTTTGTGTAGCCTACTAGAGTCTATATAGAGACTCAATCAGCTAGCAATCGAAGTCATCTTGGCCGTGTCCTTGCAACACCATGTAGTGCTCATCCAAACTTTTTAGGAAGAGAAATGTGACCATTTGTGCAGCGGAAGTTGGAACCAACTTCGTAATAGTAGAAGAAACAAGCATCTTCATCTCAATAGTGGCAAAAATAATCATCTCCATAGTAGTAGGAGTGAGAACTAACTCCTCTGTCTCATCTGTTTGCTCATTTATCCCCCTCAATTGTGAAAGGTATTTCATGACACAATTAGCAAACTGTTCATGCTCTACTGTCCTTCGAGCAAGTACCTATGAGTGAGTGGCTTGGCTTGCCATCTTAGCATGCACCTTTAGTGCATCTGGAATAGTGGAGTCTCCTTCCACAACAAACTATTCTTCAGAATGAGGAAATCCATCCTCGTAAGGCATGTCCACCTCCGGTACATCTGGTGTAGTGGATACTCCCTCCACAATAAGGGCATGTAGGTTGACTATATCCAAGTCAACAAATCTGTGAGGGAATGGCTTCCTCCCAAGGCATTCTAGCCTCTTGCACATCATGTATGGTGGAGTTGTCCTCCACACATGCATTCATGTTGATCGTAGCAGGATCAACAAGATGATATTGTCCACTTTGCTCAATACCAAGGGCAATCATCTGTCTTTGTTTCATATAAAAAACAACACTCTTCTTCCCACAAAAATCCACATAAATATTGGGATTTTCAGTTAATTGACGAATAGATAGAAGATTCTTTTGTAAAGAAGGTACATATCTAACATTTTGTACCAACAATTTATGAGCATTATTCAATACAATGCATATATCTCCTATCCCTTCTACTGTAAGTGATTCTCCATCAGCTAGTACTACTGATTCAAAACATATATTTGCAGTAAATGAAACATACTAGTCCTTGGGACATGAAAAGTGCGCGGATGCGTTGGAGTCAATGATCCAACAACTAGTATCATTGTCATGCGAGCATGATGTCGTAAGACAATAAAGAGCATGCTCGTCATCTGAATCCCGTTCATCTGCAACTGCTGCCACATGTTCCTCATCACATGGCTTTTTGTTTTATTGTGAAAGATGATATTCTGCTTTCGACAATCCTTCTTAAGGTGCCCAACCTTGTGACAGTAATAGCATGTGACTTGATACCGAGTGGACTCACCAGAATGACGTCTCCACTTTCCTTTTGACTGTGTGACAAGAGCCCTCTCTAATTGGTCACAACTGGATTCTGTTGAATTTGTCTCTGCTCCTTTTGCAATAGGTAGGAACTCACCTTGTTAAACGTGAGAGTTTGACTTTCAGCCATTAAATGGAGTGCCTCCACAAATGACTCATATGAAGAAGGTAAGTTGTTCAGAACAAGAGCCACAATATCATAGTCGTCCACCTTTTTGTTGATGGAAGATAACTGGTCTCGGAGGTCTTTCATCCGAGGTAGGTGCTCAGATAGTGATCCACCTTGTAACTTTACAGAAAAGAGCATATTCTTCATGTATAAAACCCGACTCTTTTTTGACATCTGATATTTATCCCTCAGATTGGTCCACAACGTGCTTGCCACTCTGGCATTCCGCACTTCTAGTATCATATCTTCCAACACCGACAACTTGAGAAGTAATAGAGCCTCCTTATGATGTTTGTCATAATCCACAAAGTTTGTAGCAGGTCTGCCTTTGCTTCCTGTGATTATCTTATCACAATCACGAAATTTTGTAAGTGTCAGAATCTTATGGCTCCATACATTGAAATTCGTGCCTGTCAATTTCCGCGTCTCTGGCAGAGTGAGGTTAGAGATTTGCCATTTATTACTCCAAAACAACAGAAATAATAAATAATGTTTTGCCCGCTCCAACAAATAGTATGAATTTATTATTTAAATGTGTTACACATGTAACAACAACAAAGTCTAAATATACCCTCTCAAAATCACAAGCATGACAAGTGTGAAACATGTTTCATGCCCTTAGAGAATATTTCGTCTAGTGACTAGTGAAATGCCATAGCAATGTGCCTTGGCAAATGTGAAAAACTAGCAACCTCCATGATTCTTAATGGGGGCCTCTGCCCTCGAAACAGACTTCTCCTGTCTCACAAATGGAAGAAAAATAGTAGTTTGCCCTCGTAAATCAGTACAGAATATGACCGTTCATTGTCGTCTTTGCCCTGGAATAGGTATTAAAATACCCTGACGTGACTGTTAAACCTTCACCAATGCATGCGACTGTATTGTATTTTTGCCCTCAAAATATGATTCAGTATTTGCGACTGTTTGCCCTCGAAAACCAGTATTTTGCCCTTGAAAACGCCATGTCTTCTGCGGAGGGGGTATCACAGGTTTTGCCCTCGACCAGCCAGCCCACGATTTTGCCCTCGTGATGGTGAACAGACCTTTGCAGGAATTGCGTCGACCTTACTGTCGATCTCACACACTCTTCTCTGTGAGTGCTTCCTCCAATGGCGACTTGACTAACCTAGCCTCTGATACCAATGTTGGCATATGCAAGAAGAAAGAAATTAGAGAAGGCAAATCTGCACACTATCCAGAATGGATGCAGCAGGGTATATTTATTAGAGAGAGGTGGTTACAAACAATAGTGGTAGTTAGAGGCAGGTATAATTTCATAACTGATTAGGAACACTATATAATGCTCATATATTTTAATAGATAATGTGCAATTGTACAAGGGGAAAAGTATCATTGAAGCGTCCTCCAACCTCATATCGCAAACGATCACCCTTCACCCCCCTAATCAGGTGGTATCCCTGCCCTTCGACGAAAGAAGTAGACAGAGGCATTCTGCCTTGAACTGAATAATAATAATTAATATGATAACCATGTGTCTCTACTCCAACTATATGTTAGTCAAGTCACAAGAATCCAACTGTAGTGACTCTCCTTTTAATGATTTTCCGACTACACATAGGTCTAGGAGTACGTGAACAAACAATGCATGTAGCAATACATTACTTTGATCAAAGAGTTCTAAGTTGCTATCATGCCATCATGCCAACGTAAGGGTGGATCAAGCCCATACCATATATCTCAATACAATGATTACAAATAGTCATACCATTGTTATAGAGTCAAAACCAAGGCTCATACTTGAGCAAAGTCCACAATAGTCATATGCCATGACCATACCAAATGTCATTTTCACATGTTACAATGCTACACTTTATAAGGATCTAAAGCCAAAGTAATGTTATTCATTTAATATTAATGCCAAGGTCATGACGACCATCAAGGTCCATTAAGTAATAATGCATAAAGACAAGACCCCAATCCTACTGAAACATGCAGAGGCATATTAATTCTAAACCATTATGTTCATAATGCCCCTAGGTATAATGTCACGACGGAACATTATAGAGCTATGATACTTCATTAATGATGCTGTTGCGATCAAAGACTCCTGACGGTAAACTCATCAGCAACCGCAGAGCTTGCACCAATCTTCAATTGGTGTCAAAATAGATTAGATTGCAGTTAATAATTAATATGTCCTAATGACAGCCTTACAGACTTCAATTTCAGGGAACCCAAAAATGGGATGTGATATGCTCCCGCATGTGAATGTGTTTTGGTTTAATGCTGTAATAGTTTTCCACGGTGTTGTTCTCTAAGCTGGCTAGTTTGCTAGCATCCGTGGCCATGTGTTATGGATCTGCATGAAACTGTCTTACATCAAGACACATGGCAAGCTGGTATTGGTCGTACAATACAGGTCTTGGAAGATGGCTGAGAATTGACAACTTTCATTTCTTTTAGATTTTTATTAATATTCTAACTTCGAAAAAGTCACAAATGTACCCACCTAGAGAGCTTTCTTAGTCATTGTATAAGGGAATTTAATTGTGTAAAAGGATTAGTTTGATTATGGTCCAGCACTAGGTTACCGGAAACGCCTATACAGGCAGAAGTAGCCGGAGCGGGATCTGCGACAGTGGGAATGGAGCGGTTGAGCGCCTGTGGAAGCGGCCAGGGAGCGGGCAGGCGCTGTGGAAACGCGCGGGTAGGGCCTGCTCCATACCCGGGCATTTCCGCAGCCCCTGCCAGCTCCCTATGCAGAGATCTCCCGAGTAGAAAAAAACACGTTTTTAATTTTTTTATAAATGTCCCACTTTGTTTTTAAAGGCACGCAACAATAAAAAATTATAAATTCTTCTAATCTAAAACCTAAAAGCTACCTCTAAACAATAAAACGAAAGAACAACAGACAAACAAAACATAAAGCAAACAAACTCACATTGTGGCTCTCCAAAATTGCATTGTGCTTGTCTAGGGTTTGAGGAGCTATTGCTATGCTTGTAGGAGTGTGAGGAGCTATTGCTAAGCTTGGAGGAGTGTGGGGAGTCGCAAAGGAGGATTTGTGTAGGATTTGATTTGTAGTTTACTAAGTGAAGGTAAGTTTTTTTTTAATTTCTAGCCTTGTTCCGCTTTTTTTTTTTATTATTTAATCTTTCACACATTACATTTTTGTGCTTATGTTCATTTTTATTTTGCTCTTTCCATTTAATTTTTTAAATTTTCATTGTTCAATCACAATGCAATTGCATGCCATTGTTTTCTTTGCTTAATTTGTTTTTTAAACCTTGTAGGTATTTCTACAATGGCAACAAGTTTGCTTCTTCTGGGCAATCTTTGGCCAAAGACTTTGACCCAAATTCACCGTTATGGAGGCACGTAACAATAGTTCAACAACTTGCAGGTGGTGGTTGTTTTGAATGGAAATGCAATGAGTGTGATGGACTATTCAAAGGCTCTTACAGTAGGGTGAAAAGCCATTTGTGTGCCATAACGGGTAATGGTATAAGAGTATGTAGGGGGAGGAATAATGTTGGGGTGCCAAAAACAAATGTTTTGGCATATATCAAAGAGCAGGAGGATGCAGAGGCTAAAGTGGCTATGAGAGTGGGTCATCCATTGGCCAAAAGAGGAGGTTCATCTCGTTCAGCAAGGCCTCCAGTTGCTCCACGTAGTGGATCCCCAATTGTGGCCATGCCACATCCATTTGTGGCTCCTATATCCACAGATGAGGATGTTTCCCTTGCACGAAAGAAAAGTAAGACAAAAGGGCCATTGGAAAAGGCCTTTAAGAATGAGAATAGGGAGATTGCAGATGAATGCATTGCAAGGTGTGTATATGCTAATGGTCTTTCTTTTAATGTTGTGAGATCACCTTATTGGCATGAGATGGTGAAAGCCATCAATGACGCACCAAAAGGGTATAAACCACCAGGATATGAGAAAATCCGCACCACCCTTTTGGATAGACAAAAAAAACATGTGGAAACCTCCTTACAACCAATTAGGGACTCATGGACCAAAACTGGTGTGTCCATTGTTTCTGATGGATGGAAAGATGCAAGAAACTGCCGTTTAATCAATGTGATTGCAGTATGCCCTAAGGGGGCAATGTTTTTGAAAGCGGTTGATTGTGAGGGGCAAGTGAAGGATGCCCAATTCATAGCCAACATTCTCTTTGAGTCCATTGAGGCAGTGGGGCCTAGATCAAAATGTTGTCCAAGTGATAACGGACAATGCCAAAAATTGCAAAGCTGCGAGGATGCTAGTTGAGGCACGGTATGGGCATATTTTTTGGACACCTTGTGTTGTGCATTCATTGAATTTAATGCTAAAGAAAATGGCAAACAAAATAGAGTGGATCCAACAAGTGTATGCAGAAGCTGAAGAAATCCAAATGTTTGTCACCAACCACCACATGTCACAGGGCATTTTTAGATCATTCTCGCAGTTGGAGCTACTGAAGGTAAGGACAAACTTTATTTATTTATTTCTTTTTAATTTAATATTTAATATAAGTTTTTTAGTATTCTTTTAGCTTTCAATTTTATAATTTAAATTTTATTTTTAATTTTTGTTCCTCGTTCTTATTAGGTTGCTGAGACTCGGTTTGCATCACACACAATCGTCTTGAGACGACTAGTGAAGGTGCGAGAGGCACTCATGAGGATGGTAACATCCAATCTTTGGTCTGTATGGAGGCAATCAAACACTCAAGGGGCTCAAAAAGTGAAGAACTTGATCTTAGAGGACTCTTGGTGGGATAGAGTGGGTTATCTGTTGAGTTTTACGGAGCCCATTATGAGCATGATCCGGTTTACTGACACGGATCAACCATGTCTAGGAGAGATATATGACGGCATCGACTCAATGATTGAGAAGATAAAAGCCGTCATAAATGCAAAAGAACAAGATCCCAGAGGAAATATTTTTCAAACAAGTGAAGTCAATCCTCATTAAGCGGTGGAACAAAATGACCACCCCATTACATCTACTAGCTTTTGCATTGACTCCTAGATTTTATAGCACAGAGATCCTTTCCTTGCCAGGGAGGGTAGCACCATACAGGGATGCGGAAGTCAGTGAGGGATATATGGCGGCATTGGCTAGGCTCTTCCCTGATCCTGAGGCCCAAGACCAGGTTATGGTAGAGTTTGGCAATTTCATCTGCAGAAACATCGGTCATAGCCTTCTCGCTCTTCGGAGCAAATACAAGATGGATGCACATATGTGGTGGTACCTCCATGGTACTTCAAAGGCTTACTTGCAACCTCTTGCAATCAAGCTCTTGGCACAGGTAAGTTTTTAATTTTTTTATTCTCTTTTCTTTTAGTTTTTTAAAATTTAAGTTTGAGTGTTTAAATCTGAAGTTGAACTTTGCATTGACTTTGAAGTTTGGGTTGCCTTAATAGGTTGCAAGTTCATCTTCCTCTGAGCGCAACTGGAGGTACGTATAATTTCATCCACTCACAGAAGTGCAACAGATTGGGGGCTAAAAGGGTTGAAGATTTGGTATACATACATTCCAACTTGCGCCTTTTATCCCACAAGCAGCCAGAGTACAAGGAAGGGTCAACAAAACATTGGGACATTGATCCAGAGATAGTTGACTTGGATGCTTCCATTTCCCACCATGGAGCATATGATGATGAGACGAGTTCTGTGGCACCACGAGACCTACATGCACAAGGGGGTGCAACTGGCAGTGGCCTTAGTGCGAGTGGTTCGAGCCCATGTGGTTCTAATGAACCACATAATGATGATGATGTAGTTGGTTTTGATCCTCTTGATGAAGAGGAATATGATGAATATTGACAATGAAAGATAGTTTGAGCTTTGAATATTGATCTATGATTGAATTTAATATATCATGAGACTCATGACATTCACATTGTGTTTGATTTAAGTATTTTAAATTTTAATTTAACTTTTAAGTTTTTAAGTTTCTAAGTTTTATCGGTATCCTAGCTTGTTTGTTGTGGTTATTCACTTATTTAGCTTATAACTTGTCTTTTATCTTGTCTTTCATATGCATAATATGTGGTTAATAATTAAATTCCTATTTAGAAGGCTGAAATTTATATATTTTTTAATTTTTATATAGTTTTTGTACTGCCGTATCCTACGCCGTATCCAGGGTAAAAAAAAATTTTTCCCTTTCCGCGTATCGGATACCCCGCTCCCGCTCCCGTATCCAAAACGTTTCGGTAACTTAGGTCCAGCATATATATGTTTTGTAGATTGTAATGTTTGTCTAGACTGGAATTGCAAATTTTTAGGCTTTGGTCCTGTAATATCTGTATGGAAATTTCAGGCCTATAAATGGATTATATGTCATATCATGAAAAAGTATGAACACGCTAATCAAATACTGATCAATGTGTTGATAAGAATAACCTAAATTGATTTTTTATGTTGTTCTACGCGCTTGCATGCATAGACTAGCTGAAATTGCAATCAGTTGGTCTTATTTTGGGATGGAGGTATTTGAAAATATTGAAGAACAAAATTCTGTACAACAAACTTTAAGTTTAGTATTGTTTTTGGGTATGTAGTAATTCCAATTCATTGAAGAGTGAAAATTTTGTATGACAAGCGTTAACCTTAGGAAACAATAGCGCTACTACTGTATTTAAATTTTTTACGCTCTTTAAACAAAAAACAAAAAGTAATCGGAAACATAAATGCTTTGGGTTTCACAAAGAAAAAGTAACAATCTGCTCTATGTAGATATATTTGAAGTTCAAAATAAGAAAATAAACAATAATGGAGGCCAATTCATGCAAGAGTGTTCGTCTCTCAAAGGATTCAAGAGTAGATCAATCTGCTAGCATCCTAGCTGACTCTACTTTAGTGTGACAAATGCTCACCATCTCCCTCCTTGCAAAGACGTGATGTCTTATACACTGAACACACACTTACAATGGCATGCGTGTACCTTTCTTTTCGCTCATAATCACCAGGAGTAGATGCTTGGATACACTTTCAGCTACTTTAAAAGACTGATCTCTAGTGCATGTATATGGATGTGATATAAATATTTAACGGTCCCTCCAAATGTATCTTTGGGGCCATAGGATGATGGAAATATTCTTCTCTTTCAAACATCTACTGTTTTTATGTATTCTGTTCATCTACAAGAAAACAAAACAATGAATATAACTTCTATCTGTATTGTTTCACATCAGGGTCTTCACTAATATATACTCAATTGTTTGATGTTCCATTGGTTTCTTTACTCTCCTTTCTTCTCTTTGAAGAAGGTGAATAAAGTGGCATCTTAAGATCACAATGCTGCTTTCAACATGGATCATTCATGGTGCACTCTAGATCATAACCAAAATGTTACCATTTATTTCAGACCAGAATTGTATGTCAATTGGGATTCTCCATTGGTTTGGGATTGTACAGTGTAATTTGGCTGAACCATTAGACTAGGAAAGCATGAACAGAATTGAGAATGATGTTGAACATTAAATATACAGGAACATACTCACGAACATGCAGAAACCTGCACACGAAACACATGAAGTATTTTGTATTACAGATGCATCAACATGTACATATACATGGTCATATCACTACTCTGGTTTAATGTAGAACAATGACATTAACACATGAAAATGAAGAATGTCATTTTACATATGTAGTGTCATACATGGCCATAAATACAGCCACAAGAATATACATATGCACATCCATATGTGTGCACAATGATCACATGAACAAACACTTACTTTTTATACTGTTGGCTACACTAACCCACAAAATAACTTGACAGATGGTAGGATGCCCCTATGCTGAGTTTGCTTATCTTAAAATGTTAGATACATCCATATTGAGGGGTATATATGTGCATCAATTCAATCTGCTTTGCAAAAGTTAAACAAGAGAAGCAAAAGCAAGATGGTTGACTAGCCTTTTCCCTTGGGCAAGGTTCTTGATTTGGTTTTTGAGTTGGCAAGGCTCAAGGCTCAAACAAAAGCCTGCGATTATTTGCTGTTCAAATTTGAAACTCAGCTGCTGGTGAAGATCTCCAACAAGGGATACACACTGGTTGCTGCTCCTAAGATCCTCATGACCCGAGGTTTTGGAAGAGAAATCTTCTCAGCCCTGGCAACAGTTAAAGCCCAATAGTCTCATGGCCTCACCTCTGCAGATCTATTGTCTGTACTATATTGTAGGTTTCTAAACCAAGTTCAGCATTAGATTATGGATGATTGTTTCAGATATAGAATCAGTACTTTTCTGCCTTTACACCATGTGTACGTAAGGGACATGTATGCCTTCATTAAATCCCCTTATTCCAGTCTTTTCCTGCATGTCGTCATATTTCTGTAAAGTGTTGTTGCACTTAGTAATAGCATATTTTATTTTTTATTATCTTTCTTTTTTCTTTATCTGCGTACATTTAACTGGCTTTCTATCTAGACATTATGAAGTACGGTAGACCAGAGTTGTTACATACTCAAATTAATGTTTTCTGTGGTTATGTCCTCAGGGATACATGAATCAGTATATGGTAGCAATTGAGAACTCTTCAAGAACGGAAAAGCTGGATTTCAATTTTTTCAAGGTACTTGTGAAGCTGAGATGTCTTCAAGCGGACCGAGAGTCAACTGTTAATGTCTATGAGGCTGTCAAGATGCTTCAGCAGGTTCGTGTGATGTTTTTTTTTTTATATAAATAAATGATGGGATTATTGATTAGTATCAATGCATGTACTTCTTGTTTGAAGTGGCTTTCGGAAGATTTAGATTGTCATTGTAGGATATTTAAATTGAAGTCTATGCCCTTTACCATAGTTTGTTTGGTGAAGAGCATACATGAAATAGATTGACATATCTATCTGTTAGATATTTTTGATAATTCGACCATGACTACAATCTTTGATACTTGAGTTGTTAGTTCTACAAAATTTAAAAGTACTATGGATAAAGAAAAAACTCTTAAATTCGATCTTTTTATTCCATCATTCCTTTTAGGGCATGAAAACTGAACCATATTTTCTGATCAATAGGCCACAAAGATTAATTAATAAAAATGTAAAGCATCAGCACCAAATTTTTCAGCTAAATCACCAGGGTCAATAATAAGGCCTTGGTTTTTACATTTTGCAACCATCACCGCAAAGTAATAGAAGCAAAATGGTTTTCAAACATTACAATACCAATATTGAACTCTTATCCTCAAAATGATATTTTTAAGGCTAGGTTACCAGGAAACAGGTACGGGTACGAATACAGGTTTGAAACGCAAAAACACCAAATTTTGAAAAGCCCTTGGGTATGAAATGGCACGGGAACACCCATTCAAAACATCATTAAAAAAATATAAATATATATAAAAATGCACAATGCTTTGTTTTAGTCCATAAAAGATAAAACAATAAAAAAACTTTGTATTCATGAAAGTTCAAAGCGTTCAATTTGATTAAAATGATGCCAGTAGGATATGAAGCTCCTTGGATCAGTGAAAAGATGTTAGCGAACGTTGTGAAATCATTTTTGGAGCCGTCCTATATTATGCTTGCTTATTGGGGGTTGGTGTGCTAGAACCTCAAACCCTTTTCTTTTCCCACATTGCAAAGTGTGACTAATAATTGATTTCTGTTTACTGGGAAGTGCGTTTTGGATGCCAGTTTTAGAGCCACTTGGGCTCATGGGATTTAATTAAATTCTTGCAGAACTTCTCTACCTTTACCATTTATCGGCCATCTGAGCTATTTTGAATAGTATTGCTATGATACCTCCTTGATCCTGTATTGTGACCCACTTAAGTGATAACTAGATTTGTGGTCTTGTGTTGTGACATGCATTATGTTATTGAAAAAAAAATTACTCTCGTTTAGCCATAACTCTTGGCCCTAAGATATGTGGGCATGACATTTGGTATCAAGGTTTTGAGACACCAAACAAGGTTCATTGCATGTGGTATGAAGAATATTTGTTCATCCACCAATATTAAAGCTTCCTGCTGTAGTGCAAATCAAAGAAATGGAGATTTGCAGCTCGAGTAGTATCATGCATTGAGAATTGTGTCTTATCAGAAAACACTTTTAACAATTAGGAAGAACCCAAGATTGCCTCAAAAAGTTATGAACAGTCATGCAAGAAAAGGGCTTCAAATAAAAGAGTGTATGTCAAAAGAAAGGAGCAGATCTCTCCTCCTTTGATGACTTCCAAATCTCAGCATACTCTTAGAGGCAAAGCCATTATTTGCATAGATGAAGATTCTGCTGTGAATGAGGATAGTGATGAAAATATGCAAAGGGTGTGTTCTCCGACAGTCAGATCCGGGGCTCAGGTGAGTAATGCAGCACTTGCACAACCATATTTTGCTGCCTGTGGGACTAGTAAGTACCCTCCTCTTACCCAACATGCTTCTCATCTGTTTTGTGCTTGAAGGAAAATTTCAGCAGCTATGAATTTTGTTAGTCCTAGCAGACTCTGTAATACTAATCCCGTTTATTCTTTGTTTGATTTCCCATCATGATGGCCCCCATCCCATTTTGTTTAATCCTATGTTCCACCAAGTTTTTGGGACAGGGACAGGGACGGGGGGACGTGTTTCCAGGACAAATTTTTTTGGAAGCCATTTTTTTAGGGGATGGCTATTAAAAATAAGGATGTTTCTTTAAATATAGGAACTTTTAAAAATTCATATGATAACATTGATAAGGCATTCATTATATATGTTACAGAACCTTAGTACATAACATTAGAGCTGAATTGAGAATTAACATAATATTCAATGTGAATATATATGATAATTACACGGTTGTTTATGTAGGAGAGAGTTCAAGCCAAGTAATTTACATAATTACATGTACAAAACACAGTGGTCTACAAAACTTGCCTTGTATGATTGCATTTCCATAACACATTCAAATTCACTGCTACATAAAACGTTGTAATATAGAAATAGAAGCAATGCATAACAATAACAATCTTACACTAATCTAGTAGCACCAAAACTAAAACTCAATTCTAAAACATATATGATATATTGGTTTATTCCAAAATAATTTTACGAACAAGGGCTCCTAGATCACACGTTCTACTGTGCAATATGAACATAAATAACATGAATTTTCAAGCCTTCAATCTTCACCAAAGGGATTTTTTAGTTATTGCTTCCCACCGTTTTCATATGACAACATTG
The DNA here is from genome assembly GCA_019776745.2 of Taxus chinensis. Lineage (NCBI taxonomy): Eukaryota > Viridiplantae > Streptophyta > Pinopsida > Cupressales > Taxaceae > Taxus > Taxus chinensis. The sequence goes on from CM034156.1 coordinate 162,747,450, forward strand.
GAGCTGCATATATCAACATCCACAATATTCATTTGTTCCCTTCAATATCATACACCATGCCATTTTTTAACCCACAAAAGGGGCATATAACCACTAAATACTGAATGGAACAATCTCAATTTGTAAAGAACAACACCATACATTTAACCTCCCCTTTGTATGACAGGGATGTCTATTCATTAAGGCTTGCTCTATTTGTTATCTTGCTTAAGTTGGACCTTCAACTTTTGGGGACGTTTCCTACCCGTCCCTTCGTCCCCAAAATATCCCCTATAGGGGATGCCCCCAAAATCATAGGGGATGCATCCTCAGGGTACACTAGTTTAATCCCAACAAAAACCTCATTCACCTTGCTCTCCTTCCCATCAAAATGCAAGCATTCACAAACCCCAATTCCTATACTACAAAAGAAATTGCTTTGGCTAAGAAACTTAGAAACGCAATACAAGCCCCCGTACTTGTGTATGGAAACATCTCGGGTATGGCATAGCGGTACTTGGGCTGTACTTGGGACTGTGCCATGTTTCCGAGATGTTTTAGTCTAGTAACGAGTACATTCGTATGCATGCATGGGGGCTTGTATGATGTTTTTGGGTACCTGGTCCAACGAACAATAATTACCAAAATGAGCATGTTAGCTTATTGATCCACAAAGTGCTTGCTAGGAAGGTTAGCATTGGTTTTGGGTTAATAAGTGTTCATGTAAAATTCATTCAATTAATAAAAATGAGATGATAATGATTTAATTGGGTTGTTAGGGGAAGGTTGGATCCCCTAAAGAATATTTTGAGTTTATTAAATATTATGGGAGGAGAGTGTATACACCTCATATTTTATGCTTGCTAACCTTTTCTCTTGTGCAGGGGCTGTTGATGCATGTTCCTCTTGAGCAGGTGCCTCGAGGGGTCTATCGAGATTGGGGTGTTGTTGGACTTGGTCATATGGCCTGGACCACAACATTATGTTCACTTGTCTTATTAGGTTCATTTGTTTACACTCATGTATACTCTTATTTTTTATTTTGGTCATTTTGGACCTTTGTCATAATTACCATTTATTGCTTCGATTCCACCTCACTTCATTTTGCACCTCATGACATTAGGTCTCTCCCAAGGCCGACACTATCGCCCATGGGAAATCATGTCTGGTTTGGTTTTTGCTATGGCCAATGCCGTTGCGCACGTGCAATCGCATCAAGTATATATACCCCATCACTCTTGTTTTATCATCACTCATTCATTCGAAAACACTCTATTTACTTGCACATTGGACATTTGCGCATATTTCTGCACTTAGTTATCAGACTCGAGGTGTTTGGAGCTTGCCCTTTTGCATTTGGTTCATCATAGTGAGTTAGGACTAGAGGTCTTCTTCTTGAGCTTTCCCCTTCTCCACCCATAACAACTCTCTCTATGTTGTTGTTTCTTGGGAGGAAAATGCATCAATAGTCACACTTCTGGTAAGTACCTCTAACCTTTCCTCGTCTTTTTTTACATGTTTATTGTTGTTTGGATGGTTGGTCATTCATTGATATAGATTAAGGTAGATGTATGTTTGTTTTGACCTATGTAATGTCCCACTTCCTAAGATAATCCATGTCGAAGACCCTTAGCCCATTTTTGTCTCCCCGACAGCTAAGGGATAAACACAAGGGGAACTTAAGTCATAATAAGTAATTATAAAATGCATATAAAAGGAAAAAAAAGAAAATATTATAAAAGCACTTATAGTAAGTTATTAAAGACTTAATGATAAATAAATATTAGAAAGAGAAAAAGGAATTTTGTAATGTTTATTTATTCTAGAGAAAATGCAACCCCCTTTGTGATTGGAATGAAGTAAAAGAAGCATTAAATGAAGGGGTGAAAGCTTATTGGATGTCAAGGGTGGTTATTTGGCCCATTACATCTATATAAGCAAATTGACTGGCTTGAGGAGAGCATCCTTTGTCTATTTTATAAAATTTGATTTGTATGTTGAGTTTTGAGCTTGCATCAAAATTCTTCTATGGACAAAAACCCTTAGAGATTCACTCTTGAGAACGAAAACCCTCCAAGAGATCTAGTAGAAGGACGAAAACTCTTCTCCTAGTTAAAAAGATTCTCCACATAGGGGTTTCCATTGCAAATCACGGAATTAGTGGTGTTTTTCAGTATTTTCCAGTGGTATAGAAGGCTGTAAAAGTGCAGATTTGTACAAGGGTTTGAAGGAGAGTATTGTTACTGTGTTTCTCCTTGTTTCCAGCCCTTTTCTAGGTGGAGAGACCTACTTAGAGATCTGATTTGATGTGTTCTAGGGATGTTTTTGATCTGATTTGGATTGCTGATCATAACTCTGATTTTTAGAGACCAAATCAGCCCACTTCCATAATTTTTTGGTCCACTTTTCGGCTATGTCTGAGGTTCGGCTGTGTCTGAGGGCAACTTGTCTGTAGATTTTATAAAATAAATACAACCTATTTTGAAGACTAAATCTTCTGGTATTTCTTTTATTATTTCGCCTTTACAATATTTGTTGAGTTATTTGAGCTAAATATTAAGTGGATTTACATCAATTTGGAGTGATTTTCGTAATGCAAGTTGTCGTTTCCTTATAAAATTCAGATCTGCATTATATCTTGTCATAATTTGTATAATCTGCAATTGGGGTTTGGGATTTGCCCAAAATTCAATAGGGGGTAAAAATTGTCCATTTGGAGACATTACAACCACCTAAGTCTTATTGGAAAAGGCTCTTGAGAAAGCTAATTGTAGGACTTCCTTATGCAATAATTTGAACAACCACTTAACCCTTAACGTACGCTCAAATCAACGACCAATTCCATTAACCCTCAAGCTTTTTCTAAAGGCAAAGCTTTCACACTTTCCTCCTCAAACACTGGTAATCAAATTGTTTTTTCTCATAATCCACATCACCGACCTTTGTCACGCATTAAGTTATTGCAACTTCCCCTCTCCTTGCATCTTTCCTCCTACCAGGCAACCATCGGCTTCCTTCAACCCCGACCTCTTTTGTTGGTGGCAAGCCAATATCAGCCATTCCCACGAAGATTGTAGGGATCTTAAGAAGGCTGCCCTCAATTTCTTTCTTAGAACTCAATTCGGCACTGACGCTATTATCTACGAATGTTATAAGAAATATAGATCCCTTCTACAATAATCAAGGAAATGGCACAAACCCCAAGTGAAGTAAATTCTGATTTTTGTAACAGTAGATCTAAAAATATTAGAAAACCCTAGCAGACGAACTGTATAGGGACTTCAACTCACCATACAACCATGCAACAACAGTTGAAAATGCTTCTAAATAATTATTTCAAGCACAACAACATTTATCCATCCAAATTACATCAAAGAAATGGAGAAAACAAGAGATTATACCCAACTGCAATTAATTTTATGACAGCAGCAGGGAAGCCACAAACAAGGGCTGAAAATGATAGATAAACTCCTCCAAAAATTACCAAATTGTAGATTTCAGCCTTATAAAATATGATAAATCTGAATATCAAAGAATAATGAAGTTTTGTGCCCTAGAAGGCACCCAAATCCTCTTCTACCCTAGTCGCTCCCTAGGAGAGGGGCTTCAAACAATGTCAAAAGCTTTTGTATGGCTCCTCCTTGATGCCCTAGATGCAAACTAACAAGATGGTCTTCAATGAGAGTCTTCAACACCACCAAATTGAAGGGTTTCCGTCCTCCAATCTCCCACAAGGAAGGGTTTCGTCCTCCTTGGATGCCACACTAATGGATTGTCGCCCAATAGTGGAATGGACTAAGAGCAATCAGCCCTAGAGACCAAGTATAAAGTGTATATGCCAAAAGATGATGTGCAAATGAGCCCCTAAGACTCCTCTTATACCCTTTGGTTGGCGCCAAGAGCCATAAGGTGTAGACCGACCTCTTAAGCTTGCTTTATCTTCTAATTCCATGTTGGAAACTTCCCAACCTTGCCGACCTCTTAATGAGCTTTACTTTATCTTTTAATTTCATGTTGGGAGCATTATAATCCCAGCCGACCTGCCTTAGGGAGTAAAACACCAAAGAAAAACATTAATAACAATAAAGAAAATAAAAATGAAACCCAAGGACTTCCCTTGTGCAATTCCTTCTTGGCCACGAGAAGAGAAATGGCAAGAAGTCTTCAATTGGTGCTAGTTTGAAAAAGGGGACATTACAATCCTCCCTTCCCAAAATTGCTTTCCCTCAAGCAATTGCAAGCTCTCATGCCCAAATGCCATCATACCAAGGTGAAGGAACATGTTGTAGCATTCCCATAGTCTAGATCTCGTGCCTGTCAAATGAAAGAGCTTTTGCCCAAACAAACTCTGACACCCGTTGCCCCTTTCTTCATTGAAGTCCCCTTCATCTTCAACTTCTAAAACAACAATAACTTCTTTTGCATACTCAGCTGTATAAAAAGCCTTCCAAACTGCTGTAATCTCAGTCATAAAGCAAGAAATTAATAAATAATCAGCAACTTGACAAGCTAATCCATGTCCCAATGTGGCATCCTCATTCTTCATTCCATCCTTGTCAATTAAGGTGGAAGAACACTCCATATTTCCAAATACAAATGCAACTGAAATTAGGTGCAGGCTGATATAAATGATGACAACAGTATCAATGATGGTAGTTTGGCTCATGGCTGCCATAGAAATACTTCCCTTCTCACTTGGGGTAGACAACCCCTCATTCCTCAACTCTTGATAACATTTTTCACTCAACAACAAACTTGGAAAGAAAAACATGAGCATTATGCAAAACTGATCCAAACACCTAGAGTTATCTTGCTGTAGTGGCCTCCTTGGCTGCCCAAAAGATGGTCTAGGCTTGCCCTCTTCCCGCTGTCCTAGGTTGGGTTGTACCTTCCTCAAAGCCTTTATGTTTCACTCCCAATCCAAGTATTGGAGGGACCCTGTTTCTATGCAAATTGAGACCTTTTGCACTCACAAAATTGCCATCCTCCATTATGGCATCTTCATCTTCAGCTGTAGTCCCATATTCTTCATCACATGCTTGGATGGATAACAAATTCAGCTGCTCTTTCTTCTTTATTCCTGTGCCTACACAAAGAACAAGCACATTAAAAGAAACAAGAGCTCTTAATATCATTTCTTCATGCCTCATAGATATGTGAACTAGCTTTCTTCCTTTGCTTGCATTTTTCTCAAAATTCCCCTTCATATGATGGACTCTTAAAGGTCCATTCACACTGTCCCAAGTATGGCTATAGCTGTACCATTGCAATTTTTACTCAAAATTAGCATTATGGTGGCCGGAAACTCTTCTAAAACACCAGCAAACAACCCGTCATTGATGGTAGGTGGAAAATCCTCCCCCATTGTGACTGAAAACACTTTGGTGACTGTCATAAAAGGGGTTAGCGGGGTGGTTCTGATGGGACAACAACAAAAAGAATAGGATAACATCTGTCGTACTTCAAATTCTTCACAAAAATCAACCATATGGGGACTGAAAATGCTTCAACAACATCAACAAACTGAAGATTACTCCCATGTATGGCTGAGGCTACTTGTATGGCTACAAATACAATGTTGGGCAAACTGAAAATGTTGATAACAGCAGTATGAATTTTTATGACAGCATGTCTTAAAACCCATAAAACATGATTTCTACTACTTACACTCGTACCACCAATTTTCAGTTGGGTTACAATACTCGGGGTAGCAAGATAACATCCATCTTGCTCACTTCCAAATGTAAAATTTATGAAATCAACATCCACTTCCATTGGAAGACTTCTTCTAAGAGCATGTGCATGGATTAAGAGCTGAAAATCTCTATGATACGACTGCTGTTTTAAAATTGAAAGTGTGGTGGTTATCTTACCATGTGCAGCCCATAGATCTTGCCTTCTTCCGGTAATTCTTTCCATCCTCTTTACTGTAGCAACTTGAGGAGCTCCACTTGTCATGCCTTGAAGCACAACCTTTTGATCACCAAGTTTGAATCTCAACTCCCTAGCTTGATAGTTTTGGTTAAATTCACCTGAAGAATGCAACCATTGAATCTTAAGTATCAAATCTGTAAATACCAACAACATAGAAATTATTACTTACCATGTGCTTTCCCAAGGTGAGCTTGAGTTGTTGGAACCTCTTGGTGCAAGGGATGATGAGGCCATCTTGTAGTATCTCATTCTTTACAAGGAAGTTTCGAATGCACAACAAACTCCATATGATTTCTCATAAAATTTCTTTCTAACCATATGCACGAAATGAAGCACTCACTAGCCATAGTAACATGGAACCCATTGAAGACTTCACCTTCTTTGTAACTCAAAGGATCTATGTACTCTTTGCCACTTAGAGTGTTCTTCACTTTATCACCATTTCCATTATGTTGTCCATGATGACCGCCAATTATACTATGAAGCATCAAACTTGACATAGGCTCATTTTTTTCAACAAGCTGCCCATGATGACACAAGTATGGCAGCGACATAGGAGGAGACCAAAAAAATGAAATGTGATTTTCAATATCATACCTTGGGCTGTCCTCAGCTTGTCCATCTTCTTTTTCCGAATGAAGTTTGGTTGAGATCTCTTCATATTCAACTAGTGAAGCTCTTCCCACCTTGACTTCATCCATATTTTGTTGGCACATGCATGGAGCCTCTTTGTGGTTCTTGCCAAAGCCATGAACACCCTCAACTTGACTCTTATGAGCTGCTGTTTTGAAAATTCCAGCAAGTTGAACATCATCATTATCAACAGGAGATTTGGCTTCAACCACCAAATTCTCTCCACAATTTTGCAAATCGAATTTTCCTTCTTTCCTTGGCTCATGCTCCATGACTTCTTCCTCTTTCTTTGGAGATTCTGCTGCATCGAAAACCCTTTTTGTTCTTCATCTAGCAACAACTTCCCATGTCCTCCAATGTGGTCTTCTTGGGACTCCACCTCAAAACCCTCTTGCAGATCTGATTTTTCTTTTTCTTCTTTCAAGAGAAACCCCTTTGGGTTTGGCTCCTTGGCAAATTCTTGTGGTCTAGGGTTTAATCCTAACATCTTCATCCATGTTCCAATTGTCCCTTTGTTGGAGCCATCAAATGTAAAGAAAGACATCTTGCCCAACACATTTTGTACCTCTTTAGGTGGCGCATTTTGTCTTGGCTCCGTTTTAGACCTTCCTTTACTTACCCCAATAAACTCGGCAAGTGAAATTGCCTCCTGTATCTCTCTCGGAAGTGCCATGTATTCCTCATAGCTTGCCGCAATGCTTTGCCCCATATTGGCTCTTGTTCCTGCCTCCGGAAGGCTTTCTTCCCTTGGAAGGAAAGAAGGCCTAGTGGCTGATCCGTGATCCAAAGGGTTGTTGTGAAGTATTTGCTTCGGATGAGCTTCCTTCTCCATTATGAACCCTAGGTTCATGAACTCTTTGAAGGGTTAGGGCTAGCAAGTCCATAGTGTCTGCCAATCTCACTTTCCCTTCAATGAGCTTGTCGATTTGGCTTCTTGTGGATCTTGGCGAGCCATACTATCTTCTTCTCTTGGCTGGTCTGATTTCTTTTCTCTCCTCTGATAGCAAATGAAACCCTTGTTGCCTTCTTGCATGAAACCCTCAGGATGGGAAGACCAAAGCTCTGATACCACTATAATGTCCCTTTCTAGGGCTGAAACTGAAAATCAAGGAAATGGCACAAACCCCAAGTGAAGTAAATTTTGATTTTTATAATAGTAGATCTAAAAATATCAGAAAACCCTAGCAGCGAACTGTATAGGGACTTCAACTCACCATACAACCATGCAACAATAGCTGAAAATGCTTCTAAATAATTATTTCAAGCACGACAACATTTATCCATCCAAATTACATCAAAGAAATGGAGAAAACAAGAGATTATACCCAATTGCAATTAATTTTATGACAGCAGCAGGGCAGCCACAAACAAGGGCTGAAAATGATAGATAAACTCCTCCAAAAATTACCAAATTGTAGATTTCAGCCTTATAAAATATGATAAATCTGAATATCAAAGAATAATGAAGTTTTGTGCCCTAGAAGGCACCCAAATCCTCTTCTACCCTAGTCGTTCCCTAGGAGAGGGGCTTCAAACAATGTCAAAAGCTTTGTATGACTCCTCCTTGATGCCCTAGATGCAAACCAACAAGATGGTCTTCAATGAGAGTCTTCAACACCACCAAATTGAAGGGTTTCCATCCTCCAATCTCCCACAAGGAAGGGTTTCGTCCTCCTTGGATGCCACACTAATGGATTGTCACCCAATAGTGGAATGGACTAAGAGCAATCAGCCCTAGAGACCAAGTATAAAGTGTATATGCCAAAAGATGATGTGCAAATGAGCCCCTAAGACTCCTCTTATACCCTTTGGTTGGCACCAAGAGCCATAAGGTGTAGACCGACCTCTTAAGCTTGCTTTATCTTCTAATTCCATATTGGAAACTTCCCAACCTTTCCGACCTCTTAATGAGCTTTACTTTATCTTTTAATTTCATGTTGGGAGCATTATAATCCCAACTGACCTGCCTTAGGGAGTAAAACACCAAAGAAAAACATTAATAACAATAAAAGAAAATAAAAACGAAACCCAAGGACTTCCCTTGTGCAATTCCTTCTTGGCTACTGGAAGAGAAATGGCAAGAAATTGTCAATTGGTGCCTAGTTTGAAAAAGGGGACACAAGCTACTAACGACAAATAAGAGGTGATTATGAACATCTTTCGAAGGATGTTGTTAACTTAGGACAAAATGACATTCAAAATGCGTAGCTTTAAAACCAGGGGCAAACTCACTTAAAATATGCGAAGAAAATGTGGCTTGGATGGATAGAACAAGGTGGTACTGCTGAAATTAGATGATAAAAAAGGGGGTGGAACTAATGGGGAGAAACAACAATGTTCACCATATCAGCGTGATATCCCTATGATGCATAAGAGCTAGAAATCAAAATAACATTAACTTTCAGGGGTTATTTGTATTCATGGATACCCAAATCATACAAAACATTACCATGTAATCTCTGAAACCTTAACACAAACACTTGTGATTAAAACTTCATGTATCTATTATACCAAATCCATAAAACCCAAGATACCCTTGAAGGTAGCAAATATTCACTCCTAGATTGCCATTGCAAAAAGGAATTTTAGTATAGAAACAAATATTGCTAAGTAACACTACAAAACAACAACCAATCTGATACAATACTCTGAAATGTGCTTCTTTGTATTTCATTGATCTGATAGATACAAAATTACAACAAAAAGATTGCATTCTTCTTGATTTTATCTCTGTATACATTTGGAAACACCAGGCTTATACATAGAAAATTGGTTCTGTGTATTCAATTTGACAAGGGAGACATATGAAAATGAGCTCAATGTCTGCTAGTGACTGTACAACACGCAATCACCCTAGCTAAAACCCAAAATTAGAACCCTTAAAGTGAAGACAGTTCTTCACTTTTATACTACTGTCTTCACTTTTATACAAAATAATTCCAAAAGAGAATATACCCAGATACCCCATGGAGTGCTGAAAACAAGATATACATGGGGGTGTGGTCCCCAACCGTCAATCCAAATGGAAGAGGTGTCCCAACTAAAAAAGATGCCATTTTGATTTGCTTAGCTGGAATAATTTTGCTTCATGATGAAAATCAAAATGGAGAATATTCTTTTCCTTGTCATCAAACTCTTTTGTCTTCTTCTGCAACTGTCATTCCATGTACGCCTCAAAAAAGAGTTGCTTACATATCATATTATCTAATTTTGTTTGGAAAAGAATAGAAAAGGAGGGAGATAAAGAATAAGGAATTGTTTTAGGGGGGAGGATCAAGATCTATTTTCTTGCCCTTTGTTTCTTCTTCTAACTTATTTATATAAATATAAAATATTTCAAACATTCCTAGATTGGGATCTTCATCTAGCGTTGCATGGTAGAGGAAGATTATTTCTTATTTAGAAAGAATGTCTATCAAAACTTATTAGAAATAGCCTTTCTTCTTCTTGATCCTTTTATCTAATTGAGATCATGTATCCTTCCAAATGAATGAAATTATTGTACAGAAGAATAATAAAAATTGTTTGGAGGCTCCAAATCCCCTACAATATTTTGTTGAAGAATTTCTATTGGCCTATCTATATCAACAGATCCTGGGGTGTATATATCTTTTAGGGGAAGCATCCTTTCAAGTTTTGAGTCTATGTCATCTACATACTTCCCCACTTTCTCCCTCATGTCTTAGATCTTGTCTTATGCATCCCATCAAAGGTTTTAATCCTGAACTTGATATCCCATGTATACTTATAATGTCTCCCTCTGCAATATGAGGAGATTATTCCTTAATTTTCCATCACTATTATCTCCTAAGTTTGTTATGGCTTCATGTTTTGGAAGCAATCCATCCCAATAGTCAACTTTTGTCTGATACTTATCAATGAAGGCCTTGCATGTTTCTATTTTTTTTTTGAAACTTTCTTATAACATCTAATGATGTCCTTGCTGACCTTGATACCCTTTTTTATCAGCTCCTATTATATAACTTAGTTAGTTTCCCCCCTTTACATCTTATATCCTTAGCGCCTTTACATGAATTCTAAGGTGAAGGATGTGGTCATGTTTCTTGATTTTCCAATGGATTTTGTACCCATTTTTGCACATAGGCTGATAAAATATCAAAATTCTCTCACAAATACATTCTTGGTCTCTTTATCCTAATCAATCGTTTGAAAGAGACCACCAAATGTTGATGGTAACTTTCATACTTTAGGACATTTAGTGGTTAGATTTCCTAGAGTTATTTTAGTGATTTGATTATCAGAAAGGGAAACTTCATCCTGTAAAACATCAGTTTGGGGGTGGCTACCTCCAAAAACCTTTCTCCTTGAGACGCCAACATTGTTCTTGACAAGATTCTTGCTTTATTTGGGGCTCTTGATGGATTCAAAGAGATAATGCTTTGAAGTTTAGCTTCCTCTAGTTGTACCCTTACCTTTCTCTTCCTTGGGAGGGCTGCTCCCAACCAACATCTAGCTTGAATGTTGCCTTCCCCTTGCTCGTGTTGTTAGAATACACATGGCACTATCATTTTCTCTTGAGGTGCAAAGAGAGTAAGACTAGAGTCCTCAATTTGTGTTACTGGCTAATCAGAAGTCTCAACAAAGTCTACTTGTGCTCATCCTTCTCCTGCCCATAAGTCTCTTACCTCTTCCTCTATCATAGTTGAAGATGGTTGAGTATTTGTATTTGTTAATTTTGTAATCTCAACCTCGTCTTCCCTGGATGGAGAGGGCTCCTTGATTGGTGCAACTTGTGGCTCTTTTTGACGGTGAGCTTCCTGTTCTACAACTTCTTGAGTTGCAACCTCTTTTTGAACTTGTCTCCAAAGTTGGCTGAGTAGGCTCTATGACATTTGATTTCTCAGTCTCAACCTATGAAACCTCTTCAGCATGGGTTTGATCAACTTCACTTGCAACAACTCCTTCAATGGTGTTTTCCACCTTACCACCTTCAACCTTCTTTGTGGTAGGTGCCTCATGTAGTGCCTAGTCACCCTCCTTTTCCCCAACTGATGTGCTTTGTGTGGTCTCATGGGGGAGTTCAACTCCAACATCTTGGTCCAGGCCATGTAACAATTTAGTGAAAGTTTGCTCAATTGATGGGTCTGGTACTTCTGGTTTTTATTCTCCTACAGTTTCTTGTCCCTGAATTTCCTCAGTAGGCATACTGATAGGGATCTCTTGTAAAATTACACTTACACGTGTCTCATGATTGCACAGAGGATGACATAGTGAGTACTACCTCTGGAACTTGAGTGGTAGCAACATGTGTTTTAACTTCTGGAGCTCTCCCCTGAGATGCTGCACCTGTGGTTGCTTCCATTGTAAGTGTTGCCACCTTTGTTCTTTTAGTCCTTACAAAATACAAGTTCACAGGTCCCTCTTCCTCTTCCTCTTCTTCATGGATAGTTTCCAATGTTGGATCTGTCCCTAGATGGGTTGGGGCAATACTCCCTCTCATTTGCTTTCCCTTGTTGGAGGGCCCCTTTGAGGAAGAGATTAATACATCAACCTGGGTGGTTTCTTTTGTCACAAATGCCTTTTGCCTTGAAGTTGGGTGTGGGACTACTTAGAGAGGTGTAACTACAGTAATAGGGGCATCCTGCATAGTTTTCTTTAGTAACGCATCTGCCATATGTGTCAATCTTAACAGATGGTCCCTGTCTTGCTAATTTATAGCACTAATCTCCTCTACATCCCCTGAAATTTGGTCCTCTGATTGAAAGCTGTGTGGATTTTCCCTTCAAGGGGTCTAACTTGCAGCTCCCTTCTTAAAAGGGGGAAGTATATCCTTTATGACCCCGGTTGTCTCGTACTCTCTTAAAACTGTTGTGTTCTACAGGGTCAAGTCAATTATTTTCCTGCTTAGCCAGATCAACGTACTCTTAATGACATGTGCAGTCCTCCCATGCAATGAAGTGCTCTCTTGCCTTGTCCAGTCAACACTTGGGATAGGTTGTGAGGCTATCTTTTTTTAAAAGCATAATTTTCTTACCAAATCTTTCCCATCCTCCAGTCCTTGAGGAACAACAATTTTGTAATCCACCACTTGGGTGAGGGTCATCCTAGAGTAGTCCTTTAATCTGACCTCTTCCTCATCCCTACAATCCATCCAATAGTCCTCATAATGAGGCTCATGTTCATAGGAGTTCCCCAAAGCTCCCTGGAGTATCCACCTAATGTCATAATTGGGCCTAGGAGAGAGTTTCTGCAAAGTGATTCTGCCCATCTTTGCTTCCAAGAGTCTAGCCTTAACCAAAGTAGGGCAAGTGTACCTTCCAATGTTTATTGGGAACTTGATGTTTTCCATGTGCTTACCTGCAATCATTTTGTGCACTCCTACCAATTGCCTTGATATCTCCAAAAGTTCCCATCTATCATCCAAGTACCTTGGCAACATGTAAGGGGCATCATGAAAGCCACTTATCTTAAATGTTTGGAATTGGATGAAGTGACACCCATATTTAGTTATTACGTTCTTTTCTTGTGATGATATCTTGTTATTTTCCCACTCGTGCTTGAACAAGCATACGAGGGGAGAAAAGAAAGTGTTATGCACCCACTTGAAGCTGCAGATGTAGTTATCCAGGTTTAGCTGTGGGTACACATCATAGACTCTATAATTGCCAAAATCTCTTGTTCTATCTAGTCCAGGGAATGTCCTATGGCAAGCAATGGTGTACACTAGATAAGAGGTCATGTAGAATTCCATTTTTTAGTAGAGCCTTCTTCAATTTGTATTGCTATTTTGAGCAACTGTTGGTGGATGCAATCACTAATGATCTCTCCCCAATGGATGTGTAGTTTTCTAATAAGGATAAATTGAATGTATTTGAACATCCACTCACTATAATGGTATGCAAATTCTTTTCCCATGACCATGTTCAATAATGTAACAATGTCTATAATTTCTTCTACAAAGTCAGCTCTACTTAACTTCTTGGGAATTCTGGTGGTAGCAATCCTGTCTTTTCAAGACAATTTTTGTTCAATATTTTGGAGCATTTGGAAATGTTTGCATTCTAGTATTCCTCCGCACTTTCAATGGAAATGTCTTCCACTTTAGATGCATCAGGGAGACCAAGTAATTACTCTAAAGTTTCAGTGGTCAGCAACAAGACCAAAGCATTGCTTCCATCCCTAACCTCCTCGGTCGTCTGGTTGTAGTTTTGTGCACATACCCATACCAATTCTAGATACTGAGCAGATGGGGGAAAAACAGTTGCTAGGGCAAGTCCATTCCAGTCAATTTTCCTTGTGGTCTCATTCCTATCAACTGCGTGTATCCTTTGCTGAAATTTAGCTAGGTCTTGCATTGCCTAGGTTGATGTTTGTGATTTTAACCAAATCAGAAGTAAGGTGAGAGGTTGTTTGGACATTGACTAATTGAATCTTCATATTTGCAGGGTGAAGGTATGAAATGTCTACTATAAGAGAGTTTCACAATAGTTTATATGTACTCATCCCTTCCAATACTGTTTGCCAATGCACCACGGTATCATAAACTATTTATGAGAACAAGTAAAACTCTTACCTGTGCAAATGTCACCTGTAACTCTCATTCATAGCAAGAACAACAACCATGTCATCTTTGAAGCTCTAAGACCACTCGTTCACATAATTTAATCATGCACAAATTTGGTTTCCTAATCATTTTAGGGCTTCAAAGTGCTCCTAAGTTTCAAAAATTAGGAGGCAAAGTGAAAATTTTCTACAAATTTTAGCCCTATATTGTTGCTCACATGATTTAATTAATGGTGGAATATGCCTCTATGGTTTCCTCATTTGTGGCCATTGATCCTTTACTTTCAAATTTTAATTTCATCCTTACACATGGATAAATGTGTCACATGCGATTTCACTTAGATGAATTGTCAAATGTTTATTTTTTCAAACTTTATAAACATCCAACGTGGTGCCTTTGCATGCCTTTCTTTTGCTTAGTCACCTTTTTCGAGTGCATCGGGGATGTGTAGACAGTTTGTAGTTTTGTAATAACTGCAAAACTGCGAATTGTAAGGTTGCTTTTCTCTTCCAAGAAGTCCTGGGATGTTGACACTTGTCTGGCTTGTCGGGTTTTGGGAGTGAGGATGCAATTTGCAATATTTCTGCAACTGCAAACTGCGAAGTTGCGAATCTGCTTTCTCCATTTACTGCTACCAAATCATGACAAGTGTCCCCCTTTGTAGGTTGCACGGATGAAATTACAATTCAACGTTCTGCAACTTTTGCGAAGCTGCAAACTGCAAAACTGCAAATTTGCATTTCTTCAATATAGTTCTGGTATCGTGCCATGTGTTCCCCTTCGTCAAACTTCAAGGACCAAAGTGCAGTTTGTAGAATTGTAACAACTACAAAGCTGCCAACTGCAATACTGTGAAGCTATGCATGTGTTCTCCGTGGTTTCTAGATTTGAGGAATATTCGTTTTTCAGGCCTTAGGGATGGAATTATAACTTGCAGTTTTGCAACAACTTTGACTTTTCCACAAAAGCAACCAGGTGAGGGAATATTCCCTGAATATTGCTCTCGTGGGGTTTGGACTTGCACTTGCAATTTGCAGTCTTTTGCGAAAAGTGCAAAATTGCTTTAAGGACCCACATTCCCTTGATACCTCGAATATTCCCTTTTCGTGGGAGCAAGGCTTGGGCATGCAATCTGTACACACTTGCAACTGTAAAAACAGAAATTACCCCCCATTGCAAAGATACTTAAGCTTTTCAAAATGGGTATTTTTAGTTTGGAACTGCAGATGGCAATATGATGGTTTAAAGATCACCGGGAAACCTGCAACTTTGCAATTTCCCTTTAGAAGTGGATGAATCAACATGAGAGTGGCAGGGACAAATAAACCATGCATGAACAACCCTGCAAACCCGTAAACTCTCTTGAAAATGGCAATGAATCAGTTAATTCAATCTTTCAATTTGCAATATCATACGGGAACTCTTGCAACCTACAAGTGAACTTTTGTAGACACCTTTAGGCCCCCCTGAATCAATGCAATAAGCACTTTTAGAGCAACAAGGAACAAATGAGGACAAAGGAAAAGGTCTTAAATCAACATGCTTCTTTGGAAGATGGTGCCAAAAGACAATGGGATCAAAATGGCCACCGACAAAACCTATGAACCATTTTGTAGGCACTATTAAAGGGTCCTATGATCATATTTATTTCAATTCACAATATGTCAATACGGCTAAGGTTAGCTACCAATGTAAGCTCATGCATAAGCACTTCATCCATAAACCCCAAAAGTCTTCACCTACTAGCCAAAAGCTCATTGATACTTCCCATGAGCAACGTAATGATGGGCCCGCTCCTTCAGTTGAGCCTCATCCCAAAGATCCACCAGAACCCGCTCCTAAAGAGTGTATTCCTCCATCTTTGGATAAGGTTACTCATTCTTACAAACCTCATACTACCATGGATCCTTCATCTGTGTCTCATCCCCCTATGTATCGCTATGACACTTATCCTAGAACACATTGTAGCTTCATAGACGAACACAATTCTATGACTTGTACAATCCCTTTGATGGAGCTCATGCGTACTTCTCTGCATCACTATAAATTTCTCATGCAACAAATTTATCGTTTAGAGGATGCCTTTGATGAGGCGGAGGACTATCCCTCCATCCCACCTTTTCATGACCTTGAAATTCACCACATTAAAACTAGTATTCACTCAACTTCCCACCATTCCAAATCTATAACCGTAGAATTACCTGATTAACAAAGAAGTATTATTCCGTGTTGTTGGTCTTCCCCCTTCTTATCATTGTTGTCATTCATGACGTCCAAGGAGATTCTTTGTGGATGAAGGCTTTGGAATTAATATTGCTTCATTTTCTCTCATTAAAAACCTTGGCTTCTTCCCTGACAACCTTAAACATACTCGACTCGCTTGTGGATTTGACAAGACTCGTCAAAAATTGCTCGGTTGCATTTGGCTGCCCATCACCATTGGCTCTAAGACCATTCGTACCAAGCTTATGGTTCTTGATCGTCCTCTTTCTTATAATCTTTTATTAGGTAGACCTTGGACACATCGCATGTGAGTAGTCGCATCATTCGGGTATCGACACCTTAAATTTATTCATATCCAATGATATAAGCATGACGCTGATCCTAATCCTTGGAACATACCCATGCCTTTCGCCAACAAACCCGTTTGTATCCCCACTACTCCTACAGTACCCAGGGTTCCATATCCCAAGTTTTATAACTACAAACCTGAAATTCAAGTAACTTTATCCGATTCAGACGATGATGAACCTGACGAGGTACAAAACAATGTTAACAAGAATTGCTTACCTAATGCCATTACATTTTGGCCTCTTCTAGTTCCACTACCATGGGACCAGTTTCCTCCCGTTGTAGAATTTGAAGAGCCTCCTTGTAATGTCTACCTTCTTCTAGCCGCCATGATGGCAATCCCCTCAAGTGCAATGAGCTCAGGATTTCTCACCTTCTTGCATGGATCCAACATCACCACGTCTGTTTTAGAAAAATGGGGATTCATCATCCAAAGACAATATTTTTTATCTCTGATATGCACTTGATTATAACGACATTGAAACTCGTTATAATTCACCAATTATTAATGAAAAATACATCTGTATCTCATGTTGAATCACGAGACATTTAGATGCCCTATTATCAATGAAGAATACATATAATCCCATATTGAATCATGACATTTAGATGTTCTTCATTATCAAACTAGTTTGGCAAGAATGCATGCTTTTAATCATGATTTCCACATTTGACAACCTCAATCTTCCTTCTTATGATACTAGTGATAGTGAAGATAAGAAAACTTTACCTTATGTTCCACCAACTAACCCTCCTTCACTCGATACCCTTGGATTCTCCCAAAAAAAACTAATTATGAAACCAAACACATGTGTCAACCATCCCCTCCTTCTGACACAATCGACCGTGTTGTCATAGGCTTGATATCATTCAAAATAGAATAGTTATGTATGATGTAATTAGCCAGCCTTTGCATGTTGCATAGATTGATCATGTCTACAATCCTCTACACTCTCCTCGATTCCATCAACCCCTGTGCTACCAGCATAGCCGATCTCTATCAAGGAAAGATGTTTCCTCTTATCCCCTCATCATGAGGACGTCACTCTAGATGCTAAGGTCCTTGATGTGAGACAAATCAATTCCCAACAACACCGTGATGGTAAGCGGTATGTGGCCCTTCAAATAGATGTTGAATATAATGGTTTGCTACCTACCCTTGACAATGATGAGGCCATCCTTGAGCTCCTCTATGCATGTAAGGATAACCTTCCTCACCAACATCATAAACTTTGTCACCTATATGATCAATCACTTCTCTTTGATAATTTCGTTGTTGTGGCTGATCTTGTTAGTGATGAAGCTGTTAAGCTTCCTGAAGATTCCTACCACTTTCAAGATAGTAACACCATGCTTGCTGAAAACACCATTTAACATCCAAATCGATGATGATCCATTCCATGTAGTCATGTTAGGCGATTGTTTTTCTCACATCCATGACAAGTATCGTGAAGTCCTTCATAAAAACAAGATGGGTTTTACTTGGGGATACTCTGACATGCCTAACATTGATCCTAATATTGTGGTACATAACATTATCACTTATTCTAATGTTGCACCCGTTAGACAAAAGATCCGCAAGTTTCTCCTTGAAGTCAATAATCTCTGTCAGAAGAAACTTGTCAAGCGCCTTGATTCCTAATTTATCCGCTCTGTTGAGTATTTTGAATGGGTCTCCAACATCATTCCCATTCATAAGAAAGTCATGTTAGCCATATGTATTTGCATTGACTTATGCAATTTTAACTTTGTTTGCCTCAAGGATAACTTCCCTTTACTTTCTATCGACACCATTGTTGACACTACAAGTTATAAGATGGTATCTCTTATGGATGGCTTTTCCGGCCACAGATCCAAATAGCACCTGAATATCAACATAAGACTAGTTTTATTACTAAATGGGGTGCTTATTGTTATCTTAAAATGTTATTTGGACTTTAAAATGTTGGGGCAACCTATTAGTGAGCTATGACCCACATCTTTCATGATCTCATTCATAAGATCGTCGAATGGATGACCTTCTTGCCCAATCTCAACGTGAAGAGGATTATGCCGATGAAACAGATGTTACTCTCGGAGGCCTTCATAAATACAAGGTTTACCTTAATCCAAGCACAAGTATCTTTTGACACACCCAAGGGAAACTCTTATAATTCCTCATCTCCAAATGTGGAATAGATGTGGATCCCACAAAGATAAAAGCCAGCCTCGACATGCCTCGTTCTATATCTATAACCGATATTCACACTTTTCTAGGGAAGCCTAGGGCAATCTGAGTAGAGCTCTTCTTGATTATGAAACCCGATACACGTTTATAAAATGAGCGTGCGTTCACATCTACTTCGCTTCCACTATACTTTAACACTACATGATTTGTCAAACCCTTTATGTCATCATTCATGCCAACCCCCTCCACCACT
The DNA here is from genome assembly GCA_019776745.2 of Taxus chinensis. Taxonomy (NCBI): domain Eukaryota; kingdom Viridiplantae; phylum Streptophyta; class Pinopsida; order Cupressales; family Taxaceae; genus Taxus; species Taxus chinensis. The sequence goes on from CM034156.1 coordinate 162,766,512, forward strand.
TCTCCCATGTTTGTCTTACCTATGGATCACATTGGTAAATGAATGACGCTCCTCATGGAATTTGATCTATGCATTATTATGCAAAAAGATGTCAAAGGCTAAGTCATTGTAGATCAACTCGCTACCTTTGCCATACACGCAACCCAACCCATCCTAAAGGCTTTAACAATGAAGAGATCTTACTCATTGAAGGAATGGATCAAGCGCTTATAATTAAGGATTATTACCATAGCTCTACCACTGATCTTGAACTGTAATGCCTCAGGACTGTTGACGCGTAACCTAATACCAAAGTCACGAAAAACAACGTTAAACTCGAAGAAGAAGAAACCACTGTCGACCTTTATGAAGACACTTAAGAGTCTCCATTTTGATGAAGAATTTTTTTTTTCAAGGAGGTGGAGCAGGTTGTGTTCTCACTGATCCATCAGGTAAAACACTTCCATTCTCATTTCTCCTCGAATTCGATGTAACCAACAACATGGCTGAATATGAAGCCCTTGTCGTAGGCTTGAATGTCACTCTTTCCTCCTATATCACATATCTCCATGCCATGGGTGATTTCCAACTTCTATGCCAACAAGTTAGTGGCACCTATCAATGTAGATAAGATAGATAAGAAAAGAGAACAACAATGAGAAGGAAAGAAAGCAATATTCTACACCATTTGAGGTATGTTTCACATTCTTTGTTATTTTTGCAAATTTACACATTATTTTGCATTTTTTTTCAAGGTTTCAAACTTCAAAGAGTTAGGGAAGTTCAATTTTTTGTTTTCACTTGCAATTATAGTTGGGTGTTACATTTTTAATAAAAAAACAATGAGTGGTAGTAAGGGTGAAGAGATTCAAATGCAACATAGAGGTAGAAATAGGGTTTCTTTAGGGAGTGAGAGTGTTGTAGCAACTATGGGTTCAAATAATCAATTTTAATGCCCTTCTCAACTCCTCAAAATCTATTCAAAGGGCCCATTCAACCCTAAAAAGCCTCTTTCACAATTTTCAACCATTGACAAAGAAAAAAAATTCACTAGGGAGTAGATTGTGGTTGTGTCATATTTGCAACAAAGATTTTAGGGACAACTACACAAGGGTTTATTGTCATCTTTTGGGCATAGTTGGACAGGGGGTAAAAGGTTGTGAAAAAATAACACTAGCGGAGAAGGCCGAAGTGACTAGGTTGCACATGGAGGGTGAGGCAAGAAAAAATGGATGTCATTGGAGACTATGCATAGTACACAATTGCCTACCCAATCTGTGGATGTTAAAAGTCAAAGGGGAGAGGAGTTTACCAAGGGAAAGAGAAAGGCTACTACTATTGCGGCGATGTTCAATGTGCAATTATGGGAAGTAGTTGACTCTTCGATTGCTAATGTAATACCATTTCATGTGTCACATTCCCCTTGCTTCAAACAAATGTTCAAAGATGTAATTGTTGTTGGTTCCTCATATGCCCCTTCTGGAGAACATAAACTACAGATCAACCTCCTTGATAAAGAATATTCTAAGGTGAGTGTGGTGATGGAGTAGATGAGGCCAACTTGAATACGGGTAGGTTGCTCTATCATCATGGATGGGTGGACCGATATTAGACATCGACCACTCATCAATATCATTGTCACATGTCTTGTTGGCTCTTATTTTCTTAGAGCTATTGATTGTACAGGGAAGAGGAATGATGCAACCTTCCAATTTCAAATTTTGAAGGATGTCACAGAGGAGATTAGGCCCTCTAATGTTGTACAAGTGTTGGCTGATTTAGCTTGCATATGTAAGTTAGTTGGCTTGATGGTTGAGGGCGCTTGCAAGCACATTTTCTGGACTCTATGTTCTATTCATGCATTGAACAACACATTAAAAAACATTAGAAGGATAGATTGGGGTGCAATCTATTCCATGTGTTTTGTTTTGCAACGATTTGGATGGTAGTTTGTAACTTGCTATGCAATTTAGAAAACTCCTCACAATTTTTGTGAGCTAATTGTTGAGGAGGCATTCAAACTTGGATTTATAATCCGGAAGTATCATGTGGCACAATTTGATTGGTTTCATATGGTTGTACAAACTACACAGAATTTCAAGAAAAGGTAAAAAACTGAAAAATCTTGAAAATTGTGTTTGAATGTTGTTGGAGGCCAAAATTTTATTATTTAATGTTTTGAAAATTGAGCGTACTATATTTTTCAAGTTTTGTATTTCTTATGGACTAAAAAATGAGTGAAATGAGTGTATGTGTGTGTACGAACATATTCAAGTCGTATTGTAAACGAGGGTTTTGTAAAATCAACGTATCCATGTATCAAACCCTTTCCTGTACTCCTATCCTAACAACATATAGGAACTGCAGTCCAAAGCATGCACATGTTTTTCTTCTAGCTTTTTTATGCCTGTATCCTCAAATTATAACCAAGAACAAGTTTATACTGTTCTTTTTCACACGTGTAATGTCTCTAAATGGACATTTCCAAATAATTCCGTATTTACCGGAAACTCTAATTTTTCCCCTTAGGGTAGAAATAATAACATTTTGAAATTACCTTTTAATTCTGAAATGTCTCTCTTCCTAAAATAACCAATCGAAGACCCTTAGCCCAATTTTGTTTCCCAACAACTAAGGGGTAATTAAAAGGGGACCTATAGTCTTAATAAATGATTATAAAGTGCATAAAAAAAAGACTATAAAAAGCAGTTATATTAATTTATTATTGACTTAATAAAAATAAAAGAGAAGAACAAAAAAGATAAAGTGATAAAATAAAATAAAATAAGAAAAAGTGAAGTCACTTTATAAGTCTTATTTCTCCCTAGGAGAAAATGCAACCCATGTTGGGGATGAGACAAAGCAAAAAAATAATTAAATGCGGGCCAAAGAAGGTGATTGGTGCTTATGGGTGGCTACTAAGCTAAGATTGCTTATAAAAGCAAGTCAATTTGGCTTTGCAAAGTATCTCTTTTATTTTTACAAAATATTCTGATTTTTGTTTGAGCTTGAAGCTTTGCAAATTACTTCAAAGGATGAAAACCCATTGAAGTCACCTTTAGAGGACGAAAATTCTCTTGAGGTCTAGATGGAGAACAAAAACTCTTATTCTATTTGAGAGGATTCTCCATTCAGGGGTTTCTATCGCAGTGCAAGGGTTTAGTTGTGTTTTTCATGGAAGATCAGCAGTGTTTGAGGGCTGAATGTTGCATATCCGAATAAGGGTTTGAAGGTGAATATTGTCACTGTGATTCCCTTTTATTTCCAGCAGTGTTCTTGGTGAAACAACCCATAGAAAGAGCTGATTTGTGGTGTTTTAGATCTGTTTTGGAGCTGATTTATATTACTGTTTCATCCGTTGATTTTTATAAATCAAATCAGCCAATTTGCATAATTTTTGGGTCAAAGAATTAGTGTTTTCAGCTGTCTGAAGGAGCATTCTGCATATTTTTATAAAATAAATCAGCCTTCATTTGAGGACAAATCTGGTATCTTTCTCGTGTTTTGGTACTAATAAATTCAGCTGATTTGTTTCAAGCAACAAATGAATGATTTTATCCTAGTTTTGAGTGATTTCCAACATCCATGCAAGTCGCCATTTTTGTATAAAATTCAGATCTGCATATAATAATTTTTAGATCTCCATAACTTGCACTTTTGGACTGGGATTTGCCTCTATCCTGTTTGAGGTTGAATGATGTCCATTTGGGGACATTACAAATTATGAAAATTTGATCAATATAATGTACAAAAACAAACACATATTTTATTGAATTAATTTGCAGGAAAAAAGCAGAAACCCTAGGCTGAAACCCTAGGCTGAAACCCTAGGTATAAAATATGGAAGTTATTTAGCTGAAACCCTAGCTGGGTTTTACAAATAAATTGCAGAAATCAAAACCTAGCTATTCACCTAAAACCCAATGCAAATACCAACCCCAAACGCTACCCTAGGAGTTGTATGACAGAGTTTATGGTAGGTTGTACGGCTGATATTTGGCTGGAAATGGCAACAACACTGTCACAAAACCATGCAAATAAAAATCAGATCTTAACCTTTGATGAGATCGCCTCCAAATGGTGGCAATAGGTACTCCAAAGTGCTGATTTGATGACCAAATACTGTAGTGACACTATAGCGGCACTGTGGCAGCAACATGCAACTCTCAAAATGCTGAAATCTTCATCAAATCACTGTAGTGACACTGTAGCAGCAACATACCAACTTGAAACTTGACCAACTATGTTGATTCGATGATGTGGTACAAAGGATCAGCATGAGGATTGCTGCAATATGCCCCAAATGATGAATAAACCTAGGTTACTGCTATGGCACCCACAGGGTGCTCAAAATGTTTCTGGAGCGGCCACGGTACGGGAAATACCCTGTGGAAACGTCCAGGTACGCCTGTGCCGTACCCGGGCGTTTCTGCAAGGTCTTTCCCGTACCCTAGCCACTCCCAAGTGCAAAAAACCATCAAAAACCAAAAATCGTGAATCCAAAATCGTGAATGTAAAACATAGATTAAATTCATTTTAAATGTTGAATATAATCGTGCCCTATTGCTTCTGCATTGTTTTTTTTTTGCTTGTTTGTATTTATTCATTAATATTTTATTTTGTTTGTATAGCTTTTGATTTTTAATAATTTAGATATATAGTCTTTTAATAACTTTTGTTTTTTAATAATTTAGATATATATTCAGTTGGTATTTAGATATTATCATTTTTTAATAATTTATAGTCTATAGAATATAACTCATTTCTTTTATGTTATAGTTTTTTTAATTTTTATTACATAAATGTAATTTAATGTTTTTATTTTAATGTGGTTCCTATAAGTTTACAAATTATTTATATGAAATGTATATAATGTTAATTTTTTAAGAAATGTATTTAATGTATTTAGAAGGCTGAAATTTATATATTTTTTAATTTTTATATATTTTTTGTACTGCCGTATCCAGCGCCAAAATTTTTTTGCCGTATCTGCGTATCGGATACTCCGTACCCGCTCCTATATCCAAAACGTATCAGCTACTTAGGAATAAACCATTCAATAAGCTCACTTGCAATCCTTGAATGCAATTGCCAAGAAGGAATGAGGGTTTTCGTCCTCAACTGCAGATGGAAGTTGGACCAGCAGTCCAAAATCTTATTCACAAAATATAATGCATGCCAAAGATGTCTTTCCAAGTGACCCCCAATGCTCTTCTATAACTTCACTTGGCACTTTTCCCAAGGAAGACACCCCAAAAGAAACATCCTCCTTTTTACTTTGTCATTGACATTGATTTATCTTAAGGTCAATTTTTTATAATAATAAAACATAACTGTCTTTTATGATTATTTCATGAAGTTACTTTTTCAACACTTAAGTTATAAATATATTATTAATTTATTATACTTTATTTGAAAAAGGTGACATTACAACATGACCCATTTCCCTCCATCTTTCATCATGGCTTTGTATTATAGCATTTGAAATCTAACAGTTTATACTTAACACACAAATTTGATATCTGTCACATATATGTAATGCAGTTATATGCCCCATGGGATTCATGAAAGTGAACAATTAATATAATTCCTTTGTTGTATGCGTGTTATCCTGAAATGTTACTTTGGGAACATAAATAGTTTATCAATTCACGTCTTCTTCCTCCCAGTGCTCAGAGATAGGGCAGTGTAGTAGTAAATGCATGTTCTGCAACGTTGTTCAACTTATTACTACTATACAGTATTTAAATTCTTTCTGCTCAGCTCATTTTCTACAGTCATTATGACCAGTATCCATCTTGTAAAAGTGGTTTTCCATGCCAAACAGTTCTTAAAATATGTTTTCCTTGACATTTATGAGCAATGTGCTAATAAATGCATTTTGTGACATTGCACTGGTGTTTCAATTATAGCAATTAGAAAGTATTCAGGTTTCTTCCACTACCCTTATACTGTTCTTACAGCTGGTGCCCAGCTTCAGAAGGCAATTATCCATGATAAAGCAGCTTTCATATATATTCTCTTATACGCATGTTGTTACTTCACATTAATATGTTCTCCATCACAATTAAAAAATTCATGTTTCTGTGAATGCTTATTACAGGTGCTTGAATATGTGACTACCACTGCTGTAAAACAAAAATATCAAACCCAAACTCATTGGCAAATTGGTCTGAAGCTGCTTAAAGGAAATGTAACATCACAACTAGTACGAGCATCGTTGAAGGTTTTGCCAGCAGATCATGCTAGCGCAGGGGCTGTTGAAAACTGCATTTCATTAGTAAGTTCTGCATACACAGCATATTCAGGTTTGCTTGAAGAAGTTGCTACTGTTGCACAACTTAAAAAAGACGCCCTATTTTCATCTAAAAGGCTTTCAAAAGTTTTTCTCAAGTTTGCATTCTTCTGTGACGAGCTTCTTGCTTGTACAAAATATGGTCAGTGGGGAAGCCAAGTACAATCTAGGATCAAGGAGGGGAATCCTTCAACTGGGCTACCACATTCATCTGTATACCCCTCCTTTATTGTAAAATACATAATGAAAGCTGTACGGTTATATAATTCAATGCAAGTTCAGCATGGCATTGCAAGAGTGCTAACATTGCTAGGTCATTACAAAGAAACTCATTTAGAATTTAACTCACAGATGAAGGGTACACCATGCTGGTTGTTTATAGCTTGGATACCCCAGATGCTTGCTGTTGTTGATAGAGATGAAGGAGAAATCCTTGTGGGCTTGCTGGAAGAGATTGCTCAATCTTATCCACAATCTTTATATTTTCCATTCAATGTCAGCAGATCAGATTTTGGAACCGTGGGTCGAGAAAGAACAAAAAGACTGGAAATTCTTTTGGATAATCCAATTATGAAGGGGTTTGCTCGTGCTCTTGAGGACCTCACTTTCCCAGAGCAGCGTTTGCGGAATGCCCTTGTACTTTTGAAAACCCATTTAAGTGTGGGAAATAACAAGGCGGCTCAGGAAATATTTGATGACATGTTTGTAGATTGTTTGGATGTTAGATGTATGTTGGACGAGAATAGGAAATCAGGGGAGTATAATCTTAAGTTTGCCCGTGATTATTCAAAAAGAATTTTAAAGGCATTGGGTGAGAATGGAAGCAAGCTTAAATCCATGGATGAAAAACATTTTACTGAGGCTTTAAAAGATGTCATGCTAAACCTAATGAATAGTCACAAGAACTTGCAAGTTGGAAAGATCAGTTTAAGCTCTCTTTCAAAATGGATGGCTGATTTTGACGGATCTTATTCATCTATACATGACAAGGAAGATTATGGAAAAACGGTTATTGAAGTCCCAGGATGTTACAGCAGTTTTAAGAAGCCGGAGCCCATTTCACATGTAAAATTAATGAGTTTTGATCAGACGTTACTGTCTTTGAGCTCCAAACAGCGGCCTAAGATTTTGAAAATGCGAGGATCAGATGAGCAGGACTACAAGTTTGTAGTGAAGGGGGGAGAGGACTTAAGACTAGACCAGAGGATTGAGCAACTGTTCGATATCATGAATACAGTCTTGTTGAGGGATTCTTCCTGTGCTAGGAGGAAGCTGTCTTTACGAACATATGCTGTCATTCCTATTTCAAAGCAGTGTGGTATTATGCAGTTTGTTGAGGGGACAACTGTTCTGGAAGATGTGATCAAGGATGGGTTAATGCATAGACTTCCTACTACTGGACAACAGGCTTCAGGGCAGGGAAAGAATACACCAACAGGTCTTCTGTCGCTTGTACGAAGCCAATATCATGAGTGGATAGAAAAGAAAGGAGCATCGAAAATTGTATCCGAAAACTACACGAACATGTATAGAAAAATTGGAGCAGATGAAGTCGGACAGAAAATGCATTCTTTTATGTCTCAGTTACCTTGGGATTCCCTCAAAACTGGCATTGCAAGGCTGGCAACAAGTGCTGAATCTTTTCTGGCTCTACGCACTCAGTTTGTTCGAAGCTTATCTGTCTTGAGTATCTGTGGCTATATAGCTGGAGTTGGAGACCGACACTTGTCCAATTTTCTAATGGACACAAAAAATGGAATGCTTGTTCCTATTGATTTTGGGTACAGCTTTGGTACAGGTGTGATCCTTTTGCCAGTTCCTGAACTAATACCATTCAGACTGACTTCTCAGTTTATAAATTTGCTTCTGCCTTTAGATTCCATTGGACTACTTCAAAATGACATGGTTCGTACATTATCTGCACTGCATGCAAATCGTGAAATCATTTCTGCTGTACTGGATATATTTGTGAATGAGCCATTGGTCGACTGGAAGAATGAGGCAATGAAAACTGCAGCCTTGCGGCAGACAGAACTTTCAGGAGGTGGTTCTGAAAGCCAGCCTCGTCAAGTAAGCTCACATGAGCAACAGCATGTTGCACTGAAAATTGAAAATGCTCATCGTAAACTTAATTTTTGGAATCCGGCAGATATCACCATATCTGAGCTCAATTCCTCAATTCATTCCAGCAAGCCCTATCTGTCAGATCTGGAAAAAATTGTCCGTGGCAATCCTGAATACAATGTTCGCGCTCGTATCCAAAGAACTGTTTGTGAATCTATACAGGAACAAGTAGACTGTTTGATTGATCAGGCTACAGATCTTAATCTTCTTGGTCGTATTTGGGTTGGATGGCAGCCCTGGCTTTAATAGAGAGAAGAAATATTACTGTGCATATAAAGATTTAAAACTATTTATTCATGTCTATCTTGTACACAGCTCCCTGAACGCATTATATAAAATATAAACTTTTGGACAATTTTGATTGTTGTCTAGTGTTACCTCTCGCAAGATTTTCTGTAGTATATCACTTGTGGGCAGGTTGTTTTCTGCCTACTTAAGCATTGATGTTTGGTAATGCACTCGGATCTCTGTAGAGGGTGTAATCAAATGAATGCTTCGGGATTTTTTGTTTATCATGTTTTTCAATAATTTTTCACGTCAATAAAGATTATAGCACTTGGATTGGTAATTCTATTTATTGATGTCTATCTTGTACACAGATCCCTGAACGCATTATATAAAATAGAAACTTATGGACAATTTTGATTGTTATCTAGTCTTTAGCTCTCGCAAGATTTTCTGTAGTACTATCACTTGTGGGCAGGTTGTTTTCTGCCTACTTGAGCATTGCTGTTTGGTAATGCACTCAGATCTCTGTAGAGGGTGTAATCAAATGAATGCTTCGGGATTTTTTGTTTATCATGTTTTTTCAATAATTTCTCACGACAATAAAGATTATAGCACTTGGACTGGTAATTCTTTAAAGAAGCAATATAATTCCTCAAATAGAAGGGAGAGGTGGTGGTGTAATGGCTGAGACTCTGAATGCAAATGGAATTGCAAATCTTGGACCATCGTAAGACCATGAACTGAAATTTACCAAACTTGGCTCAACAATGTGCTATATAAAACTCTACAAAACTGAAGTCAAACTTGTCAGGGATGGTCAAAACAAGATGTCAAATATTGCATTTGGATGAGGATACTTGTACTTCCATTTTTCCATAAGGTAAAGGTACAGGTGATTTTCTAAGTCACAGCCTACCCAGTCCACCACCCTTTCATATGAGACTACTCTTGTGAGAACAAGATATAGTGCACAAGTAATCCAGGCCTTGTCAATCCACCTACACCAGAGTATTGCTATTCTGACTATTAAATGAGGGATGTGTCATTGCAACGCTCGTTTTGCTGCCTTGCATTCTTCATCAGACCACAGATTTGTTGGAAAGCTGCTTATGTTTCTCTTCTTGGGCCCAGACCTTTTGCAAATGGTTAGTGCTTTGTGGATAATGGGACTCGGCATATTGCTTTGCACCGGGTGTGTGGTTGTTGAAACTCTATCCTTTGCTTCCGGGAGGTGTTTTTCAAGGGCTGCCTTAAAACATTCCCTATTCTCACGAGTCATAAGAATTTTACCCTGAAGAGGTGAGTTTGTTCTCTTGGCTGATTATTTATATGTATGTTAATCTTCACATAAATTGGGTTATGGTCTGGTTTCATCTCGATAGGCCAGATTCTTATTTTTAAATCCTTCAATCTTGAAATGCACCCTTGCGAACAAATAGCAGTCTACTAGGCTTTGGCTACTGTATGTTTTGTAGGTCATTTTGTCTAAACTCAGCCATGCTCTCGTACCATTGCATATAACCATGTTATAGAGATTACACATCCCCAACAATTCTGCCCCGTATAGCGTGACACCCCCATTTTCGTCTTGTGAAGTCCTCTCCCAAATTTGGTCTTCTTCCTCCTCTAGCCATAATGGGTTGTTCAGTTTCCCCTCATTTCTTAAGTTAAGGGTTTGGTTGTTTGTTGTTCTCACAAGTAAAACTTCCCTCATTTCCCATAAGTAAAACTTCCCCGGACACACTATATGCTCAAATGTCATTTTTGAGTGACGCATAAGGGTCATCACGATCTAAGTGTTTTTTACTATATGTTTTTTATCCTCTTGGTGTGAAATAGCATGTGGCAAGCCACATGTTTAGCTCCATTTCCTTTGTTTTCAAACACATATATTGTTTGTTTGGGTCCTCTTTCTCCACTTATATATTTCCACACCACGCTTCTCTAATCAGCATTGTTATCCCTCCATACCCTTTTCCACTTTCGGTCCTTTCGTTCCAGATTGATATTTCCCTGTATCCTTCGAAATCTGGAACTTTGCAACCATAATGTTCATGTGTTTCATTGAGAATGATGGCATCCTTTCTTTTTGCTATGGGCCCCAAGCAAGGACCTCTTCTCCAAGGGTAGCCTCTACAATTCGAGCTTACCGAGGCTAAGTGCTCTTAGAGCGACCTAATTCCCTATTTCTTATGTTTCATCTGGTGGTTGATTTGAGTTTTTCCATTATATTGACATGCCCAATTTCCTACTTTCCTTGCTGCCGTAACTTTCTCCCATTGTTTCCTTCTTTCTTCTTTTTGCCCAAATATTAGGTCTTCATCCAGATAGAATTGTGTCCCCTCAAGAATGTTTTGTGTTCCTTGGTATCCTATTCATAGCTTCTATGTTGTGCAAGGTAACTCTAATATGACTTTTCCTTCCATCTTGCATGTCTCTTTCAATCTTGTTAGCTTTGTGAATATTCATGGATCATTGCAATTGGTTTTCAAGAAAGTCTCTTACCAATTTGTTGGTTTTTTCAAAGTTTCCATAGTCTTTCAATCTCTTAATGATAATGTTTGCCACCCTTTCTTGTCTCTCATTTTCTTCTCATATCTGAAGTCAAGCGTATTCTCTATGAGTTCTTTTTGTTTGTTTGGCATTACTCCTTTTTCTGCCCAAGACTTGGATTCATCAACTTGACTCTTCAAGTTAATGTCTTTTACCCCTTTGTTATTACAAATTTGGTCTCCCTTGTGTGCGGCGTGTCCTCCTTTTTGGCCATTTTTGTCATATTTCCTTATATTTCATTCAATTGATCTATGATCTTAACCGAGGTCAACTCTTGTTGTCCTTTCTCCATGTTGGCGTGCAAAATGTTATTTGTTCTTGAAGTAATTCATTCTCCCTTGTCAATTTCCAATTGGATTCTGTAATTTCTTTCAGCCTATTGTCCCTATAATATTATTTTGCTTCTATATCCTCAAGCTTCTTTTTCATGTTCATTTGTTCCTTGACATTTAATTCTAACGACCACATTAATGGTGTTAATGTGGAGCTATAAACATCTTTGTTCTGATTTGCTTCTTCATATTCTTCTTTGTTTTCCAATTGTAACTTGTCCTTTCTTTGTGCGGGATGAAGTCAGATTCCATGTCCTTTGCTCCCTCTCTTTATTTTCCAAGACTAATTCATGTTCCTTGCATGTGGTGTTAAGTGATGGCTGCATACTATGACACAGTTGCAGATTTTGTTTCATGGCATGCTTTATTTCCATTTTTGTAATGCATTTCGCCACTCATTTTTTCCTTCTCTGTGCCTTGAACTTTTGATCCCTAAATATCTTGCTTTTGTTTTTTTGTAGTTCTTGTCGGGATGTTGTGTTGTCTTTGGTAGAATAATGTGAGTTTTATTACTTATTATGTGCTTCAGTTTCTAAGTCTCTCTACGTATTAGGATCCCCTTGTGTTGTTTGGCATTCACATATGTTAGCATCTCATATGTTTGGTAAGTTGGCTTGTGGGTGCCCTATCATGTGTGGATATGTGTATGAACCCCACGCTCCTGCCCTTGCCCCCATGTAATTGTTAAAACTAGGGCATGATTAGATGGTTGGATACCCTATGGGATGTTGCATATACTCCCATGGAATTAACAAGCCTCCCTGTGTCATCAATCCCAACAGTGGTCTCTTTATATGTCTCACCATTTCAAACCTTTTGTTTTTCATTATTACTGCTAACTATGTGTTCACCTGAGACTGTAATTTATATCCCTGTGATAGTTTTAGGTACTCCGTTTTGTGCATCCATTGTGTTTGAACCTTGGATTGGTATATTTGGGTTACGGTTTTCACCCTCTTCAACCTTTGGATGTGTTCTTTTTATTGTCTTCTTCTTGTTCCCTCATTGTTTCTATTCCTTTTTATGAAGAAGTGTGTTTTTAAATAAAACTATTTTATGACAGAGTTTTATATATGCTTATATAGGAGTCTTGGAGTGATTACCGATCACCAGCGTTTCTTATTCCACTAGTGTAGTTTCATCAGTTTGGGGGCACTTTTTAACATTTTTCCTAGTAATGTTTGTACCATCTTGAGTTCGTAGGAGTGAGAAAAGCTTGCTAAAAGCATTCTTCATTTTCCCAGAACAATTTCCTTTTACTTAACGTCCAACCAAAGCTTGGACCTTGCTAGGGAGATTCACCTCATACAAGAAAAAGAAAGAAAGAAAGAAAGAGATTATATTAATGTCCACAAATGACAAAAAGTGGGCCAATGGGGTTAAAAGATACAACCATTAGCAATAACAAATTCTAGGAAGAGAGAATCCTAAAAGCGAACCGACGATGCAAAGTACAAAGATAAAATAGAGCAATGTACCACTAGCATAAGTGGCAAAGATGCAAATAAAAATAGTAATGAAGGGCGAACGAAATCCCCAAGAGCAAGTGTCAATGAAGAGTGGAGGTAAATCTCATTGAATGTCACCATCTGTGCCAAAAGTGGGAGAATCATTTGAGCCATTAACACTCACTATGAAAGATATGAAAATGTTGTCCGGTGAGTATATGGGTCGAAGGAGCTAGGTTGAGGGATCCTAAGAGGAAACAAGACACTTCCTTTAGAATCGCTCCTAACATCCAAGGCCGATGTAACTCTCGTAGCAGTAAAAAACTTGTAATATCATTTTGCCCTTGAGGTCTAGGGGACAACTGGTAAGTAGTAGATTCATGTCGCCGAAGAAGGGTAGAGCCATACTGATGGGGTGGAGCAGAGCCACAATGTCGAGAAATAAGATGCTTCGATATCTGAATTGTCTGAGTGGTGTTGCCTTGAGAGCCGATCTTTCAACTATGATGTGTGATATATTGGTGTCTAAGGGATGTTTAGTGGTTTTAATCACCTGAATGGGTTGAAAGAAAGAGGTGATCACTATGGGAGCTCTAGAGCCCCTAGGCTCCTCCTGTAGAGATATGTGTAGCAGGGTGACAACCTCAGAAAGATAAAGAACCAGGCACCGACAATCTATATAGCTGAAAAAAGTAGTTAAGAGTGTTGTCTGAGTCTCTGTAGAGGCAGTGATATCTTCCCCATATCTCATAATAAATGGGGCATTTTAAAATGAAGCAGTGCTTGGTCTCCACCTCTTGGAGGGGGCAAAGGTGACAAATCTTGTCCTAAGGGAGAATGTGATGGTCTGTTTCAACCCCTAACTGGTGAGAACAAACTATCACTTGGTCAGGGGAAATCTCAAGCTTTGAGGCCAATGACGTTGGAGATAGTGATGGAGACAAATAGTACCATCCACCACATGTAAGAAATGAGTGGCATGGAAAGCAAGCTTGGGACTGAGTGGATCACGAGGGGATCCAGGTGGTTTGGATATATTGTTTATGGATGTCCTCTCCGAAAGCCCTTATGATGACATCCTTGGTGGGAAGGATCCCAAGAGGGGCATCTAGGGAATACATGAAAGCGGGTAGCTTGTCAATAGAGATGCCAATAGAAATAAGGATTTGCTTAGTCTCAGAGTACCAACAATGTCGATGTCTTGTGAGGACTAGTGAAACAATCCTCTCTAAAGAGAAAAATGCTAAGTAGGGATGCCTCTCACGGTCAGAAGTTGAGTCCCCCGAGATCTAAGTCTGTGGATGTAGAAAGTAATACTAAAGATAGTCTCAAGATGTAGTGAGTGGGGGGCATGATGCTTTGAGGAACTACCTGCTTACAATGAATCTTTTGTTGTAAAATGAGAGTCTAGACCCTTAATATGGGCTGAGTCAAAGACTCCCAACTGGGTCCCCAAACCTTTGAACCATACAAAAATTGTAGGTTTGATTATGTATTAAACAAGCATAACTTGGAAGGGATATCCTAGAAGTGGATCTGGAAACATTGACGTTCCAAAACAAAAAGAGAAGCATACCCCTTGTAAAGGCATGGTTGAGCAACAAACTTCATGTTAAAGCATGGACCAAAAAATGTGACCCCCAAATAAGTGTAGGTTGATCTCAAGAAGTTCCCTTTTTGTATAAATAGTTGAATCTGGACAAAGAGTGCTTAGATATATTGAAGATTGTGACATTAGTTTTATTAAGGTTGACCACAAGTTGTATGAGTTTGTAGAAGTGAGCAAAGGCATTAAGTTGTTGCAAGCCCTCTGCAAAGTGTGAGAGTATAACAACATCATCAACAAAAAGGAGGATGGCTAGAACTACCTCATGTAGAAGACAACCATCATCCATATGGGTATGTTATCGAATAAAGTCCTCTAACTTATCAATGTAAATATTGAAGAGGGTCGAAGAGAGAGGACACCCTTGTTTGACCCCAACGGTACTTCGCACAAACTTAGACAAATTGTGAGAGGTTTGAACTTGCCTAACGACAGTCTCATAAAGCCTCCAAGTTGCAGTAATTAGAAAATCATGGATGCCGAAATCTTTCAACTTCTCAAAAGTAGATGTCTCAGAACTGAGTCAAAGGCTTTCTTGAGGTCAACAAAACAATAAAAGACATGTGATGAGTTTCTTTGATGTGATAGCTTGGAGTGTAAAGATGTGTTCAATAGTTTGATAGTCCCTTATGAAGCATGCATGCCCCTAAGCTATGATTTTATTCCTTTCTAGGTATTCTGACAAATGCATGTCTAACATTGTGGCGTAAAGTTTGGCAAATGTATGCTCAGTCATAATGGTATGTAGTTGTGTTGGATAGAGGGATCCCTGAACTTATAAACATGGTAGATGTGTTGGGACCAAGACTGAGGGAATCTCGAAGACACCGCCTAACTAAAAAGTGTGGCAAGGGTAAAGGCAAGAGAATCCACACCATATTTGATGAACTCGGCTTTGAGACCTTCACAATATTGGAAATTCCAGGCGCTTAGAGGTGGGGGTGAATCAATGCTTGTTCAAAATTTTACAGACATTCCCATTTCTTTAATCTTGCTATGATGAGCACATAAAACCATACACAAGCAAATAATATGAGAGTATACACAGAGACACAAGATTTAATTTGAGAAATTCAAACTGGGAGAAAAACCCACTAAAACCAAGAACTAGCTTAGGACAAGAATGCCATGTAAATGTTGCATAATTTCATAGTTAAGCTTCAACTCAACATGGAGTTGCAACTCCAAAGATTTAACCAAGCTACCACTCAATGTTTGACAAGCTTCTACTTGCCTGGAAGCTTACACTCCCAAATACAACTGGGCTTCTACTTGTTTCTTCTGCAAGCTACCACTCCCTCCTACTAAGCTACAACTTAAATTTTTTCAAAACTTGATCACACTTATTTTGTTGTCTTCTACAATTGATAGTGATCACTAGATAAGCTCACTCTTCTTTAATTTTCTCTCTCATCCTCATCACTCAATCAACATTAAACCTATTTCATACAAGGCCACTTCAAGCACTCAGTCCTGTCAACTTTCCTTCTTTCATTTTGCTGCAAACTTTATCGTACAAAGCTTCTTTCAAGCATGTACTCTTGGCACAAAGTTCTTCTTCATTTGATTCCTAAAAAAACTCCTTTCAAGCATTCACCCTCCTTCATACTTCTGGTCTTTTGCACCGATTTCAACCTTTTACTCCTCTTGGACTTGCACACTTTGCATCAACATTTCTAATTAACCTATACTTTCTTCATAATGGTTATATCTGCATTAGTGGTCTTCAAGTCTGATATATGGACTTGACAAAAATATCTCTTCATGTCAAAGCATGCATTCTTATAGCTGACCCTTCATAAAAGTTCATCTCACCTCCTCCATCATCAAAGCACCTATCTTGATTTCAACATCTGTAATAGATCCTAGGAGCATCGATATATGATATATGTTCTCACAAAGCTCTTCAAAGCTTCAACATATATAAACAGTCCCACATGGCTCAACAACAAATTTTAGTGCTCAAAATTACTTTCGTAGGTGGTAAAAAGCATAAACAACCGA
Source organism: Taxus chinensis (assembly GCA_019776745.2). NCBI lineage: Eukaryota > Viridiplantae > Streptophyta > Pinopsida > Cupressales > Taxaceae > Taxus > Taxus chinensis. Next base: position 162,783,081 of record CM034156.1, read on the forward strand.
CTCTTCAACTTCATCTATAAGAACTTTTCATATCATACTCTTAATCCTCGTACTAGAAAGATGAATAAATTTCAAATTCAAAACTATCTTTTCACCCGCCTCTCTCCCTTTTCTATACATACAAAGAAGATAAAAAAATTTGTATACATACACAACCTATAGAAATTGTCTTTTTTCTAACCTTTTCAATTACTTGTTGAGCTTTTTAGACGTGACATCACTTGTACCCTGACTTTAACTCTTGCAACATCATCTTTGAAACTGACATCTCTATCTCTGACTCATTGTTTGGCGAGCAAACTAATATGGTACAAGTCAGAAGTTGTTGCAAGGTGTCACCATCAATTGAAACATTACAATATACTTCTAGAACCTCTTTGCATCCTTATGGAATATTACACATTCTTACTTGTTCAACACGCAACCTTCACAAACGTGGAAAGAGCATTTTGTATACATTTTCTTCAACTCTTCACCTTCACAGGCTTAGAAATTTGCATGATAATGATGAAGAAACCCTATTGGTCACATTTAGGAGCTTTCACTAGCTTGTCTAAGCTTTGACAGTGTATGTGGTCTTGTACTCACTTTGCAATTATCCAAAGAGGCAGGACATGCTTTACTTACTCATGGAGTGAGCTTTTTACCAAAACAGGCCACTGATTTTCATGTACAGTCTCATACCATTAAGGTTTGACTCAACACATATCAAACTCAGTCAAGTATGATTGTTGCCACATCTTTCAAAATGGAGATAACCTCTTCACAACTTCCCTGATCATAGCTTTTCGTGATATCATCTCCATTTAAACAGAGCCTTGCATAGTTAGGGTTTCAATCTCCAAACCCTAGCTTGCTTTTGGAAAGCTTATAACATCTATGAAATCATTTTCTCAACTGCATGACCTCATGATCATCTTAATGGATGATTTCTCATCTCAAATAGCTTGACACCGCTGGTTATGAGGAGAAACACACAATTATAAGTCAAGTTTCAGTCTACTTCACTGATTAAACTAAGAAGTCAAAAGAACATTGGTTCACCAAAGCCATTAGAATCTTCAACCAACTCTTTTGGTCATGTAGAGGGTGATTGTCAATGATTATTACCTCAAACATTATGCATATGCCATGAAATGTTCTTGAAACATCTTTCAAAACTTCAAGGCAGAACTGTTTGTGCAAGATTTGTAAAAACAAGAGAGATTCCATATAGTACAATCATGTATGGCTTAGCAAGAATGACACCATATTTGCCTAGGAGGATCTTACAACCCTGAGTGTTTCCAAAACTTGTACAAGTCATTTGAAGTCAAAACTCATTTTGTGCCTGCCACTTCAAGAAGGAGAGATGGAGAGAGAAAATCACTATTAGAAAAATGAATAGAACTCCTTTATTTCTTATCCAATTTCTCTCAGACTTTTTGAAAAATTTCAGGCTTGTGGTGCTCTTCGAAAATTCCTTCTATGATTTATCCGAAGGTGTCTTGAAAATTTTGTTTGGATGCTAGGAAGGAAAGGTTCTTATATTGCATTTCTGAAAAAAGTGTTTTAGTAAAACTTGAATAACTTCCACAATCTTCTTCAAAACTTGATGAAACTTGGCATGAAGCACTACAACACACCCCTTTACGTGCTCTATAGTTTGGTTTCTCATAAATAAACATGTACTCCTCATACCAATCTCATTTTCCCATGACTTCACTATTGGTCCTCAAAGGCAATTTTAGTAAACACTTGAATTTTTCTTCCAGAGGCTAAAGTAAACCTTGTGAATGCTCATACAGTCCCTAGGCAATGTTCCTAGGCTTCTACCATGCTTACCTAGTTTTTCCTTATCCAACTCTCATGTTTCCATGCCCACCTACTAGATTTGGACTAGGATTAAGCCTAAAACCACATGTCTCTTAATGAATTTGACCATGTTGACCTATTACATACACATTAGCACCTTGCACACATCTCATTGACCATTTTTTTACCTTGTGGAACCTTCATACAACCTTGGAAGAACACATTTTTACAATTCACTTATTTGACCATGCACCTAGATCATGATTGCATACCATGACATCATGATTTGTCAGCCGAGACAACTTGGGGACACTCTGACATCAATGGACACTTGATATCAATGAAAACCTTTGACACATAAGTCGACACACAATCAACTACTTTATTGGTGCATAATTTCGAATTAGCTCTCTTGGGAGAGGAATCAAAGAAAATAAAGGAGGATGGTGGAGTGGGGGCTATGACAGTGTAGTGTTCCCCAATTTATTTTTTCGTTTCATGTTGACTCATTATATTATTTGTACGGAGAAGGTGGATACATTACTATCGCAGTTGTTTTATACATTATTACGATTTTGTCGTCATATTAGTACTTAGTTGCTAACTTGTTCTTGGCAGAATGATGTTATGAGGCATACGATATCAATTTCCTACTTTATTGCTTGGTTTAAATATAATGTTATGGATATTGTTGATTTGAGATTCATGTGGATTATATTTTGAATTTATTAGGGATAGTTTTCGTAATGGTTATTTACCTCATTGATGGATGGATGTTGCGTAATTAATCTGGATGGTTTAACATATGCTTGATGGGATCATTGTGACAAATGTAATATTGTTTCATTTGATTTTGGCATCGAGTAGGTATGATGTGTGAATCGAGTGTGCAAGTTACAAATTCCACCATAGAAGAACATGAGACTCAGAGGTTGCATCTCCAATTTACATAATATGTTGTTTAGGCCAAATATATGTCCCTTGTTTGTCTGGACTTGTTTATTATATTGTTGACTGTTGAGTTGTGGAGCTCAATTACTTCAGATTAGCATGCAATATGAAACTTGTTGGAAAACACAGTAACCGTCATCGGTTAGGAGGGACTAGCATTGGTCACCTGTGACTGGCATCGGTCAAACAAGGAGGAACTGACATCGGTTACCTGTGCGTGGATGTTTTAATTAACTCTAAGGAATTAGATCTATTTTTAGCATTAAAGCAGATTTATTGATTGTAATTGCATGGCTATGTGCCCTAAGTTTATATATGTCTATATACACATGAAAGCTAGGGTTTAGAAGTAAGAATTAACAAAAATTAAGAAGAACTTGCAAAAGTTGGTAAGTGAGAGAATTCTTGGAGAAGAATCAAAAGCTTGAGTGAAAGAAAGTACTAAACAACTGAGAGGTGTGGAAGATTGTAAATCTTCATTATATATCTTATCAAAGTGTTGGATAATAGATTGGTTTGTTTCTTGGTGGACATAGCCCACACTAGGTGAACCACGTTAAATCCGGTGTTGATTTATATCTTTTGTTTTGTATATTTCTTCTGGTAGAATATCTGCTTTTATTTGTATGTATGTTTGGATCCGATATATTATATGTACAACCGGTGTGCTAATCCCAACAATTGGTATCAGATCTTTGTTTGAGGGTTTTGTGTATTGACAAATTTACTCACAGAGAGTTTTCTAATTGAGTGGGAGCTACATCAATGGCAGAAGAAAAAAATACAAGGTAGAGAAGTTTGACAGCCAAAATTATCAATTATGGAAGATGCAGATTGAGGATTATATGTATCAAAGAGATTTGTATTTACCATTGGATAAGAAGTCTAGACCTACGAAGATGACTGATGAAGAATGAAAGATTCTTGACAAAAAGGCTTTGGGATCTATAAGATTGACCCTAACATCATTCGTGGCTTTCAATATTACAGAAGCGACTTCTACGGTAGGGTTAATGAAATCTCTTGCTAATTTATATGAAAACCTAGTACTTCAACTAATTTTTTTTTTATGAAGAAACTATTTAGTTCTAAGATGCATGAAGGTGGATCTGCATTTAGTGATTTGAATGATTCCAGATCTATTATAAATCAGTTAAAATCGGTTGATATACCCTTTGATGATGAAGTGAAAGCACTTTTATTCTTATGTTCTTTACCTGATATCTGGGATAACTTGGTAATGGTTGTTAGTAATATAACTTCTGTTAATAATATTTTAAAGTTTGATGATGTGGTTAGTATAATCTTGAATGAAGAAATTCGGAGGAAGAGTACAAAGAAATCATCATATGGGAATGCTTTGAATGTAGAAATTAGAGGTAGGCAGAAGGAGAGATCCAAGAGTAAGAGTAATGAGAAATCAAAGTCAAGGGATATCATATCTAAATCCAGAGGTAAGGGAATTACCTATTGGAAATGTGGAAAGAAAGGACATGTAAAGAAAGATTGTTCGTTAATAGATAAAGAGAACCAACAACCAGACAAAGGTAAAGAAGTAAAGCTTACTGTAGCAAAGGTAATGCGAGATGCTCTTATTCTTTCTTTAGATAATAGAATTGAATCATGGGTTTTAGATTCATGAGCTTCTTTCCATGCAACCCCTAATAAGGGTTATTTCAAAAATTATGTCCAAGACAATTTTGGGCATGTTTATTTGGGTGATGATGAACCTTGCAGTATTACTGGTAAATGGGAAGTTCATTTAAAATTGCAGAATGGAAATACATGGGTATTGAAAGATGTAAGGCATGTGACAAGTGTCAAGAGAATTCTTATTTCTACAGGGCAGCTAGGTGAAACTAGTTACATGGTTACTTTTACAGTAGACTCTTGGAAAGTCACCAAGGGTGCTCTTGTTGTGGCAAGAGGTAAGAAGATAGGAACGTTATATTTATCTACCTGTGTTACTGATTCATTTTTTGCATTATCTACTTCAGATCCAAATGCATGCATGTGGCATTGTATCTTTGGAAAGCAAAAGAGAGTGATATTTCTCAAAGTTGGGGCAATTAAGAAGGAGTAGAAATTAGAGCTTGTACACTTAGATGTGTGGGGACCAGCTCAGGTAGCCTCTTATGGAGGATCCCAGTATTATGTTACTTTCATTGATGATGTTATAAGAAAGGTATGGGTTTTTTGTATTAAACGTAAATCTGATGTTGTTGAGACTTTTAAAAGATGGAAAGCCCTTGTTGAGAATGAATCTAATTCAAAGTTAAAGTGACTTAGATCTGACAATGGTGGTGAATATTGTAGCAATGATTTCAATGATTATTGTTTAGTGAATGGGATAAGTAGAGAAAGAACGGTTCTAAGAACACCACAAGAGAATTGTGTTGTAGAGAAAATCAACAGGACAATCATAGAACATGCTAGAAGTATGAGGATACATTCTGGATTGCCCCTGCAGTTTTGGGCAGAAGCAGTTGATACAGTGGTTTATTTGATTAACTGTGGGCCTTCAAGTTCACTATATGGAGAAATACCAGAGGAAGTTTGGACCGAAAAAAAGGTAGATCTTTCTTTTCTTAGAGTTTTTGGTTCAGAAGTTTTTGTGCATGTTGATAAGGAAAATAGAAAAAAGTTGGATGCAAAATCCAAGAGATGCACTTTCATTGGTTATGGATCTGGTGATTCCAGATTCTGTTTTTAGGATTTAGAGAATTCTAAAATTATCAGGAGTCGTGATGTTGAATGGAATGAAAAGAGAATGTACATGGATCAAATTTTGGTACCCAAGGATGAACCAGTTGAGAAGTTTGTGAATGAAAATGAACTCTTGGATTTAAAAGTAATACCTACAATGTTACACAGTAATCGGTGTTGGCTGACCCCTAATCGGCATCGATTGACAGAACCGATATCGGTTATAGGTGACCAGTGTTGGTCACTGTCAGATTTGGATACAAATGTCTAGGAGGTCCTGAATGAGCCTCTAGTACCCCAAACTCCTTTAAGAAGGTCACAAAGGGTAAGTAAACCTCCAGAAAGATGTACATCTCTATTTTATCTATTATTGACTTGATAATGGTGAACCAGAAAGTTTTGAAGAAGCAATGCAAGATAAGACCCACGTCTAGTGGGAGCATTACATGGATGAGGAGATGAAATCCTTGAAACAAAACCAGACTTGGGATTTGGTTAAGTTGTCATTAGGTAAGAGGAAATTGCAGAATAAGTGGGTTTACAGGATCAAGGAAGAAGAGGGTGGACAGAAAAGATATAAGGAAAGGCTTGTAGTAAAGGGATTTACACAAAAAACATGTATTGACTTTGGTGAAATATTTTCTCATATTGTTAAGATGATTTCTATTCATATTGTATTGAGTTTAGTTGTAGTAGAAGATTTGCATTTAGAGAAACTAGATGTGAAGACAACTTTCCTTCATGGTGATTTGGATGAAGAGATTTATATGTAGCAATTGTTTGAGTATAAAGTCAAGGGTAAAGAGAAATTAGTGTGTAGGTTTAAAAAGAGCCTATATGGGCTCAAAAAATTCCAAGGCAATGGTACATGAGGTTTGATAGTTTTATGCATGAGCATGATTACTTGAGATGTGAATCTGACCATTGTGTTTATTTCAAAAAGCTTGAAAATGAGAGCTATATTATTTTGTTATTATATGTGGATGATATGTTTATTGCAGGATCTAGTATGTAGGACATTAGTGAGCTTAAGGGAAAGCTAGCTCACACATTTGCTATGAAGAATTTAGGAGTTGCAAAAATAATCCTTGACTGCAAATACACAGAGATAGGAAAAACAAGAGATTGTATTTTTCTAAGGAGGATTATATCTACATGGTGTTAGAAAGGTTCAAGATGTAGAATGCAAAACCTGTTAGTACACCAATGGCTGGACACTTCAAATTGAGAAAAGATTAGTGTCCTTCATCACATGAGGAGTTCAAATACATGACATGAGTGCCATATGCTTCAGCAGTTGGGAGTCTCATGTATGTTATGGTTTTTACTAGACCGGACATTGCACATGTAGTGGGAGTTTTGAGTATATATATGGTTAATCCAGGTAAAGAGCATTAGAAAGCAATCTAATAGATACTCAGGTATTTGAAAGGGATATCTAACATGCAGCTATGCTATGGAGGTTCAGATATTTCATTATGTGGCTATGTTGATTCGGATATGACTAGAGATCTAGGTGGTAGGAGGAACACTACTGGATATATTTTCACAGTAGACGGGATGACAGTTAGTTGGATTTCAATATTACAGAAGGTTGTGGCTTTGTCTACTATAGAGGAAGAATATGTTGCAGCTACAGAGGCTAACAAGGAGATGATATGGATGAGTAGGTTCATGGAAGAGTTGGGAAATGAGCAAGATGTTTATAAATTATTTAGTGACAGTCGAAGTGCAGTTCATTTGGCAAAGAACTCAGTGTTTCATTCAAGAATGAAACACATTCAATTGAGGTATCACTTCATACAACATGTATTGGAGGATGGGTAGTTGAATCTGGAAAAGATTCATAAGAGTGAGAACCCTGTGGATATGCTAACAAAGTCATTAGGAAAGGAGAAGTTGGAGTTACACTCCATTTAGGTTGGTCTTTGAGTTTGAGACTTGAAGAGGAAGAAACAAAGCTAAGGAAGGATCCAAAAATGGCATTGTACATGTATGGTGTAATAATTAATCTCCAAGTGGGAGATTGTTGAGTTGTGGATCTCAATTACTTTGGATTAACATGCAATAGGAAACTTGTTGGAAAACACAGTAATCGTTATCAGTTAGGAAGGATCGGTATTGGTCACCTATGACTGACATCGGTCAGGAAAAGAGAAACCAACATCGGTTAGGGCGAACTGACATCCGTTACCTGTGCATGGATGTTTTAATTAACTCTCAAGAATTAGATCGATTTTTAGCATTAAAGCCGAGATATTGATTATAGTTGCATGACTAAGTGCCCTAAGTTTATATACGCCTATATAAGCATGAAAGCTAGGGTTTAGAAGTAAGAATTAACAAGAATTAAGAAAAACTTGCAAAAGTTGGTGAGAGAGAATTCTTGGAGAAGAATCAAAAGCTTGAGTGAAAGAACATACTAAACATCTGAGAGGTGTGGAAAATTGTAAATCTTCATTGTATATCTTGTCAAAGATTTGGATGATAGATTGACTTATTTCTTGGTGGACGTATCTCACACTGGGTGAGTAACGTTAAATCTGGCGTTGATTTATAGAACTTATTTTGTATATTTCTTTTGGTAGAATATCTGCTTTTATTTACATGTATGCTTAGATCCGATATATTATATGTACAACCGATGTGCTAATCCCAACATTGAATAAGGATGAAAGTATGTAATTCATCCTCTTGGCATGTGTATTAAGGTATTGTGTTGGTCACTTTTGGTTTGCTTGTCTTCATTTAATTAATTTAGCGTTATCCTAATTGTTTTTTATGTCACTTTTATGGGTTAATTATTTCCACTTGTTTAGGGAAGGGTTATTTTAGTTTATCTTTTATTAAAAGGGTTTTGGGTCACCTAATCATAGACTAGGTGGGCCCACCACTCCCTCTTAATAAGTCAATTTTCTCAAATCTCGAAATTGGGCAAAAAATGAAAATTTGGAAGGATGTTTGGAAAGTGGGGGCCACTTTTTCCTTAGAATGAACCCCATAGACCATACCTATGTGTAGGGGGCTCTTCCCAATGCTCAAAAGGCTCTTCCCCTCCGTTTTGTCCTCTCTCTTGACCATATACATCTTTGAATATGTGCATACATGGGTATGCAACAAACCCTCATTATAGTAGAGTTTTAAATCTGTGTCCAAATGCATATCATTCCATTAACCCTAAGTAAGGTTTGCAGACAAATAATGGGTTGAGTTCAACAAATGATTCCAAATAAGGTTCTGTCGTGTCTGCATTAGAGCTCTCCCAACACCTGCAATCAAAATAAAAGAGTTGAGAAAATTGAAATAGATAAGAGAAGCAAATTATGAGATTAGGGCATCTCTTACTACTCTTAAATAAATGGTTGACAGCTTCTTGATCCAAGGGCTCTCAACAACCATGGGATGAGTCACTTGTGAAATGGACCCATCAAATGACTTCCCATTTAAATTTACAAGTTGGTTTAATTCTTTTCCCTCTCCTTTTTATTTGGATGAAATAGTTTAATTGTAGTTGAATAAAAATTGTATTTTTGGTTTTAGGAGCCACTTAATCTATTTTGTGGTCAATTAAGTTAATTTAGACCCTTGCAAAGGGAGTTTCTACCTAGTGGATTTAATTTAACTCCTAGGAAATCAAGGTTAGTTTTATCATCTTATATTAAGTAAAATCTTAGGGAAATGAGATAATGCCTCCCTCTTGACGAGAATAATCCCTTGGTGGGGAAACATTTTGACTCTCGATAATTCATAATTACATCAATTATTTGGATAGTACTTGAATTTAATCATTACCCTTGTAGGAAATTCAAACCCCAAATTTGAAATAAACAATTTATATTAATAATACTATACTTAAAATATTGTGTTTGACTTGGTAAGAATCTTAGATGTTTATTAAGAGACGTTGAATCCACATTACACGGAGTATGACTTTAATCCCATGGGTTGTCTTGTGTTGTGAGAAAAATTTGCTAATTAACCATTAAGATATTTAACTATATGGCTTATAACCAACACCCTCAACATAACAAAAAAAATGTCCCAAAATCTACGGGATTATTCTATGCTTATTTTGGGTCGTGAAATCATGGGCACAACATCTGGTATTAGAGCTCAAGTTCAACATCGAGCACTCTGGAATCAAATTGAAACTTGACTATTAAATTGTACTAATTTAAGCGCACATTAAAAAAGTGTTTTTTATAAACCTAATATGTTACCTTTCCAAATGCCTAGGATGCTGAGGCGTGGAGCTGATCATGAGGCAATTAGGACCCGAGGTCATGGCTTTCCTACTCTGGAGCCAAAAGCAACATATCTTGGGCCACAAATATTAGAGGCATTATAGCAGATGATGAGAGTCATGCAGGATCACCTCCCAATGCAGCAAGAACCATTAGAAGAGGCTACTCAACTCAAGGAGGATGCTCTTCCAAAGGAGGGTTCTTATTTCACACCACATCAACATGACACAAAACGGCGTGAGAGATCTTGTAGCCCATCTGTGCAGATGGAGAGGATTGATTTGCAACGTCATAACCATTCTCACAGTATTGTGGGGCCTCCACCTCTAGAAAGGCTACCTTCACCACATGGAGAGAGAGATTAAGAGCCTCATTCACAGGGCTAGGGGATAGGCAATGTTATCAATAACCTCCTTCATACATAGTCACCTACCTATGGGGGGCAACATATGGATTTATAGATGAGTCATGGCTCATTAGTCTTGATAGTTTCTTTGGGTGACACCCATACGAGAGCAATGTCGAGGCTTGACTAGCTATTTACTTCTTCGCACTGCAACATGTGTTTAGTGGAGGAATTAGGAGAAGAAGCTCCATTTGACTTGGGAGACTGTTACCTTAAAGTTTTTTTAGTAGCATTTTTAGAATCTACTACATGTCATAACAGTTTTACAATGACGAATAAATGAGTTCCTTGGTCTCCATCAAGGTTGACGCTCTATAACACAATATGAGAGCCATTTTCTGGACTTGCTACAGTATGTATACTTCTTACAAGATGAGAAGTTGTAAGTCACCAGGTTTATCAGGGGATTGAATGCAGATTTCGCTAGGAAAAATAGGATTTATTTCCTCTAACCTTGGAGAAGGTCTATTTAGCTGAGGAAAACATGGGCAATGCCCATGAATTTCATGATAGGAACACAAACAAATTACAAGAGTGAATTCACACTTCATAATATTTTACATCCCAGGGCACAACTCCACCCCCGATAGGAGGCTTCACACCCACACAATCATCCCCGAGACCTCCATCACATCTGTAATATCACACACAACATCAAAATCACTAGTAGTAGAGATCTTGATCTTGTTAAGGATGTGTAGAGAGGAAGACGCTGAGGAGGCCAAGGTTTTGGCAGAGATAGGAGGCAAGGTGGTCAGCAAGCACACCCACTCCGCACTTAGTAGTTAGCCATAGTTGGTTCCACGGGTTCAATTCAGTAGAGTTTAGAAGGGACACAAAGACATAACGAGGAAGCAAGGTATTTTATTCATGGAGCTCTATATCATTATGCCGCCTATGCCCTCAGAGACCTTTTATTGATAGGTAAAAGGAACTCGTGTCAAAGCATATAGTAAGTGATGTAAGACACGCTCATTATGTTTACCCCATGGTGGATAACTGACATACCGAACACCCAACCATATTTATTAAGACCACAAGTATCACTAGCGGTATTTCCTCACCTTCTATAGTGGAACAGTGTGGGATGGTGGATTATAGGAACTTTGATATATAATAGGTAGAGTTGTCTATTGGGGCCAAGATCACCATTTATACCTACATGGAGAGTTGGATACTAGATCTTGGTGTGTTTTCCACTACTTTAGACCTCCACATTATAGCTTTGGTATCCTAAGAGATAGTTTTGGGTATATATTTTCTTAATAGGTCTAAAGTAGATTTTTAGAACAAGTTCATTGAGTTCCATTATGAATTTGTTAGTTTGCAAGTGATTTTTAGATTTTAGAGACCCATATCCTTATGTATGATTTCTGCTATGTAACTCAAGTAGAGCATGTATAAGGGTTGTCAGATATACGCTATCAAGATCAATGATAGGTCATAGGAGATTCTTGTTAGCTTAGTACTAGATGATCATCCTATTTTGAGAGAGTACACATATGTGTTTCCCAATGATCTTCCTAGTTTGCCATCACATAAAGAGGTGGATTTCATGATTTACTTGGTACTAGGTGTTTCTCTAGTTTCATGAGCACCCCATAAGATGATGAATCCTAAGCTTCATGAGCTCAAGATTAAAGTAGAGGAGTTGCTGGATAAGTGACTTGTTCACCCTAATGTGTCCCCTTGTAGGGCACACCTATGATTTTCAAGAAGAAAAAGGATACAAGTCCCTTTGTTTGTGTGTAAATTTTAGAACAATTAAATAAGGTGATGGTGAAGAACCAATATCCACTTCCTATAATTAATGATGTGTTTTATTAGATACAGGAACTAGAGTGTTCCAAAGTGTTCTCTAAGATTAGGGTACCATCTTACACATTCAAAGGAATATCCATAAGACAATTTTTGACTCATTATGGATTACGAGTTCATAGTGGTTCCCTTTGGTTTGACCAATGTACCTCAATATTCATGAGTCTCATGAATGGTGTCATCTTCAAGAAATTTTTAGATCAATTTGTCTTGGAGTTTCTTGACAACATATTGATTTATTCACAATCAATCGGAGGAGCACGAGGATCATTTAAGACATATTTAATAGGTTTTCAAGGAACACAAGTTTTGTGGGAACTTAGAGAAGTGTGGCTTATTTTAGTTAGAGATTTAGTATTTTGACCACATCATTTCTGGTGAGGGAATCTTAGTAGATCCCTCAAAGAGGTTTTTTATCATCAATTGGCTATGCCCCCACCACATTTGTAGAGGTTAGTAATTTCATGTGTTTAGAAAGGTATTATCATATATTTTTTAGGAATTCTATAGGATTATACATCCTAATCACTTCCCTTCAATGTAAAGAGAAGAAGTTCATTTGGTCAGAGAAGTGCAAGCATGATTTTGATTTTCTCAAGGAGCATTTGACTTTTGTACATATTCTTGTAGTTCTAGATCCCTTGGGATATTTTGTGGTTTCTGTAGATGCTTCTTTGGAGGGACTTGGGGAAGTTCTCATGCAAGAGTAATATGTTGTCTTTTGAGTCATGTAAGATCAAGGATTATGAGCTTAGTTACTATCCTACCCATGATCTTGACCTTACAATAATAGTGCACACCTTAGTCCATTGGGGAAATTCCTCTTTAGATAGACCATTTGTTTTGAGGATCGACCACCTAAGTTTATAACACATCTTCTCGTATCCTAATCTCAACACTTGTTAACAGTGTTGGATGGATTTTATTTTTTAGTATGAGATAGATATTCAGTATATCAAGGGAAAGGATAATGTCATCATTGATGCTTTGAGTAGGTGATGACGACTGATCTTCCTACTTTGAGTCTTAATTCAAACCTTTTGGACATGATCCTTCAACTTATGCCTTCATAGTGAAATTGATTTTATGAGGGTGCTAATCAAGAGGTTGAGTCACAGAGGCCCTTGGAGGGTAGAATACATGTTGGTTACACTTTAGAGGTAGTCGTATTCTATGATTTTAGAGGTGCATTTATGTTCCCAAGGTAGGGGATTTGCGCAGATTCATACTTTTCAAGGTTCATCCAAACCCATATATAGCTCACTTATGGGTGAAGAAGATGCATGAAAATTTGAGATAGTTTTATTTTTGGAAAGTTATGCCATGACATTTTAGACTTCGTAGCCCATTGTATTAATTTGCTAAGGGTGAAATCCAAACATTCTCACCCTGTTGGTATTCTTTATCCACATGAATTCCAGAGTAGATGTGGTATGTGATATCTATGGAATTTTATTTTGGTCTTCCTAATCCATCATATCATCATGATGTCATCATGGTGATGATGGAGATGATGACAAAAGTTTCCCACTTCTAACCTACCAAGGTCACGTATGATGTAGTTGTCATTGCCCGAGTTCTTCTAGATGATATTGTGAGATTGTATGGGATTTTGAAGATAATTATTTGTGATTGGGATTCCATTTATACATAAGAATTTTGGTCATCTTTCTAGTCATCATCGGGCACTCAGATTAATTTTAGCTCCATCTATCACCCTGAGATATATGGATAGATTGAGAGGATGAATCAGGTTCTTTAGGATATGTTAAGGATGCATGTCATGAACCAGTAGAGAAAATGAGAAGAATATTTATATCTTATTGAGTTTTCTTATAATAACATCTACCACAACTCAATTGGCATGACACCTTATCATGATTTTTTTGGGAGGTTGTGTAGGACACCTTTGAGTTGGGACAGGTTATATGACATGGTAGTTCTTGTTTGTCTTTCCTTTTAGACATGGAGTAGTAAGTTGTTACCATTAAATAACATCTTGAGTAAACAGGAGCATGATCAAAAGGTGTATGCAGATATGAAGAGGATTGATCTTCACTTCTTAGTACATGAAAAGGTATTTTTGATAGTGTGATCTACACAAAGAGTCCAATCTATTTCAGAAAGGGGTCTAAGATTTCCCCTTAATTTGTGGGTCTATTTGAGATTTTGGAGGTTATTGGGCATGTTTATTTACCACCTAACATTACCACCATACATATCTCGTGCCCTCAATGTCTTCCATGTTTCATTTTTGTGGAAGTATGTTCCAGATAGTTCTTATGTTTTAGATTAGTTGGCCTTACAAGTGGAGTTTAAAGGCAAGTGGACACTAGAGACTCTTGCATATTGTGGAGCACTAGATATTGACCTTTGGGGAAAGACTTGGACTAGAGTTAGGGTTTAGTGAGACATATATGATGAGACAACTACTATTTGGGAGGATATGACACTATTGAGGGCTTGATATCTTTAGCTTTTCCAGTGAATTCCAGGAGGAAGTCTATTTATAGAATAAGGGGACGTAATGCCCATCAAATTTACTTATTTATTTCATGTTGACTCATTATTAGCATTTATAATGGATGACTTGATACAACACTAACAATGATTATTGTGGATGTTATTATTATTTTTTCAATTGATTAAATTAGTTATCTAATTTTTTTTAATGATTAGGCATGTGATGATATTTACTATTTTGATTTCTTGGTTTAGATGGATGTTATGGATATTTTGATGATATTTATGGATAATTTGGATAGTTTTGGTTATTTATCTCATTGATGGATGGATGTTGCGTGATTAATTTGAATGGTTTAGCATATTATGCGTGATAGGATCATTGTGACATGTGTCATATCATTTCATTTTATTTTGGCATCAAACAAGTATGATGTGTGAATCGAGTGTGCATGTTAGAAGTTTCGCCACAGGAGATCATGGGACTTAGGGGTTGTACCTTCAAGTTGCACAACAGATCGTTTCGGCCAAATCTATTTCCCTTGTTAGTTTGCCTTCTTTATTATGTTGTTGAGTAAGGATGTAAATTTAGAATTACATCTATCTTGGCATGTGTATGAAGTTATTTATGTTGGTCACTTTGGTTTTTTTGTCTCCATTTAAATTAATTTAGTGTTATCTATCCTAATTCCTTGTTTATGTCACCTTTATGGGTTAATTGTTTCCACTTATTTAGGGAAGGGTTAATTTGGTTTATCCTTGAATACATGGGTTTTGGGACACATAATCATGGACTAGGTGGGTCCACCAACCCCTCTTAATGAGCCACTTTTCTTAAATCTTGAATTTGGGAAAAAAGTTGAAATTTTGAAGGGTGTTTGGAAAGTTGAGGGTCACTTTTGCCTTAGAATGTGCCCCATAGACCATACCTATGGGTGGGGGGGATCTTCCCAAGGCTCAACAAGATTTTTCCCTCCATTTTGACCCCTCTCTTATCTCCATCAACATTTATATTTTGATTTCATTTTGGGTGATTTTGGGATTTATGATTATTTTGATTTGTTGTTTTTGAAATTTCCTATTCATTTATTATACTTGTATTGTTCTTAAAGAGACATTTTGGTGACTTGGAACTAAGAAGGGATGGGTGACACATATCATCATCCCATTATTTTTAGAGACATTTATCTTTTTTAACCCTCCATTTTGGAGAGTGGTTGGGACTTCTTTGTTCATTTTTGCTTGGAGCTTTTGGGAGTAGAAGAGTTTGTAGTTTGTTTTTTTGTGTTTGGTCATCTCTTTCTTGTGAGGTAGGATTCACACCTCAATTTGTTATTGTTATTTAGGATTGAAATATTGTTTATCTTTCTTTTTTTAGGGTGTTGGAATGTTATGTTGTATTTTTTAATTTTTTTTTTACCTTATTTTTTTTCTCCATGCACCCCCTTTGGGGATTCTATTTTGGATTTTTTGGGAAGAGGTAAGAATCCCTCTTTCTCCCACAAGGATTGATGTGAAATCCTTGTGGGATTATTACTATTCTCCCTTTCATTTGGTTGAAGTGGGAGATGGTTTTCTATATGGTTTGGAAACCATCTCCCATCCTTGGTAAAGAAACCTCCAAGGTTCTGAAAAACCTTGACAAGGAGGAGGAAAAGAGAGACACCGTCTACAAGAGGAATAGGGAGTTTTTTGGTGGCTTGTGGATTACTTAGAAAAAATTTTGAAATTATTTTGGTTATAAGTAAAATTTTGCATTAAATGGGTCTTTCTACCCCCTCTTCCCCTCTTGAGAAGCATGGAGATTATTGTGTTTGGAGTTGTCTTTAAACCTTGTTGATTTGTTTGCATGTTTATGTGTTGTATTCATCCTCCTTTTCTACTCTTTATGCATCTTGGAGGCATGTTACTCCTATCTCCCATGGGATTTGAGGGAGGCTAGCATGTCCTCTTTATTCAAATGTGGCATGCGATGATGCCATTTGGTTGGGTGGATAACCAAGCCATTTCTTCTTGTGAATTTTGAAGGGTTCTACTTGGAGTTTGGAGCTTGATTTGGAAAATGCTTGTGAGCCTATTTCCTTGTTGGAAAAATAATGTATATTTTATTCAAAAATTGGCGATGTTGTTCCCACTTAGTGGGAGGCTTATCCACTTGCATTTTAGAGTTGTATTTTTGTGTAAATTGCAAGGAAAGGAGCATAAAATGATTTGTATTAGATTGAAAATTTTCATTGTTATTTCTTGTACGAATGTTGTTTTGAAAATAAGAAGTTGTGAGAATGTGTAAAAAGGATCTCTTGATTATCTTTGTTGTGTCTATGTTGCAAAGTATTGGAGACCTTATTGTTACTCCTTTTGAAAATCCTTCTATTGGAACTAAGGAAGTTTTGAGTTGTTCTTGATTTACTTGGTTTCTAATGGATCTTGCTTGAGGACCAATATCCTTGGTTTTGTGGTGATAACACTCTCAAAATTTGGTGATGGTTCAAACATTTCAATAG